>ML660765.1:10826048-10883101 GCA_007570785.1 Antilocapra americana | reverse complement strand
CTCCTTTGTCAAAGATAAGGTGTCCATAGATGCGTGGATTTATCTCTGGGCTGGAAATTAAACTTTTATTGGTTGAATCGTTTGCAAATGTTTTCTCCTACTCCATATGTTGTCATTCGGTCTGTGGTTTCCTTTGCTGTGTAAAAGCTTGTAAGATTAATTAAGTCCCATTTGTCCATTTTTGTTTTTATTTTTGTTCCCTTGGGAGACTGACTTAAGAAAGCAATGGTACAATTTGTGTCACAGAGTGTTTTGCCTATGATCTCTTCTGGAAGTTTTATGGTGTTATGAATTGTGTTTAAATATTTAAGCTGTGTGAGCTTTAAATAAAAGAAAAATGGGGAAAAATTAAAACAAGTCCTAGTAATCTGATGTCTTTCAGGGTTTGAACAAATTTGCTGAATGTAGTTTTTAATCTGAACATGTTTTGAATGACCATAGTATTCCGTGGGACTAACCAGACAAAATATATTTAAGAATGACCAAACATTGAATAATTAGAAATGACCTGTCTTTTCCTTGGTTCTGTGCATGTGTGACTTGTATGTGGACCAAGTGATGCTCTGGTGACTGGTGTTAGCGTCCACAGTCTGCTGTACCATCTTGCAAATACCATGTGTCTACAGGGACAAGTGAATTTCTAAATGGGCAATTAGAGCAAAACTGAGTTGCCCAACATCCTAAGGAATTTTGATATACCAGACCACCTCACCTGACTCTTGAGAAATCTGTATGCAGGTCAGAAAGCAATAGTTAGAACTGGACAAGGAATAGCAGACTGGATCTAGACATGTCAAGGCTGTATACGGTGACCCTGCTTATTTAACTTATATGCATAGTACATCATGTGAAATGCTGGGCTGGATGAAGCACAAGCTGGAATCAAGTTGCTGGGAGAAACATCAATAACCTCAGATATGCATATGACACCACCCTTATAGCAGAAAGTGAAGAAGAACTGAAGAGCCTCTTGATGAAACTGAAAGAGGAGAGTGAAAAAGTTGGCTTAAGACTCAACATTCAGAAAACTAATATCATGTCATCTGTTCCCATCACTTCATGGGAAACAGTGGAAACAGTGTCAGACTTAATTTTGGGGGGCTCCAAAATCACTGCAGATGGTGATTGCAGCCATGAAATTAAAAGACGCTTACTCCTTGGGAAGAAAGTTATGACCAACCTAGATAGCATATTGAAAAGCAGAGACATTACTTTGCTGACAAAGGTCCATCTAGTCAAAGCTATGGTTTTACCAATAGTCACGTATGTCTGTGAGAGTCAGGTCATAAAGAAAGCTGAGCACTGAAGAATTGATGCTTTTGAACTATAGTGTTGGAGAAGACTCTTGAGAGTTCCTTGGACTGCAAGGAGATGCATCCAGTCCATCCTAAAGGAAATCAGTCCTGGGTGTTCATTGGAAGGACTGATGTTGAAGCTGAAACTCCAATACTTTGGCCACCTGATGTGAAGAACTGACTCGTTGGAAAAAACCCTGATTCTGGGAAAGATTGAAGGCAGAAATAGAAGAGGACGACAGAGGATGAGATGGTTGGATGGCATCACCAACTCATTGGACATGAGTTTGAGTAAGTTCTAGGAGTTGGTGATGGACGGGGAAGCCTGGTGTGCTGCAGTCCGTTGGGTTGCAAAGACACGACTGAGCGACTGAACTGAACATGACATTATATCCAATTCCCATGAAAGTTATGGGGAAAGTTTTAGGACATGGGATTATGAAAATTTAGAGAGGAATTTTTGAGAAAGCTAACAGAAATTATCATAGAAGTTGGGGATGGGAGGATGAAGGGTAATGCAGGAAAGATGAAAAAGTCTGCTGTTTTCTTGCCGTGAATTTCACTGTGTCCTTTTAGAGTTTCATACAGGGTTATTGGAGGTAAAACACTCTTGGAAATTGAATCTGATTTCCAAAAAAATTCAGTCTTACCATTCATAGATTAAAAAATTATTAGTTAAATATTTTCAAATGTATTAGTATATAGTGTATGCCGGGTGTCAAACTATTTTACATGTATTTTCTCATTCATTCCTTTTAAAGATCCAACAATATTAACCCCATTTTGTACATTAGTAAACCAGCGAAGATTGATGTTTTGGCCAAGATTATCCAGCTAGTAAATAATAGAACAGAAACTTTAACTTTGATATGCCTAACTCCAGTCATACATAAATGTATGAGATTTATTATGCAATTAATATTTACATTAAACCTCACCTTTGAAAACGTTTCTCTTTATTCAATTCCACATCCATGACTGATATTACTATTCACCTGAGGGCTCTATATGCTTTCTGAAAGTTTAATTATTGATAATCATGGAAAATAAAGCTGCCAAATATCTAATTCAAAGCACTTGTTTATCCCACATAATTCTTCTTTTATTTTTCAAGGATCGTTGAATATGGAGTTCTAGTATGTGGAACATTCTAAGTCTTCACCAAACAATGTAAAATGTGTCAGACACAGTCAACTACCATTCCCCCCCCGCCGCCCTGCCCCGCCACATGACTATAGCTTCTTTCCCCTGAACTTTAGCCTGCTAATAATTGTATTGTTTTCTGCTGTCAAAAGCCTCTATGCTTCCTTTCCTAAAGTGCCAAGGTCACTTTCTCAATTATTTTTGTTTCTCAGTAGGTCATGATTTAGCAAATTCTATTCATATCATATGCAACTAAAGTAATAGAAGGCCTAAATCCCCATATGATCTAATTATATAAAAATCTGGCTAACTATAATGCTAAGTGTGCCCTTTGACCTGAATAAAACATTTCTGAAGTGTTTTCTGTTCACCTGGAACCGTAAATGAGATGCATCAGAAGTTCCTTAACTAATTGAGAAATGCTTGAATGATCTTTTCTGTTTGACTTCTTCCTACTGGGACACAATTTACTGATGGCTTGAAAGAGACTGTAGACTCTTAATCAGGAAGGTGGGGCATTTTTAGCAAAGGATTTTAAGATTAAAGAATAGTGTCATTGAAATGAACTTCAAAAAGAAAAATCACAACATGATCAAAGATTTAAGCCGAAGATATTTTTAAAGCAGAGAAATAAAATTTATTTAATTAAACTACGCTATCGAAGGAGACAAAATCTCTAGTCTGAAGCCAGAAGAAGGTAGGCTATGAAGTATTAAAGCATGCATACTATAGATAATAGATGTTCTTTTGCCTGGTGACAGGGTAGAAAGAGGACTCTGATCTCATGAAGTACACGTGGTACAAATTTATTAGTCAGTTCATGGCTGCTGTGTCCATGAAAAACCCTCTTACAAGAATTCACGTGATCACTTCCTTCTGGGGACTCAGTGAAGATGCAGAAGATCTAGGTTTTATAGGATGGATGGTTAGCTTGAATGATTGCTGTACGTTCTGAATAATGTCAGCACCCATTTAGCTTTGAATAGAGAACTCTGGTCCAAGGAAAGAAATGCATCCATGACATTGGCTAGCCATCTTACAGTGTTGGGTCATAATTACAGTCGGGCCCTTGAGTAAAAACAACTCCAGAAGCAGTGGCTAGCAGTTCTCATTAGCAGTTCTCATTTTGTTTTCCACAAATGCCTTGAGACTGGATTTTTCTCACCGAGTAAGTCCTGAGCCAGATCATATTAAGACAAGCCCAAACTTGTCAGGCATGTGCATAATAGTCACATGAAGAATATTTGTGAACATGAAATAGAGATGCAACAGATAGCTGAAATTAACAAATAATCTCTATCATTTTATGCTCAAATCTTTCAGTGAGTCCTTATGAAGGGGAGAAGTGCTATGAGAAAGGGGTTGGAAGGATGACCCATCCTATCCAGTTAAGTGAGGGAGGGCTCCGAGAGAAATGTTCTTAGACGTATAGATGGCCAGCAGAATCTTGTTCTTCTGTTAGATTGCTGAACTGAAATCTGTGGGTTCTCTTGGTGCCATCCTTGGAGTGTAGCAAAGTGAGTAGTCCCTTGGGAGAACTTGAACTGTGTCCCTGTGATTCTGGAGGCATGATTGAGAAGGACAGCTCCATTGTGGACGACTACAGATGGAGCAGATGGGAAGGCAAGGAGAAAGGGGAAGTTTTGCACTACCCTGCCAAGCTAAGTCAGGTAAGCATCAGGAAAATCACCCATAGACATCAGGAGTGTTCCAAGAAGAGACTGGCGTCTTGTTTCTGGGTTGAAGATAGATTTATGGGTCAGACTGCTGATATACTCTGTAGTGATATGAGCTGGCAGGAAGGCAATGCAAAGTGACACCAGGGCAGAAAAAAAGTACTGCTGCATGCGGCATTTTTTCAGAAAGTGAAAGTGAAAGTTGCTCAGTCGTGTCCGGCTCTTTTCAACCCCATGGACTGTATAGTCCATGGAGTTCTCCAGGCCAGAGTACTGGAGTGGGTAGCTTTTCCCTTCTCCAGGGGATCTTCCCAACCCAGGGATCAAACCAAGGTCTCTCTCATTGCAGGCGGATTCTTTACGAGCTGAGCCATAGGGAAGCCTTTTAGAAGAGGAATCTAAGATGCAGATTAGTATGTTGGTCACTTAGTAGGGATTGTTTTCAGGAGTAACACCTATGGGAGAAAGAGGGAAGGAGACAGGATTGGGCGTTGCAAACCTGACAAAGGCTTCATCTCTGAAGCTGGAGAGATCATCAAAGTTGTTCTGAGTTGAAATGAAGGGGCTGAGCTTTATATCCCTGCACTGTGACCCATCATTGGGCAGGCTGCTTCTGAAAGAGGTGAGAATTTGGGCAAGATCATTTTTTTCTCAGATGAGTTAATCCCAAAAGACAGCTGGCAGCTGAGGGCTTTCTTCTGGCTTCATGAAATTGTTGATTTGAAAACAGGTCTGGACAGCACCATAAAAGCTTTTCTTCTTACAGTTTGGTAGTCCTCAGAGCTAAGGAGAGGGTATTAGTCAGGGTCCTCTAGAGGAGCAAAACAAACAGAGTGTGTGTGTGTGTGTGTGTGTGTGTGTGTGTGTGTGTAGATATATATTGAGAGGGGAGCAGGGGAAGACTGATTTTAGGGAGTTAGCCTTATGCAATTATTTAAGATCTATGAACATAACATCTGATCTATGAACTTAACATTGGTTAGGATTCATGAACAGACTGTAGACTCAGGAAGAGTTTCAAGTTCAAAGAAAACTTGCTGGCAGTATTCCATTTTGTTCAAGAGAAGGCTATGCTAGTGAGTGTGTCAGTTGATTAGGTGAGGCCCACCCACACCAGAGGATAATCTGATTTTCTCTAAGTCTGCATATTTAAATGTTAATCTCACTCAAAAGAGATCTTTATAGAAATACCTAAGATGATGTTTAAGAAAATATATGGTCACCATGACTCAGCCAAGTTGACATTTAAAATTAATCATTACAAGAGTTCTGGGCTTCCCTGGTGGCTCAGATGGTAAAGAGTCTGCCTTCAGTGTGGGAAGGCACAGTATGACTAATTTTAAATGTTTACCTCTATAACTACTCTATAACTAACTACTAATTTTAGTCATAAAATTCTTCAACATAATATTAAAGCATTGTTTATTATTATGAAAGTGAAAGTGAGGTCGCTCAGTTGTGTCAGACTCTTTTCGACCCCATGGACTATAGCCTGTACCAGGCTTCTTCATCCATGGGACTTTCCAGGCAAGAGTACCAGAGTGGGTTGCCATAGTAATGAAAATGTAGGGCTTCTCTAGTATCTCAGTTGGTGAAGAATCTGCCTGCAGGGCAGGAGACCCGGGTTCAATCCCTGGATTGGGAAGATACACTGGAGAAGGAAATGGCAAACACTCCAGTATTTTTGCCTGAAAAATCCCGTGGACAGAGGAGTAATAAATAAGTAATAAAAAAAAAAAAGTAGACAAACTTCAGCTCTCTGTTTGTCTGAAGTAACTCTTCGTATTTATACATGTACCACACCTACCTGTAATCTTTTATAACATGGGAAAGAAGTTTTCTTTTTGCTGCTGCAGCCATGAATATACTCACGCTTCACAAGACATTTGCCTCCAGTGTCTTGCGTTCTGGCAGAAATGTTGGTTGGATCCTGATAAGACCAATGCAATCTCAAGGCCAACTCCCATCAGCAGATCTGGATGCTGACTATGGGCGGGTTGAGCATCTGCTGGCTTGATCTAGGAGAACACCTTGCCTGCCTGGAGATCAGGCATATGGTCACAGATTGAGAAATGGTCCTGCCAGTGCTGGGATGCCTGAGAAGATACCCCAGACGAGGAGGATGGCAGCTCTGCTTCTCAGAAGATTCCGTGAATCTAAGATGGTTTACTACCATCTGCGTCAGTCAGTACTTAAAGGTGAATGGAAATGTATTTGACCCAGTGCGTTCTCTTGAACATGTCCAGAAGCTGAGGCCAATAAAAGTCCATAGGAAGCTCCTGGTTGACCAGGCTGAGGCTCTCTGGTCTCAGACCAAGGAAGCACACAAGTGCTGGGAAAATAGCTCCAGGCCAAGGAGGAGAAAATCAAAATGCTATTCAATGAAACAATGTCATTTGCAGCAGCATGGATGGACCGAGAATAATGGCACTAAATAAATAAACCAGAGAAAAATACCATATGATATCACTTATATGTGGAATCTATTAAAAAAAAAAAGATGCCAGTGAACTTACTTATACAGACATAGGTTGCCAAAGAGGAAAGTGCGGAAGGAGGAGAAATTAGGAGTTTGGGATTAATTGAGATAAAGTAGATATACAATATAGATAATCGACAAGGACATACTGTATCGCACAGGGAACTATACTCAATATCTTGTAATAACCTATAATGGAAAAGAATTTAGGATAATATATACATTATATGTATATATTTATAAATAATGTATATTTGACCACTTTGCTGGTCACAACCTTATAAATTAAAAAATAACCCCCTATTCAAGGCAGAAAATACCAAGAAATAAAGCTCCCCATCTTCCAGCAATTACACATAGATCAATCATTCAACTAAAAATAAAACCCTCATCTGCTCCTCTCTCTGAAAAAATTGAAAGACAGGAAATATGGAGAGAACACCATAATGCTTTAACCTTTAAAAGATGTTTGTAATGGTCCATTAGTCGCTGTACAGGGACTAATGCCTTCTCTCTGTGACAGGTGCTTAGGCCATCACTGTGGATTGAACCCAGTATGAGAGCTCTAAAAAGAGCAAGGTCCAGGGCTTCTAGCCAGAGACTCATAGATATTATTAGTACACATGCTGTCTCTGCCATCCACACCCTTTTGGCTAAGATTCCATGGATATGCAAATTACACACCCCTCGTATCTTAACCTGTAGTGTAGCGGTCCTCCTTAGGAGCTCTCTTGAGTAGGTACTAACAAGGGGCTATTGCCTGAGATTTTGATTCCTAATAAACACACAAGTGAGCAGACACATAGTAATGTATAAGCGTTCTGTGTAAAAATAGCGCGGGTAAAAGGGAACCAAATTTGAGCCATATTAGTAATTTTGAGCCATTTTGAGACTTGCTTAAAAAGATTGTTGGCTAGCAAGTGTATTCTAGTGGCAAGAGGCTAAAGTTCTGAAAGGGAATTAAAAAGATATGCATCTTTCAGAACCTGGCATGTATTTCCTAAGACAATACCTTATTTCCTAAATGCTGTTGAAAATATTAAGAAATATGGTAGGGAATAAACTCATAATAGCCTGATCCAGGTCTAAACCCAAATTAGAGGGATTAATGATGGTTATCTTCAGGAATAAAGATTTTAGATAATGTTTGGTGTGATCAAGAGGATACATAATTTCAGTGTTCTGGTGAAAAGAAAAATGTAACCATAACTGAAATCACTGTGAAATTTTTAAAATGACGTAAAACTACTGAAAGTACAGATGTTTTAATGAATGTCATGAAAATATTATAAGATGGTGTTTTTTTCAATGACAGAGATGTTGTAGGTGACAGAATTTTATGATGGCTATAGAAGAGGAAAACCTGGAGGGAAATATAGGGGAGGTTATTTCTTAAAATGAATGTGTAGAAAGTCAAGATATATTATTTTGATAAAGTAAGAAATAGATTCAAGTATTATATTGAATCATTGTCCTTGAAAGATGAAACAGAGAATAGAATGCGAGTGTATCTAGTGACTGCAACATATACGAAGTAGCTGTCTTGTATAAGACATGTTGTTAGGCGTGTCCTTCCATTCTATTTTTTTACCTGCTCGTTCCCCAGTCTGATGAGGAGTTTAGCTTATTTCTTGACTGTCCTTTGAGTCATTCATCCACATCACAGAATCTGAGAGATCCCATGAGTTAGATGTTTACGAATAGAGGTATTGAACTAACCCTAAATTACATATTCTCTAGAAAAATTACCCCTTCCAGTTCTAATACTTAGTGCTTGGTTTCATCAGGAGAGTAACCTTCAAAGTTATTGAGGACAGCATTTTGTTTCCCGACTAGCTTGAATGAGAGAAAAATATTGAAGATCATGCATCCTTTCATATGGAAACCAGTGGGATATCCATAGTGTTTCCTATTTTTGAGTGAAATAGTTGAAAGAGTGAAACTGTAATGTGTTGAGTCTTCAAACTTCAAATACTTATAGAGAGGAATGAATTTTGTAAAAAAAAAAAAAAAGCTTTCCTCTCCTTATAGATGTATGACTCCTTCTCAATACTGGTGATCAAGGCCACAGCTCTTGTCTGCCTGGTCACTTGCCAAAGGACTCTAGCCTATCACCAGGTCCCAAGCTCTGAAGTAAAAGACAGATGGAAATATGTTCCATGGGTCAAGGGATTTTAGGTAGGGATTTTAGGTTTTAGTGGGGGGAAAATAGTAGGATAATGGAAATAAATAGGAGCTTGAGCGATTCATCTGTCAACTCATTACTTTTGAAAAACTTATTGTGCAGTGGCTGCAGATATGTCCCACACGATTAGGCATTAGCAAAAGGGTTGTGTTTACTTTGGGTAATGCTAATCACATTTTCTTTGCGGCTTAATATAAGCCAGTGTAGTTTATTTTTTTTCGAATAAAGACTGTGTAAAACAGAGGAATAAAGTTAAAATGTCTTTATTTTTCAATTAAGTAATACATGACTGATAACTTGAATCGACACTGGAATCAGAGTACAAAGTGTCAAATCGCCCTGAAAGCATGGAAATTTATGGGTACTATTCTAAATAACTATCAGGGCGGATTGCCAGTCTCCATTATGGAAGTCAATTAACGGGGATGTTTTGGCTGAAACACTGAAGAGAGAAGTTGAATTCTGTTGTGCAAAAAAATATCCCTTTTAGTTCCAGTTGGATATGTTTGGCAACTTCTCCCATGTGTGTTGATTTAATAGACAATACCTTACATAGCCATCTGGTCTTTACCATGAGCAAAGAGAAAATTACCTACAATTTAAATAGGTTCATTCTTTGTCAGGCAGAGATCTTTCTGAACTCTGATAACTCAGACTTCCTTTGCCCTTCCTTTTCACCCTGAATCTCCCATGCCCTGTTATAATCCAGGCTGTATAAATGTGTATGTGTGTGTGTGGGTGTGTATACATAACACATGCGTGCTGCTTTTGCGTATTTCTGAAGGACACTGGGGCTTATCTTTTTCTAAGAAATGGAAATTTTATTTTAAAAATCATAAGATGTTTTCAATATTGTCACACTGTGTACGTGCAGAATGTTTCAGCACATTTTGCTTTTAACTGAATGTGTTCCAGGCACTTTAATTTCCTCTTAAAATCCATCTGGTTTCAAAAAGAGAAATATTTCTGTTAAGTTTTTTTTTTTTCTGTATTATATCATTTGGTGTATTAGACTTTCCTCCTTATTTCCTTCAGAATCAGAATTTGAAGGTTGGTTACAAAATTTTAGATTTTTACAAATGAGTAAAATCAAAGACTTGATTTTTTTTTTTTCAAATTTTGCCAGTTGAAGTTTTGACTCAATGGTTTTAGGACAAATTGTGAAGGGTAACTTAAGATGCAAGAAGATACCACAGCTCTTGAACTATCTAATCATTAGAAAAGTAGGGCCTCAAATGATTAACTGAATTGTCTTTATACTCCAAATTAGTAGTATACCACTAGTGTGGTAGTCATGGGTCATGCAGGTCACACTGAAAATTAAGGGTGACCTTTCCTAAGAAAAACAATTTGGTAATTGTATTTGTGATCTTGCAAATATGATTTATTTATTTATTAAATATTTTAGTTTTATTGGAGTATAGCTGACTTACAATGTTGTGTAAGTTTTTGCTATACAGCAAAGTGATTCATATATATACATATATATTTATTCTTTCATAGATTCTTTTTTCATACAGATATCATGCTATACAGGAGGTCCTTTTGGTTATCTTCTATACTGTATCTTGTATACAGTAGTATACGTGTGTATCTATGCCCAAGCTCCTGATTTATCCTTCCTCCTCACATTTCCCCTTTGGTAGCTGTAAGTTTGCTTTCAGTGTCTGTAAGTGTGTTTCTGTGTTGTAAAATGAGATCTTTTTTTGTAAAATCAGATTTCGCACAAGTGGCATCATATGATATTTGTCTTTATCTGTCTGGTTTACCTCACTTAGTCTGATAGATCCATCCATTGCTGCAAAGGGACCTACTTCGTCCTTTTTTATGGCTGCCACCGTATACGCTTCCACATGTTCTCTGCTCCTCTGTCAGTGACACTTGGGTTGCTTCCGTGTCTTGGCTATTGTCAATAGAGTTGCAAAGAGCATTCAGGTGCATGTCTCTCTTCGAATTAATGCTTTCTCCGGATATACATACCCAGGAGTAGGATTGATGGATCATGCAATAATTCTCTTTTTAAAGTGACCTCCGTATTGTTCTCCACAGTGGTGGTACCAATTGACATTCCCACCGACAGTGTAGGAGGCTTCCTTTTTTCCACACCTTCTCCAGCGTTTATTGTTTGCAGATTTTTTCACAATGGCCATTCTCACTGGTGTAAGGTGATAGCTCATTGTAGTTTTGATTTGCATTTCTCTGATAATTAGTGATATTGAACATCTTTTCATGTATCTGTATGTCTTCTTGGGAGAAATGTCTGTTTAGATCTTCTGCCCATTTTTTGATTGGGTTGTTGCTGTTTTTATTTTATTTTATTTTTAAGCATAGAGCTGCACAAGCTGTTCATATATTTTGGAAAGTAATCCCTTGTCAGTTACTTCATTTGCAAATATTTTCTCCCATTCTGTGGGTTTTCTTTTCATTTTGTTTATGATTTCTTTTGCTGTGAAAAGCTTTAAAGTTTAATCAGGTTCCATTTGCTTTTGTTTTAGTTTCATGACTCTATGAGGTGGATCTAAAAAGATCTTTCTGATACTAACATCCTCCTAACAAAGTTATTGTAAGAAGTCTGTCTCTAAGATAGCATAAGTACAACTAAAACACTCAATAAATGTCACCTGTCATTTCTTTTTAAAAAGAAGATCTTTCTGTGATTCAAAGAGAGTTCTGCCTATATTTTCATCTAGGAGTTTTATAGTATCTAGCTTTACATTTACATCTTTGATCCATTTTGCGTTTATTTTTTGTTGGTGTTATAGAATGGTCCAAATTCATTCTTTTATGTGTAGCTGTTCAGTTTTCCCAACACCACTTATTGAAGAGACTGCCTTTTCTCCAATGTGTATGCTTGCCTTTTATGTCATAGATTAATTGACCATAGGTATGTGGGTTTATTTCTGGGCTTTCTATTCTTATTCTATTGATATATATTTCTGATTTTGTGCCAGTGCCATTCTGTTCTGGTGACTGTAGGTTTGTAGTATAGTCTGAAATCAGGGAGGCTGATGCCTTCAGCTTCATTTTTCTTTCTCAGGATTGCTTTAGCTGTTTGGGTCTTTTGTGTTTCCATATAAATTTTAGGATTTTTTGTTCTAGTTCTGTGAAAAATGCCATTGGTAATTTGATAGGGATTTCATGGAATCTGTAGATTGATAGGGTAGTATAGTCATTTTGACAATGCTGACTTTTCCAGGGCAAGACCTCAATATATCTTCCTACCTGTTTGTCTCATCTCTAATTTCTTTAATCAGTGTCTTAATGTTTTCAGAGTAGAGGTCTTTTGTCTCCTTAGGTAGGTTCATTTCTAGATATTTTATTCTTTTTGATATGATGGTAAATGGCATTGTTTCCTTAATTTCCCTTTCTGATATTTTGTTGTTAGTGTGTAGGACTGGAAGGGATTGCTCTGTATTAATTTTGTGTCCAGCAACTTACTGAATTCACTGAGCTCTAGTAGTTTTCTAGTAGCATCTTTAGGATTTTCTATGAATAGTATCAAGTCATCTGCGAACAGTCACAATTTTACTTCTCTTCCAGTTTGGATTCCTTTTCCTTTTTTCTTTGATTGTCATGCTAGGGATTCCAAAACTGAATAAAAGTGATGACAATGGACATCTGTGCCTTGTTTCTGATCTTAGAGGAAATACTTTCCACTTTTCACTATTGAGAATGATGTTAGCTGTGATTTGTCATACTTGGCCTTTATCATGTTGAGGTAGGGGCTTCCCTCGTGGCTCCAACAGTAAAGAATCTGCCTGCACTGCAGAAGACCTGGGTTCAATCCCTGGGTTGGGGAGATCCCCTGAAGAAAGGTATTGCAACCCACTCCAGTGTTGTTGCCTAGAGCGTACCATGGACAGAGGCTCATGGCACAGTTACAGTGAGCTACAGTCCATGGGGTTGCAAGAGTCAGACACGACTGAGTAACTGACACACACACACACATGTGTTGAGGTAATTTCCTTCTATTCCCACTTTCTGGAGAACTTTTGTCATAAATGGGTGTTGAATTTTGTCAAAAGCTTTTTTTGCATCTGTTGAAATGGTCATATGAGTTTTATTCTTCAGTTAATGTGCTATATCACACTGTATGATTCTTTAATGTAAAAGAATCCTTGCATCCCTAGAATAAATCCCTCTTGATCATGGTGTATGATAATGTATTGTTGGATTTGATTTGCTAGCATGTTGTTGAATATTTTTGCATTTGCATTTGGTAAACTTTTATTTTAAACTTAAAAATAAGTTTTTCATAATATATGCCTAACACATAAAGAAAAAAATGTTACTTTTCTTGATGGAATAACATCATTTTCTATATTTTTGGTTTCATATATTTAAAGTGAATTCTTGAGTTTAATGAGAAAAAAATCAGAAGACAAATCCTTGATATTTATCCACATATTTACCTTTACTGACATTCTTCATTCCCTTGTGTGGATCCAAGTTTTATCATGCATTGTTTTCCTTCTATGTGAAGAAGATTGTTTCATTTTGTCATATTCTTCCTTTTATTATTGTGGTAAAATATATGTAATGTAATAATCATTTTTGCTATTTGCAAGTATACAGTTCAGTATACAGTTCAAGTATACGGTTCAATGGCATTAAATGCATTCACAGTGTTATGTAATCATGAGCACTATTTACATCCAAACCATTTTCATTGCCACTAACAAAACCTCTGTGCTTAACAGACAATAACTCTCCCTTCTTGCTTTCTGTTCTGCTTTCTGTATTTATGAATTACATATTCTAGCTAAATCATATAAATGGAATCATATGGTGTTTGTCCTTTGGTGTTTGGCTTATTTCACTAAGAATAATATTCTCAAGGTCCGTCCATGTTATAACATATATCAAAATTTCATTCTGTTTTATGACTAAGAAAAATATTTTTATATTTTAATTTTTGAAACTTATGTGTTCACAGACACTGCAATATTAACTGAAGGATAAAATGCCTAAAAATGTTTTATTAGTAAAGACTTTGCCTCTCAACCCCATCAACCATCATTCAATTTAAGGTGGACACTTAAATATCCTTATAATTTAGTCAACAGTGTCCTCTTAGGTGGCTTTGTGCAGAACAAACTCTGTCCTTGTGCTCTCCACCTTGAGTGCATGCAGTCTGAAACAGCCATACGCTGGGTCATAGCTTTCTAAAATGCTGCAGTTTCCTTACTAAATTCACTAAAAATGGGATTGTGTTTTCTTTTAACAAAAGGTATGCTGCATACTAGGCACTGACAGGTAAAAAACTATGCCAAGGCTCAAGGCATACTCTCCACACTCTTACCGTTTAGTAGAGGAGAAAGGCAAGCACGCAATGCTAATGCTAAGGAAAGTCAAGGCTGCAGTGGGTTCAGAAAGCACTGTGGAAGTAGACAGAGTGTACTTTCTACTGATTAAGGAGAGGGAACTCTATCCCAGAGAGGTAACCTGCCAACTATATCAGGAAGGATCAACAGTATTTCTGCTGTTGAAGGAGACAGCAGGGCTGTCTAAGCAGAGAACTACACGTGTAAAACTATTAGGCTTAGCTTGAAAGAACGGTCAGATATTTAACATATCAGGAGATAGAAGTGTGTAGAGGAAAGAAATAATAGAGATGAGGCACCAATTTTCAAATTAAAATGTCAAAGAGAACCATAAACAATGAAAAAATTAATTTTTCCTCAAAAAATTAAGCACCATTCGGTAATTTGAATTTAAATAGTGATGCTTTAACATTAACTGTGCTTGACTCTTGTAAAAATAGAGCTTTTGTTTTTTTAAATTTTGTTGAAGGCAATGTGCTGTAATTGAAAGATCTTAAGCTTCTGAGCTTTTAATTAATTATATTACTTTATATTACTAATTAGCTTGATGTCTTAGGCAGATAACTGAAAACTTAGCAAGATGACAATAAGTGTATCTGAAGATTACCCACATTCACAAAGATTTACTCCTGTTTTCTTCTAAGAATTTTATAGTTTGAACTTTTATAATGTATTTAAATCTATGAGCCATTCTTAGTTAGTCTATATATGGTCTGAATAGAGGTCCACCTTCATTCTTTATATGTGAATATTCCCTTGCCCCAACACCATTTATTAAAAAAAAAGTCCATTCTCTTCTTTTTTTTTTTTTTTAACTGGTTTGACAGTCTTTTTGAGAATCAGTTGATCATAAATGTAAGGGTTCTGGAGCCTGAATTCTATCCCATTGGTCTGTGTAGTTACTTATAAGCCAACATTATACTGTCTTGATGATTATACTTTGTAGTAAGTTTTGACATCAAATGGAGTGGTTCACTTTTGGTTTCATTGATTATCTCCCTTGATTTTCCTGTTTTTTTTTTTTTAATTTTAATTATTTTTGTTCTAATCTCAATTATTTCCTTTCTACTTTGATTTGGTTTTTCTCTTGTGTGTGTATGTGTTTTAAGCTTTCTAAAATGAAAGAGCAGGGATTTGAGATCTTTTTAAATAAAACATTTATAGCTATATACAGTAAGTTTTAATAAATAAATGAGTAAATAGTAAGCTTTATCTGTATCCAATAGATTTTGATATATTCATTTTAATTAGTCTCAAAATATTGTCTAATTTCTTTTCTGATTATTCTTTGACTAATTGTTTTTTTTTTTTTAATGCATTCTTTAATTTCCACCATGAGATTTTCCAGTCAAGAAAGCTGGAGTGGGTTGCCATTCAACTCAGGGATCGAACCCAGGTCTCCTGCATTGCAGGCAGATTCTCTACCATCTGAGCCACCAGGAAGCCCATACATTCATGGGATTTCTCAAATTTCTTGTATTGATTGTTTATGATTTGTCTTCAAACTTTTTTTTTTAAATGACCTAATTTGCAGGACATTCCACGTGTACTGGGAGAAGAAAGTATATATACATATATATATATATATATTTTTTTTAATTTTGTTAGGTGGCATGTTCTCTAGATGTCTGTTAGGTCTAATTGGTCCTTAATGTTGTTTAAGTGTTCCATTTTCATGTTGATGTTCTGTCTAGTTCTTCTTAGTATTGTAGGTAGAATTTTGAAGCTTCCATTATTAATTTTCTATTTCTCTTCAAACTGTCAGATTTTGCTTCATGCATTTTGGGTTCCTATTATCAAAAGGTGCTGTTATATTTTATAAAAATATAAAAGCAAATTTTTATAATTGTTCCTGATGAAACATCTATCATTATAAAATGTTCTTTTTATTGCAAGAAGACTTTTTGTCTTCAGGTCTATTTTAGCATAATATTAGTATTCAGATCTCTTTTGACTACTGTTTGCAGAGTATCTTTCTTCTAGCCTTTCATTTTCAGCTTATTTTGTGTCTTTGGAAAACAATCGATAAATACTATTTCATTGATTAATAAAATATTAACAGATGCTAATATTACTGAGAACCCCTTGTATGTGTGGAGTCACATCTCTTGATGCTTTCAAGATACTCTCTTTTCCTTTTTGTCTGTCTCTTATAGTTTAACTACCATATGTGTAGTTTTGGATCTCTCTAAGATTTATCCTAATTGGAGTGCATTGAGCTTTTAAGTGTGTAGGTTAATGTGAATCACATTTGGGAAATTTTGGTCATTACTTCTTAAGTAATACTTTCTGTCCTTCGCTTCCTCTCCCTCTTTCTGGAGTTCCCATTACGCGTATGTTAGTTTGGTGATGGACAGGGAGGCCTGGTGGGCTGCGGTTCAGGGGGTTGCAAAGAGTCGAACACGACTGAGCGACTGAACTGAGTATGCGTGACAGTTTACCACCAGTGTCTTAGGCTCTGGTAATTTCTCTTTGTTTATTTTCTTTTAGACTGGATAATCTCAACTGACTTATTAAATTCATTTTTTTTCCTACAACTCAAGCTTCTTTACTAAATCTGTCTTACATTAATTGTATTTTTCATCACCAGAATTTTTGTTCTTTTATATACTTCCTATCTCTTAATTGATACTACTTCATAATATTTTTTCACACTTTTCTTTTTTTGTTTTTTTTTAATTTTCTTTACTTTATTGTGTTGGTTTTGCCATGCATTGACATGAAACCTCCATGGGTTTACATACATTACACACTTTTCTTTAATTGTTCATATATTTTCCTTTAGTTTTGAGTATATGTAAATATGTTTAACCTTGAATCTTTTTATGATGGCTGATTTAGAAGTTTTTGCCTATCTAGTCCAAATCTAGGCTTCCTCAGGAAAGCTTTCTATTGATTGCATTTTTTCTATGTATGAGCCATGTTTTCCTGTTTTCTTATGTCTTTTAATTTGTTGGAAACTGGACTTGTAAAATGACAGAACTCCAGAGTTTTCTCATTGCAGCCATTCATTATTTGACTCCTTGCTTAGTGAATTGCTTGGACTGATTTCCTAAAGTTTCTATTCTTTGTCATGTGTGTGGACACCATTGTCTCTGCTAAATTAACTTTGTGTTTCCAAATGATTAGGCAGAGGTTTACTTAAATGGGTTGAATTGCTAAGTGTTTCCTTCTTGGCTCAAAGGCCTCGTGGGTGTGCTGGTACGGGCTCTAATGCCACTGAGAGCGCTTGTGGCAGCTTCTCCGCTGAGACACTGGATGAAGGGGTCACCTGGTAAAAGTAGATATGGAAGTAGGGTGCCACGTTGGTCTGGAACTTTTGAATGTCCACACTGAGGACACCGTCAAAATGCAGGGAGGCAGTGAAGGAGCAGCCGGCCTGGCCAGGGAGCCGGTTGCAGCTTGTGTGGGTAGGAAGCTCAGTGTCCGGGCTGCCGTGGCGGATGTCAGAGGCGGCCTGCTCGCCCACCCCGGAGTCGTAAGTGAGGGCTCCAGGATGGTGTGGATGGTCAAGATGAAGTTACCCAATGTTCTACAACTGCTGTAGCCAGGGGCTGGATAGACAGCAAACCTCAGCTTACCTTGCCTGCCACGGTCAAAAGAAAGCTGCTCTGCGCCACCACCAGTGCAGTCTGAGCCAGTCTCTTCTGGAAAGCCAGGTGCGCTAGTCAGCTCTGCCTTTGCTTGCAGTTTCTGCTGACACAGCCCCCAGGTCAGCCAGTGTCAGAGATCACAGCCCTTTCTGGAGTTTCCTGTGTATGTGCACTGCCTACATATTTATGTGGCCTTCTGTTTTTTTGGGGGGAGGGGGTGAGGAGGAGCAGGGTAGTTACCTCTTGTTTGCCCCACCGCTGCCTCATTGGCTGTGGGATGAAATAATGTTTATCGATTGTTTTCCAAAAATGCCTTGAGGCTGGACTTTCCTCGCTGAGGCAGCCAAGAGTCAGGTCAAATGAAGACAAGCCTTCTGAATGGAGCTCTTCCAAA
Organism: Antilocapra americana; assembly: GCA_007570785.1. Lineage (NCBI taxonomy): Eukaryota > Metazoa > Chordata > Mammalia > Artiodactyla > Antilocapridae > Antilocapra > Antilocapra americana. The sequence goes on along the minus strand of ML660765.1, from coordinate 10,865,012 downwards.
ACATTTTCAGCCAGGCTAAAAGCTTGATTCTCTGTGGATAACATTTTTAGGGCAGGAACTCCCAGCCTCCTTCCGTCCCCTTCATTTGTTTCTAGAATGCCGTTTATCACATCTACTGAGATTCCAAGGCTGCTGCTTTTTGAGGCTCTGCGGGGCTGGGGAGAGAGGGAAAGGAACAGTGACATTTACAACTCTAAACACTACGTTCTCATTGAGGTTCAGACATTTTTCTAGAATAAACACTCTTGAAGATGTTGGTTAGTTTCCATACTTCTGAAAAAGTCAATTGTGATTTTCTTTTTCTGCCAGTTTTCTCACTACTTTTATAGACTGCTGATTTTTGGAGGGTCTTACTCCATCATTCTGGAAGTACTCCTTTTAACATAGTCTTTAAACGTTTACTGTGTACTAAGTGCTTCACTACACATTGGGGATGCTGTGATAAAACAAAGCCCCTGTCCTTACATTAAAATTGAATTAAATTACTTTGTACTCTGAAAGTAGGTATTTAGCTCATCTATTCTTCTTGATTCTGCAGGAGAATAAGACATGTTCTGAAGAAAATAACCAATATATCAGTTTGGTTTCATCTTATTTTTCCTAGATCGATTCCCTTCCAAAGGTATATGGCTTGGTTCCCCACTGGGGGCAGGTGACACTGTGCTACATTCATTTAAAGTCCGTTTGAGGTCAGGAGTACATGTGCTTTGTTTACAATTTATCCCTGATGTTTAGCACAGTGCCTGGCACATAGAAGAAAGTAAGCACATTTAGTAATGCAAAACTATATTTTTTTATAGCAATAGAAGAGCTGTGTTACTCTTTCCATACATCTAACCCTCTCAGGAAACTCACACAGGGGCTCTACATCAACCTAGAGGGGTTGGAAGGGGAGGGAGGTTCAAAAGGGAGGGGATATGTGTATACCCATGGCTGATTTATGTTGAGGTTTGACAGAAAACAACACAATTCTGTAAGGCAGTTATCCTTCAATAAAAATAAATTAAAAAATATAAAAAAAGAACTACAGTGGAACTTGTAATGATTCCTAGTAGAGCAATCCAGAGATGTTGAGACAGCATTATGCTTCGTTATGGTGTATCTCCGCATAATCAGTCTTGAAGTGCTTGCTCTCCTGTCAGCACGGGTCATCCTTTCTCCTTGGAGATCCCTTGACTGGTAGCAGCCGCAGCAGCAGAACTGAAGGGACACCATGCTGCCTGTTGCTGGTCAAGGCTTGATTGAGAAGTGAATTTGAGGCTACACATTAATTAGGTGATTTTCCTCTGCCATGAAGGAGGAAACCACTGAACATGACCAAGTATAGGTCTATTTGCTTTTATGTCACACAGATTAGAAATGTATTCTATCATGTCATTTTCCTAAATGTGTTAAATGAGTCATCTAACTCTTGTCTAACTTTATTTAGCTCAACGAGAAGTGCCACATCTCTTTTCATTTGCATGCACTTTTCAGAGGAATGAGAAGTACACTTTAAAAATGCCAGGTTTAATAACATTCCATATCAGTTATGCATATAATTAACAGGTTTGTAGCTATTCCTCAGTTGGTGGGGGCAAAGTGAGTGAGGTGCATGGATTAATGCCATATTATACTATCATTCCCAAGTTATTTTCTTATACTTCTGAGAGATCATAAAAATATCAATTTCCTTTCCTCCTTCATATCTTATCTTTTAGAGGTAGCATGTCTTTATAACTTCTCCTCTGAGAGAACCGTTTGCCTCCTGGGACTCTTGTATCTGCTGTCCATAAAGGCACTGCTAAGTGATGAATAGACTCATAACATTCATGTATTTAGGTCAGACCTTTCCATAGAAGTTGAGTCCAAGTGCATTCTTGACTTCAATGAAATTTCCCTTTGATTTGCTTTGAATAATCAGCTACAATTAAGAGGTTTTGCCAGCTAAAATTAGTCATGCTTTAATGAAGCATAACTCCAAATATGCTGAAATATTTGATTTTCACTGTGCTGTGTGTAAGACATGATCCTGTCCACTGGGTCAAAGAGAAAGGGAGGAAAAGATGTAAAAGACAGTTTTTACCCTGAGGTGACTACAGCAGAGCCAGTTTGATTATCGGAAAGAACCACGATTAGGACTTGGGAAATTCTTGGATTATGTAATGAAATTGATATGGTTTATAAACCATAGTGGGTCATTGAATTTGAGTTTCAGTGACTTACTTGGAAAATGTCAGGATTTGACCAAGGGATTACTTAAGACCATTTTATTCTTATTTTGAGCCTTGGTTTATAAATTTTATATAATTTTTAGGTTTATATTTAAATGATAAAGCAGATTGAATTTTTATTTTGTTAGTATTCTGGAAGCCATAATACAAAAGGTTTGCAATTGTATATTTCACCTGTAAATGGATTACAATTATCTGCATGCTGCTGCTGCTAAGTTGCTTCAATTGTTTCCAACTCTGTGTGACCCCGTAGATGGCAGCCCACCAGGCTCCCCCGTCCCTGGGATTCTCCAGGCAAGAAAACAGGATTGGGTTGCCATTGCCTTCTCCAATCCATGAAAGTGAAAAGTGAAAGTGAAGCGGCTCAGTTGTGTCCGACTCTAAGCAATCCCATGGACTGCAGCCTCCCAGGCTCCTCCATCCACAAGATTTTCCAGGCAAGAGTACTGGAGTGGGGTGCCATTGCCTTCTCCAGTTATCTGTATGAGCACTGCTAAAATCAACATTGTAATGATGAACAATAATCATGAGGTTGAACAAAAACAAAACAGCCAAGTTTTAGAAATGCGATTTCATACATGTACAACTGAAAAGTATATGAAAACATCCCAAACAACATCAAACTTAGGTATTTGCTTATATGTGGTATGAGAGTAAAAGGAATGATGAATAAACAAATCAGATACTGGTTACCTTTGCCAGAAGAGAAGCAAGGAAAAGAAGAGTGGCTTCAGAATAGGGACACATTGGTCTCTAAAGTATTTTGATGTTTTGTTTGTCAAACGAAGTTCAGAATACATGTGTTAATTGCAACTGACATCTTCTATCTGCATATAGGGACTTCCCTGGTGACTCAGGTGGTAAAGCGTTTGCCTGCAATGTGGGAGACCCTAGTTCAATTCCTGGGTCAGGAAGATCCTCTGGAGAAGGAAACAGCAACCCACTCCAGTACTTTTGCCTGGAAAATTCCTTGGATGGAGGGAGCCTGGTGGGCTACAGTCCATGAGATCGCAGAGTTGGACATGCTGAGTGACTTCATCTCTTCTATCTGCATTATAGCTATTATTTTTATGTTAGAAATAGTTCATAATAAAAATCTAGGAGTAAATCATCTACAGACTGCAAAGCAAAATGGTATAATAATTTTGTAGGGCAATTCAGCAATATTTAGTGTAGTCTGTAAAACAGCAGTTACACTTAAATGTACTTAATGTACTTAAATGTACTTAAATGTGTACACTTAAATGTGTACACTTTAGAGAAGTTTTTTTTTTTTTTTAAATCCAGGGATGATTTTGTCTCCCAGGGATATTTGACAATATCTGGAGACATTTTTGTTGATCATAAAATAGGGATTACCATTGACTTGGAGTGGGTAGAAACCAGGGATGCTACTAAATATCCTATAATGCACAGGGCAGTTCCTCACTTCTGACTTCAGCAACAAAGAATTATCCTGCCCCAGATATAAAGGTTGAGAAACCCTATCTTAGTGAAGTGCACATCCATGTATACAAAAAAAAATATTTAAGAATGCTCATTATAATGTTTATAGCAGTGAATTGAGATAATAGAAATATCTATCAATCTGCTGCTGCTGCTGCTAAGTTGCTTCGGTTGTGTCCGACTCTGTGAGACCCCATAGACGGCAGCCCACCAGGTTCCTCTGTCTGGGACTTTCCAGGCAAGAACACTGGAGTGGGGTGCCATTTCCTTCTCCAATAGAGTATGCCTCAATACATTTTGCTATAGTCAATCAACGGAACTGGATAATAATGAAAATAATGAAACTAGAGCAATTTAAACATGGTGAATAAAAACATGTAGGGGAATATATATATTTTTCTATAAGGTACAAAAGCATTCAACAGAAATGTAGTTATAAAATATGCATAGAAGGCTTCTATTGGCTTTTTGCTTAGAGAAGGCAAAGGTGCAGCTTTCCTAAGTCATCCTGAATCCAGGTTCATCTGACACCAGCTGCCGCCACCATGCTGCCTGAATTTGACCCCAGTGAGATCACCAGTGGGGAAGTTGGTGCCACGTCTTCTCCGGCCCCCAAGATCGGCCCCCTGGATCTGTCTCCAAAAACGGTTGGTGATGACATTGCCAAGACAACTGATGATTGGATGGGTTCGAGAAAGACAATGAAACTGACCACTCAGAACAGACAGGCTCAGGTTGAGGTGGAACCTTCTGCCCTCAAGGAAGCACCAAGAGGCAGAAAGAGGCAAAAAATACATTAAGCACAGTGAAAATATCACTTCTGATGAGATTGTCAACATTGCCTGGCAGATGTGGCATCGATTTCTAGCTAGAGAATGCTCTAGAACTATTAAAGAAACCCCTAGGACTGCCCAGTCTGTGGGCTGCAGTGTTGCTGGCTGCCACCCTCACGACCTCATAGATGGTATCAACAGTGGTGTGGTAGAGTGCCCAACTGGGAAAGGAACCGCAACTTTACAACAGCAAAGGAAAAAGAAAAATAAAGGATTATTTGACAAAAAAATAAACATGCGTAGAAGCAATAAATACTGAATTATATTAATGGTTAATTCTTGGGAGAACAGAGGGAGAGGCGTAGTAAAAGAAAAGGGAAATGGATTAGGGAATATTAGGTACTTAATTCTACCTGTACCATTATAATTCTAAAAGGTTGATGCAAATATTGAAGAATATTGTTCAATTTCTAGTGGAAGTTTGTATTATCTTCAGAAAGTATCATGGTAATCTAAGCTATATGCATTACTGAAAAGTTTCTCATAAAGAAAGCATCCATATTTTTATAAATGCCAATTTTTATTAACATCGTTTTCTTTTAGCTTATATCAAGATATCTGAAATCTGCTTCTTAGAAATAATACTCAATTATTTTCAGGCAGAAATCTGAAAATAGTCTTAAGAAATTGAGGTTTATGGCTGTTTTCTGATCTAAAAGGTTTTGATTTTCTATTTGCTGGATAGAAAAGGATCATCTCCCTTTAATACATCCATTTCTATTATTTCTTCACTATCTGTCCAAATTTATTTCCTTCCAGACTGTTCTAAGCCATCCCCTTGATCTGTTAGGCTTTGGTTAAGAAATAAATTTTCAGAAAGAGAAAGTAAAGAAACCCAGTCATGTGAAGTCATGTCGTTTAGTTTTCAAGTTCCTGACTTAGAAGTTTCAAGATTGTGGACCTTTTCATTATCTCAATTACTTTAATGCAATCCAAGACAATATTCCAAATGATTATTTTTGGAATGTTTTAAGTTGCATCCATTGTGTGATAACGCAATACAAATATCTTTAGATTTTGAGGTGAAATAAGTCATTGGTTACATAATTTATGCTAAAATTATAGGCAAGACTTTTTCTTCAAAGCTATTTTGTGTGCTTTTTGAATATATTCTGGCCTGATATTCATACAAATATTAAGTATGTTATGAAAACAGCAACATCTTTTGTGCTCCTTTTTCAGAAGATATTGGGGAGGAAACTGGGTTCCCATCAGAGTTCCTATCTCGGGGAAGCTCTAAGAGGAGGAACTGCTCAGCCTCCATGTGGAAAGGCAGAGCCCCAAAGTTCGTTTTTCCTCCATTTTTAAAAACTGAAGTACAGTTAATATCCAGGGATTTAATTTTTACTGTACAACATAGTGACTCAGTTATACACACACACACACATATATATTCTTTTTTAATCGTCCTTTCCATTATGATTTATCCCAGGAGTTGGCTATAGTTTCCTATGGTGTACAGTGGGACCTTGTTTATCTATTCTGAATGTAATAGTTTGCATCTTCTAACCCTAAAATTTCAGTCTATGCTTCTTCCTCTCTCCCTTGGCAATCACAAGTCTGTGAGTCTGTTTCTATTTGTGCCATATTTTACATTCTGCATATAAGTGATATCATATTGCATTTATCTTTCTGACTTAATTCACTTGGTATTATAATCCCTAGTTGCATCCATGTTCCTGCAAATGGCATCATTTTGTTCTTTTTTTATGGCAAATTAATATTCCATAATATAAATGTGTGTGTGTGTACACATAACACATCTTTTTTTATCCATTCATCTTTTGATGGACATTTAGGTTGTTTCTATGTCTTGGCTATTGTGAATAGTGCTGCTATGAACATAGGGTGGCATGTATCTTTTTGAGTTAATTTTGTCTTAGGTGTATGCCCAGGAAGGGAATTGCTGGATCATATCGTAGTTCTATTTTTAGTTCTCTGAGGAAGTTCCATACTGTTTTCCACAGTGGCTGTACCAATTTATATTCCCACCAATAGTGTAGGAGGTTTCTCTTTTTCCCCCACTCTTTACAGCTTTTGTTATGGCCATTTTGGTTTGTGTGAGGTAGTACCTCATTGTAGTTTTCATTTGCTTTTCTCTAAGTTATTGATGTTGAGCATCTCTTTATGTACCTTCTGACTTCTATTAAGGTCTTCTGCCAATTTTTCAATTGTGTTTTTGTTTTTATTGTTGTTGAATTGCTTGAGCTGTTTGTATATTTTGGAGATTAAGCCCTGTCTGTCACATCATTTGCAAATATTTTCTCACATTGCCTAGGTTGTCCTGAAGTACTGATGGAGGAAGGGAGAAGCTGCCCAGGAACACTCTGCCTTTCTCCAGGTTTCAGTGGACTTCTCCCCCATCAGGTTGACTCCCTCAACCACCACTACTTTGCCCTTGAGACTAGAACATTCCAAATTTCTACTTTTGACCTGTTTTCGGTAGCTTTATCCTATTCTTGTCACCTTTTATTATTTTAGCACCTATAAATATAGATCTTGTCAGTACAGAATTTATTTATAGCTTTATATACCTTTTTTATTGTATGTACTTTGGTGATGTACTACCTTGTTTAATAGGCAACTAGTACTTTGGGTTAATGTTGAGTTTAAGATCAAACAAATTTTTAGATCAGAAAAAGATGAATTAGTTTGAAGTCAAGCATTTCTCATTAGTTTTGATGTGTTGAATGATAATTAAACACAGTACCACCAGATTTTAAATATGAATGTAACCTATCTTTAAAATATTCTTATTTTAACAACTATCAAGATGCCTGATTAAACATGATAGAAGTGAAAAATAAAGTGATAAATGGGTAAAAACTCTGAAGGTTAAAGTAACTTATAAAAGGACCTTCTGGGTTTTTTTGGTGTTTATAAATGTGGGGAAAGTGTTCCTATTAGCACTTTCAGCATGGTTAAATCATGCCCACTAATAGTCTGTTAGAGAGAGGGTAAAGAACCTGGATCCCAGAGCCAATTAACTGAGATTCTAATTCAGCATTGTACTAGCATTGTAAATTGTGCAATTTAGTTAACCTTTTCTTAGCATCAGTTTCTTCATCTGTAAAATGCCTATCCCATAGGATTATTCCAGGTACAGTATAATTCAGTACTTGCAAAGTGCTTATAACAATGTCTGGATCACATTAACTGCTGTTCATTAAAAATGAATTAGAGAAGGTGGATCTGGTGGGGCGCAATATCAATAATGTGTGGACACTGGAAAGACGACAAGAATGGCAACCAAATTAACAAAATTAAGGTGGCCGAAGATAGTTTGTATGTCAGAATACCCAATAGGCTCAAAAGCTGGGAGCACCGAGTATCAGTGAGAGCAACTGTAAAGGGTGTCTTATAGACAGAAGAGTCAGCAAAAAGTCTGTATGAGAAGACTCATCAATTTTATCTACAACCATCATAGTCGGGTAAATCCTCTTCTCCACCTCCAAAGAAGAAATGAAGATTAATCACTAGAGAGGCTGAATCAGAGGGACTCTGACTCCTGAACATCAAGCACAGCGGAGGGCATGGATACTATAGGAATATGGGAGTTAACTCCACGTACAAAGCAAGGAGAAAGACGTTTGCCTTCTTTGACTGTTCTCAATGCTATAGCAGCCAGTTTCATAGCTCCTGGGCAGGAGAGTATAAGTTTTATTTCTGAGGAAATGGACTGTTAGAAAGGGTGGCTGAGAGCTGGTGGTGCCTTGATACAGAAGGGAACTAACTCCTTCAGTCACCCTACTTTGAAGCCCGTACCTAAGACACTGAGAGCTCACACTCAACCTCATGCTTAGCTGTTAATGAGTAACCAAGGATCACCAAAAAATTGAAATGCTTATGCAATGAAAGATATACACAGAAACAAATAGAAAAATATCCTGGGAGAATAGACAATATAAATGGAGAAGAAAACAAACAAAATAACCATATACTTAATGTCACTGGAAAGTAAAAGATAGTAACCTTGAAAAGTAAGAGAATAGATAACATATAAAGTCAGAATAAAGTTTGGAATATAAAGTTATGGAAATCTCCCAGAAAGTAGAATATAAAGAGAAAGAAATAGTGGGGAAAAAAAGATGGAGAATTAGTTCGGAAATTCCAATATCTACAAAACTTTCAGGAATTTCAAGGAAACAAAATAGAGAGGAGGTAGAATTAACAAAGATTAAAACTATTAACCAAAATTACGGGCATATTGTTCCATATTGCAGGAGCCAAGTGAGTGTTCAGCATGATGGACAAAGGAACATTACACCAAGACTCATCAATAGGAAAATTTCAAAATATTGGTAATGAAAAGGTTCTTAGTTGTTCTATATGGATAAAAAAAATCACATAGAAAAGAAAAATTAGTATTTATATCAACAGCAATCTGGGAAACTCAAAGACAGTGGGGCAGTACCTTCATGGTTATGAGAAGAAAGTGATTTCCATGTGACTGAATGCTTCAGTAACCGATCAGTCAAGTGAAAGGATAGAACAAGCATGTTTTCAGACATGTAATGATTGAAAAATACATATACTACCTATTCTTTTTTCAGGAAAATTCTTGAGGTGCTTTTCCAAAATAACGAGGTAAATCAAGAGATGAAATGCAAAAGGTCAGAAGTTCAAAGCTTAGCTATAGGACACGTTAGTTCTGGGGTTGGGGGATGTAATGTAAAGCATGGTTGCTGCCCTAGTGGTCCGGGAGGGAGTGACGAGGGTGAAGACAGAACAGGAAATCTGGTGCGATGGTCAGAGCGGCTGCAGCCTCTATGGGACTGAGGTGCAGAGTCCGCTCTGAGTCCAGCTTTCATTCCTAATTGCTAGGAAGACTTTGAAGACTACAAGACCTTTTCAGATCTTATCTTTCTCAAGACACAGGCTGTGTTAATCACGTACTCCTAAATGTCATGGAGGACGCTGACATGGTCCAGATCTCCTTGTGTTTACCCCAGGCCTTCACTTCTGGGCTTGTCTCAGGAAGAGTTAGCAAGTGCATGCCTGGCCCCGACCTGGGGTTCCAAGGTCCATGCGTTCATGATCTCAGTCATACTCCCTTCTGGGTCTGGCCTTGGGGTTTCTAACAGGGGGATTATTTTTGAGAAAAACTTGAAAGATAATCATTACCATAGTTTCTTAATACATGCTGTTTTTCCCAGTGCTATTTATGTGAAATTTCCCAAGGCTGTGAAAGTACATTATAAGATACGTACTAAAAGTTACCACACAAATTGTATTAATAACTAGGTGAGGTGATGAATATTAACTAATTTTGGTTGTAACCATGTTGCAATCAATACAGGTATCAAATTATCATGTTCTACACCTAAAACCAATAGAATGTTGTCAATTATATCTCAGTAAGCTGGAAAAAGTGCAGAAACATAGAAATCAGTAAAGAGACAAAATTCCTAAGATGCTGATAGAGTAATTTCTACAGAAATAGTTATGGTTTAATGGTTACACTATTCTATAGTATATCAGAAAGCCTCTGGTCTGTTTTGAGGATTGAGATCCATGGACGCAAAAATGGTTATTCCCAAGAGAAAATGTAGCTTGCTTGATTACTTTGCATGAATTCAAATGAGTTCACTCCTGCCAGAAATTCTGAGGAACAATTAACCCTAAGATCATGGAAGATAAAACAAAGGGCAAGAAAGATGCAAACAAATATGTTTTCAGCTGCCACAGAACACACATGGAATGCCCTGATTTTGATGGTCTCTTTAAGCTCAGGCAACATCTTTGCTAGGTTTGTTTTCTTCACTAAAACTACTTAGATATTTAATATATGTACCAAATTTTAATACCAGAGTTTAACAACCCTAACTCAATCATATTCTATTATCCAATTTAGGGAATACTAAATTACAAATAGAATAACTCATTTATTAGCAATGAAGACCAGAAAGTCATACAATACAATAGGTTTTCTTTCTGTCACATGTATTTCTGATTCAGTAATTCCTCTGTATTTTCCTTTAAGTAGAAAGACAAATCAGAGCCCTCTACTATCATGTTTTAACATAAGGAGTGGGATTTCACCTGACTCCAAGTTCTACTGTCATAAGAAACTGAAGGAGTTCTCTATGAAAGGCTTTATTACTTATTTTAAAATGAATGGCTTATGCAATGTTTCTTAAGACAATGTTATATCTCACTATTATTCTATTTTTAATTAATTTTTTATTGAAGGATAATTGCTTTGCAGAATTTTGCTGTTTTCTGTCAAATCTCAACACTAATCAGCCATAGATATACATAGATCCCCTGCTTTTGAACCTCTCTCCCGTCTCCCTCCCCATCCCACCCCTCCAGGTTGGTACAGAGCCCCTGTTTGAGTTTCCTAAGCCACACAGCAAATTTCCGTTGGCTGTCAATTTTACATATGGTAATGTAAGTTTCCACTAATGCAGTGGGACTTAAGACAATATTATACCTCACTATTCTTTTAGAAGAAACCTAGAGAATAGGGTAGAATTGAATACTATGACAATGATTAAAACACTTTAGAAATTGTCATTAAAACACACACACAGGAAGTTGGAAAGAGAAAACTGCTTTCCATTAAAATCTCCTCCATCTCTCCCACTCACCCTATTAGCACTTCAGGGACACACCTAGTGTACCCAGGCCAGTTGAAATTAAACGCATCAATCATCCTAAGGGTCAATAATTACCTAATGCTATGATGAACGACTCCTGTGACTTAGCTTTTAGACTTGGCTTTTTGAAGATTTTCTATCCATGTGCATTTATTTTCTGGACTGAGGCAATCAGTCTGATGCAAAGTTGAAAAAAGCAAAGCTTATGCTTTGTTCAGAACATACCCAGAGTAGCCTGCTATGTAGCGCTTGGCATTCTTCAAGTCAGGATTATTTCTCTGAATGAAGACTTTATTAACAGAAGGTTCCTGCTCAGATTTAAATATGTTTTCTTAGAGGGGTGCTAAGATAAACAGCCAGTCATAATGAATAAATCTGAGGACTAAAGTGCCTTTCAGAGAAGAGTTCTGAAAAATTAAACCCAAAGGCTTTAATTTTGATGGTGGGCTGGATAAGAACCATCTGAAGCGTTAGGTCATGGCTTCTGATTATTTGCATCCTGAGAGTAAAGAGGAAATTGGAGGTCACTAAGAACCTAAGGATGGGTGTGTACAGAAAATACTGTAGAAAGTGGGTTTTAAGTAGAGGTCAGGGAGATCTTAGGCAAACACCTTCTCCTTAAGCCTGGTTTTATTTTAGTACACTAAACTGCTGCAAAAATATTAAACAATTTTTTTTCAATCAAATTACAGGTAATACTTTTTTAAAAGTGAGAGGATCTGAGACTAAATAAACAGAATATTGCTTTTTGAGATAATTTTACTTGCAAAAGGAACTTAAAGGGAGTTTTAGAATAGACGTGGTAATTATATGTTTTCTGCAGTCTGACTGGTTAAGCTTTCATACATAGCTGAACAAAGGATGAAGTGAACTCATTTAAATGAATGGCTTGGAATTCATACCCCAAACCTCAGTGGAAGCATGGAGCATCTGAACATGTCTTCTTTTATTTACTTTTGGTGATGGAAAATTAATACGTAGTTTCCTTTATCAGTGTCTGTCATGCTTTGTCTGGAATAAAAAAAAATAAAAATGCTATCTGGGAAAATGGTGGGCTGCTTTAATGCAGCTGAAAGGATGGAAAGCCCATGAAAGAAGCTTGGGATAGGCTGTAGGTGTTGAGTATAGTTATTCTGTAAACCTCTGGACTCCTTCCCAATTTGGTTAATGAGGTAGGCATTTGCTTGACTGAATGGTCTTTGAAAAACCTTCTGTTTAATGCAAGATACTTCTTGTTGCTGCCAGGCAATTCCTCTCACCAGTGTGTTTGGAAACAGCAGACTCTGTGTGCGTGGCCGGCTGGAAGGAGAGTGTTTCTTTAATTATCTAAATTGACTTTCTTTTCTCTTCTCAGCAGTCTGTATAAAAGATGGACACAAAAGAGGACCAGAGACCAGTCTTGAAGTGTTCACCTTTTTCTTCTGTAAACAGTTTCCAATCAGCCTTTTTAGCATCACGCGGACTTTTATCAATCATACTCTTAACCAAGCATATAAGCTGCCAAGCCTCAGAGCCAGCCTCGTCCACCTGGCCTGGTTTTATATCTTTTCACTGGCAGACTTCAGTCCTGCCTGAGTCCAGCAATTTCTTAGAACTGCTGTTAAATCAATTTGACCTTGGCTTTAACCTCACCACCTGCTTCCTTTGCACCATAGAGTGACTTTCCAAATGTCCTTCAGATTTGGACCAAGATTCTACTTTAAATCTCTTTCAACAAATCTGTGATTCTTCTGATCTTTTTGTTGTTTGCTTTTAATTATCTCAGTCAAATTTCTTGCTTTCCTCCAGGACCACTGCTTGTAAAGCTTGCCAAACTCTCTGCCTTCTATCATTTAAACAGCTACTGTCCCAGTTTCAGGACAGTTTTCTCCAACCAGTTAAAGGTATTATAGTCATTTCCTGAGACATAACTTCCAAGATTTGATCAAGAGTACATGTATGCACATAGTAAGTATTATTCTAATTATATTTGCATATATCAGGTTCAGATTCCTATGACTGTGATTTCAGTTAACCAAGTTTTGTACCTTTATTTCTTTCTATACTTTAAGCACTATTCTACCTTTCTATTGTCAAAAAGAGAAAACCCACACAAGAATAAAACCCATGAGTCAAATTTATTCAGTGTCTTAGACTAGAGTCCAGGAGACAGAGTCTCAGAGGGCTCTGAGAACTTCTCTGAAGGTAAGGGGGGCGGTTAGTATGCATGTGGTTTTGGTGAGAGAACATGCACAGTTAAACACAGATCTTAGTGGAAGTTTGCAGCTAGTCATAAGGAACATCTTCAGTTCAGTTCAGTCGCTCAGTCATGTCTGACTCATTGTGACCCCATGGACTGCAGCATGCCAGGCCTCCCTGTCCATCACCAACTCCTGGAGTTTACCCAAACTCATGTCCATTGAGGTGGTGATACCATCCAACCATCTCATCCTCTGTCATCCCCTTCTCCTCCTGCCTTTGATCTTCCCCAGCATCAGGGTCTTTTCCAATGAGTTAGTTCTTTGCATCAGGTGGCCAAAGTATTTGAGTTTCAGCTGCAGCATCACTTTTTCTGATGAATATTCAGGACTGATTTCCTTTAGGATTGACTGGATTGATCACCTTGAGATCCCAGGGACTCTCAAGTGTCTTCTCCAACACCACAGTTCAAAAGCATCAGATATTTGGCACTCAGCTTTTTTTATAGTCCAACTCTCACATCCATGTATGACCACTGGAAAAACCATAGCTTTGACTAGAAAGACCTTTGTCGGCAAACTAATGTCTTCACTTTTGAATATGCTGTCTAGGTTGGTCATAGCTTTTCTTCCAAGGAGCAAGTGTATTTTAATTTCATGACTGCAGTCACTATCTGAAGTGCTTTGGAGCCAAAGAAAATAAGTTCTGTCACTGTCTCCATTGTTTCCCCATCTATTTCCATGAAGTGATGGGACTGAATGCCATGGTCTTAGGTTTTTGAATGTTGAGTTTTAAGCCAGCTTTTTCACTCTCCTCTTTCACTTTCACCAAGAGGCTCTTTAGTTCTTTGCTTTCTACCGTAAGGGTGGAGTCAACTGCATATCTGAGGTTACTGATATTTCTTTTTGCAAACTTTATTCCAGCTTGTGCTTCATCCAGCCTGGCATTCCTCATGATATACTTTGCATATAAGTTAAATCATCAGTGTGACAACATACAACCTTAATGTTCTCCTTTTCCGATTTGGAACCAGTCCATTGTTCCATGTCCAGTTCTAACTGTTGCTTCCTGACCTGCATACAGATTTCTCAGGAGGCAGGTCATGAGGTCTGGTATTCCCGTCTCTTGAAGAATTTTCCGCAGTTTGTTGTGATCCACACAGTCAAAGGCTTTGGTGTATTCAATGAAGCAGAAGTAGATGGTACATGTTTTTCTGGAATTCTCTTGCTTTTTCTGTGATCCAACAGATGTTGGCAATTTAATCTCTGGTTCCTCTGCCCTTTCTAAATCCAGCTTGAACATCTGGAAGTTCTCAGTTCACATACTGTTGAAGCCTTGCTTGGATAATTTTGAATATCACTTAGCTAGCATGTGAGATGAGCACAATTGTTGGGTAGTTTGAGCATTCCTTGGCATTGCTTTTCTTTGGGATTGAAATGAAAACTGACCTTTTCTAGTCCCGTGGCCATGGCTGAGTTTTCCAAATTTGCTGGCATACTGAGTGCAGCACTTTCACAGTATCATCTTTTAGGATTTGAAATAGCTCAGCTAGAATTCCATCACCTCCACTAGCTTTGTTCATAGTGATGCTTCCTAAGGCTCACTTGACTTCTCATTCTGAGATGTCTGGCTGTAGGTGAGTGATCACACCATTGTAGGTATCTGGGTCATGAAGATCTCTTTTGTACAGTCTTCTGTGTATTCTTGCCACCTGGTCTTAATACCATCTGCTTCTGTTATATGCATACCTTTTCTCTCCTGTATTGAGCCCACCTTTGCATGAAATGTTCCCTTGGTATCTCTAATTTTCTTGAAGAGATCTCTAGTCTTTCCCATTGTATTCTTTTCCTCTATTTCTTTGCATTAATCACTGAGGAAGGCTTTCTCATCTCTCCTTGCTATTCTTTGGAACTCTGCATTTGCTATTCATTTGGAACAGACATCTTAGTTAAGAGTTGTAGTGCTTTTCTAAGTATGCAAAAATGCAGTAATTTGATTTTTTAAAAATTTCTCCTTAAAATATCTAACTATCTAAAAGTCTGTTCTGCAAGATTTCCCAGAAGACAGGGTGCCTCATTCTGCTCTGAATTCATTTCAGCATATATTGTGTGTGAACAAATGCAGTGACTAGTGACTTAATTCTCGTACCACTGGGTGGCAAATGTCATTTTAATTTTGTGCCGTACTATCACTTCCCTCCAATTCCATGGACTCTAGGAACCACCCTAAGAAGGAAGGGTAGAACACAAACTTCTCCTGATTGTAAGTTCATATATTACATGGCAGAGAAAGAAAGTAAATCACATTAAACCGAGAAATGTAAATGATGTTGTTGACAGCCACTGTTGATAGAAGTTTGGCAGTTCCTCTCCCCTGGCAGCTCAGTTGGTAAAGAATCCACCTGCAATGTGGGAGATCAGGGTTCGATCCCTGGATCGGGATGATCCCTGAGATAAGGAAATTGCAACCCACTTCAGTATTCTTGCCTGGAGAATCCCATGGACAGAGGAGCCTTGCGGGCTACAGTCTAAGGGGTCTCAAGAGTCGGACACGACTGAGTGACTAAACCTAACTAAAATATTTGAATTACCTTATGGTCCAGCAATTCCCCTCCTAGGTATAACTTCAAGAAAAAACATAGCCACACAAAACCTTACACATGAATATTCATAGCAGAGCTACTGATAGTAGACAAAAGTGTGGAAACAACCCAAATGTCCATTAGCAGATGAATGGTTAAGCAAAATGTAGCATTTATATAATGCAATACTATTGAGTTATAAAAGAAAGAAGGTATTGATGTTTCTCAGTGTGGATGAACCTTGAAAACATCATGTTAAAGGAAAGAAGCAAGACACAAAAGGCCACATATTATGTGATTCCATTTATAGAATGTCCAGAATAGGCAAATTCATAGAGACAGAAAGTAGATTACTAGTTATCTAGGTTGGGACTGACTGCTATTGGATTGGGGACGTGTTCTACGATCAGATTTTGATGCTTGTTGCTATTATGTGAATATACTAAAGACCATGGCTTTATATACTTCCAATGGCTAAATTTTATGGTATGTAATAAAACAAAAAATGGGAGACTGAGGGATTGAATATACAGAAAGTTAAGAAATAATTCTTGAGAAAGTCAGGGGGATGACTCATGTAGGAATGCTGTCTGACATTTTACTATTAAAGTGAAATTCTCAGAATATAAAATTGATCACAGTGAACACATCAGAGGTCTTGTGTATATTCACAGAGTTGTGCAACTATCACCTCCATTTAGTTTCAAAAATGTCCTTCACCCAAAAAGGAAATATATCACGTCATACAGTTATTCCCCATTTCTTTCTCCCCACAAAAGTCCTGAAAGCCATTAATATACTTTCTGACTCTATGGATTTACTTATTCTGGATAGTTGGTATATGTAAAATATGTTTTGTATGCCATAAAATGTATTTGTAGAATCATATAAATAAATGACCTCTTGTGACTGGTTTATGTCTGTACATTCATCTGTTGATCAACATTTGGGCTATTTCCAGCTTTTGGCTATTTTGAACCTTGTTTCTATCGACAGTTAGATGTATACATTTGATTTGAGTACCTCTTTCAGTTCGTTTGGGTATATACCTAGGAGCGGAGTTGTGGGATTACATATTCAATATTTAAGCTTTTTAAGGAACTGCCAAACTTTTTCCATGTGGCTGAATCATTTCACATTCTGAACAACAGTTCGAGTTTGGATTTCTCCACTTCTTAACCAACATGTTATTTTTCATTTTCTGAGTTATATCTACTGTAATGAATATGAAGTAGTATTTCATTGTGGCTTGATTTTCATTTACCTAATTAATAGTGATGCTGAACATCTTTTCATGCTTTATTGGTCATTAATATTAATACATGTTTTTTTGGAGAAATGTCTGTTGAACTCTTTTCCTATTTTTTGTTTCTGTTAGATTTTAAGAATTGTTTTGTATTCTAGAATACTAGACCCTTATCTGATACATGGTTTGCAAATATTTTCTCTGATGTTTGTCTTTTGATAGAGAAGGCATACTTTCTGTTTTTAGCGAGAAGAGTGATGAAGGAAGGGTTAGAGAAAATTTTTAATTGAGAGCCACATTATTCTTTTGTTTTCCTGATACAGGCATGTATTGGGTAGATATAACTATATTATTTATGCAGACTCTCGTGTGTCCTATGGGGTTAGAGATTTGTTCCATAGATATGAAAAGATGCTAAGGACCTCACCTTTATTTCATGGTATTAAAGCATATTTATGTATTTTTTTTTAGATGTCAGTGCCCCATCTTAAGATGGAAATTGTGGTTCACTGTCCCTCATTCAAACCAATGGAATTATTTATGAAATCATGTTACATTTCAGTAAGCCATTTTCATTATCAGCCATCAGGAACTTTATCAACTTACATTTAACAGCTGTCATTAGATTATAGCTGTGACGTGTATTAAAATAGTGAATTCATTCCCAAGGTGTTCAGCTCTTCTCCATCAACCTTGGATCTCCATTAGTTTTCTGAATATGAATTCCTAATGTCATTGTAGTATGATAATTCTGAAATACTGTGTGGAGAAAAGATTAAAAAATAATCAGATTGCAGACATTGTACAAAGTGCCATTTTTTCCCCCATTTTTTAAAAGGCAGAGAATCTATAATTTATGACTGCATATCTGTTTCTCCTTGAGGAATTTATGAGAGAAAGGCAACTTTTATTTATTTATTTTTGTTTTAGAACTAGAGTTTTTGATCAGCAAAGGGTGAAAGTTCAACAGGATGAGGACTTGAGTGAATCCCTGAAGCACCCCACTGACATTCCAAGACAGAACTAGTAAAGGTCTCCTTTTCTGATGTCTCTTTCAAAAGAATGTATTATCAAAATGTCACCTATTTGGAATATGCATCTCTACTCTGTTTCCATCCATCTATAGGTCTCACAGGGCTCTGTGGAGATCTGTAACTGGATTTTCATATTTCCAGGGGCTGTTTCCCTCCAAGGAGGTCAGTGAGATACACTGCAAACTGGCAGTGACTGACTTTAATAACAGGCACCTGCCGTTCAAATTTCTTTAAGTAGTATTTGCCACAACACACACACACACACACACACACACACACACACACACACACATACATACATACATACATACATATAGGACACATACACTCTAAGTTGATTTTCCAGGTTAAGCTGATCCTGGTCAAGTATGTGGTCTAGAGGCTTTGAATTTACTTAAGGCCTTCCTTGGGTCAAATAAATAGTGCAGCATTTTTTCTGTCTTTAACACGAAGATTATAAAAATCTCAAAATCCTAGAGTTTTAATAAATTGGAGCAAATATGTGGTTTGATCACTTTATCTTCTAGCTGATTCTTATTTGTGAGGAAACTCATTACATAAATGTTTTAGCAACTTCAATTGCATCTTTAGCCACTCCAAATGCATTTACACACACACACACACAAATAAACTTCTTAATTATTTTATGATATGATTAATACTATTATTATTGCTGTTGTTCATTGCTCTGTTTCAGAGGAAAGCACTCAGACTTAGATTAAGTAATTTGCTCAAGAAAAGGGATTCAGTCTTGGGCAGTCCAGTTTCAGAATCCACTTTCTTAATTGCTTTCATAAGCTGCTTGTCAGTGATATGAATCAAGCATTTATAAACCCACTTGTCCATACATACTTCAATCATTTACCTCATTTTTTTGAAACCCACATAATTGCTAGATTCATAAACAAAACCAAACATCTCCCTCCCCCAAAAATCTCCCTCCTTATAGAAGTCAAAGAAATGGAACTACTTCTTTTAAAACCACTTTTCTTTATGAGCGACTTAGAATTTTCAAAAGAAATGACCTTCCATAATTATTCTGCTGCTGATGGTATTGTTTGGAATGATTTCCATACTAATTCTGAAAACAGGATCACTATTCAAACTGCATCCTCAAGGAATAACCCTTCCATATCCAAACTCCTCCAAGTATTGCCTTAAATATAAAAACTATTTTTTAAAAATTGTGTAAGGGGACTTCAGTTATTATCACACAACAAATGATTGACAGCTGCACTGTTGTGGGGGCTTCCCTGGTTGCTAAGTGGTAAAGAATCCACCTGCAATGCAGGAGACATGAGTTTGATCCCTGGTTTGGGAAGATCACCTGAAGAAGGGAATAGCAATTCACTGCAGTATTCTTGTCTGGAGAACTCCATGGACAGAGGAGTCTGGTGGGGCTGCAGTCCGTGGGGTTGCAAAGAGTCAGACATGACTTAGCAACTGAACACCTCCATACTATTACAACCAGCCAATTATCCTCTCACTTATTTCAGAGCTCTGAATTTTCCAGCTCTGAAACAGGAGTTAGAGAGACAAGGATTCCAGTAAAAAGACTACTCTTTTCTTCTCAGTGATATGTCTTTGTGTGTGGATTGCTATCACTCTCTAGTTCTTCTGAGACCTCTATCACTATCTATTTCTCCCAACATCTCTTTAGCTATTTCCCTCCCTTCTTTGTAGCTTCCTTTACCACATAAATATGTTTGGTTTGATCTCATCTGAAGAGAAATATCTCCCTTAACTCAGTAATTTTTTAGCTCTTGCCTTGCATCATTTCTTGTCTGTACAGTCCCTTAGCAAGAATATGGCCTGTACTTGCTATTTCATTTTCCCTTCCACCTTTTCTTTTCTCAAGTCATTATAAATAGGCTAAGTTACCTCTGCTTTACTGAGAGTCCTCCATTGTTGCTTCCTAATGGCTTTTTTATTACCAAACACCAAACTGATTCTTCTCAGTTATATCTTAACTTATCCTGACTATGTACACTTTAAAAATCTTAGTGTCTGTATTGTTGTTTTTCCTTCTGGCTTACTTCACTCTGGATAATAGGCTCCAGTTCCATCCACCTGAGTAGAACTGATTCAAATGAATTTTTTTTTAATGCTGAGTAATATTCCATTGTGTATATGTACCACGGCTTTCTTATCCATTCGTCAGTTGATGGGCATCTAGGTTGCTTACATGTCCTGGCTATTGTAAACAAAGCAGCGATGAACATTGGGGTACACGTGGCTCTTTCAATTCTGGTTTCCTCGGTGTATATGCCCAGCAGTGGGATTGCTGGGTCATATGGCAGGTCTATTTGCAGTTTTTTAAGGAACCTCCACACTGTTTTCCATAGTGGCTGTACTAGTTTGCAATCCCACCAACAGTGTAAGAGGGTTCCCTTTTCTCCACATCCTCTCCAGCATTTATTGCTTGTAGACTTTTGGATGGCAGCCATTCTGACTGGAGTAAAGTGATACCTCATTGTGGTTTTGATTTGCATTTCTCTGATAATGAGTGATGTTGAGCATCTTTTCATGTGTTTGTTAGCCATTTTTATGTCTTCTTTGGAGAAATGTCTGTTAAGTTCTTTGGCCCACTTTTTGATTGGATCGTTTTTGAAACATGTTAATTATCATATGTGAAATCAATCGCCAGCCCAGGGTTGATGCTCGGGGCTGGTGCACCGAGATGTCCCAGGGGGAGGGAATCGGGAGGGAGGTGGGAGGGGGGTTCTGGAGGGGGAGCATATGTAGACCCATGGCGGTTTCATGTCATTGTATGGCTAAACCAACACAATAAAAAGTAAATAAATAAATAAATAAAAATAAAAAAAATAAAAATCATAGTGTCTTCAAAAATCCATTCTTCTAGTTCTTCTACATTTCAGACTGCCTTCTTAGTTTTCCTGAAAGTCACCTCTTTCTATGTTTGTTCTATAGATAGTACTGTCCTGCATAATTTTGTCCTTGGTTCTCCTAATTCTACAAACTTGTAATCATCAAGCCATCTAGAATAGTGGAATTATTCTTTACACAAAGTATTTAAGGAAGAACTTAAATACTGTATCTGTATTTTACCTAAGATATCATGTTTTCCTTTACCTCCTATTTAATATCCATCTTCCCCACCCAGCAATTGAACCCAGTTCTCCTGCATTGCAGGCAGATGCTTTACCGACTGAGCTATGAGGGAAGACTGATCTCCTTTACCTCCTATTTAATATCCATTTACCTATAGGCTGCATTTTTATCCTGTCCGACTTGAGGAAGCTCATACCTCCAAACTATTCTGTTGTTGCTGTTCAGTTGCTTTGTCACTGTCCTACTCTTTGCATCCCCATGGACTGCAACATGCCAGGCTTCCTCATACTTCCCTATCTCCCAGAGTTGCTCAAATTCATGTCCATTGAGTTGGTGATGTTATCTAACCATCTCATCCTCTGTTGCCCCCATCTGCTTTTGCCTTCAATCTTTCCCAGCATCAGGGTCTTTTCCAGTGAGTCGGCTCTTTGCATCAGGTGGCCAAAGTATTGGAGCTTCAGCAGCAGTCCTTCCAATGAATACTCAGTTAATTTCCTTTAGGATTGACTGGTTTAATCTTCCTGTAGACCAAGAGACTGTCAAGAGGCTTCTCCAGCTCCACAGTTTGAAAGCATCAATTCCTTGGTGCTCAGCCTCCTTTATGGTCCAGTTCTCACATCCATACATGACTCCTGGAAAAATCATAGCTTTGATTATACTGACTAATAAATGTCCTCAAAAGAACCTTAAATTGGTACTTACTATGTCTTTTTAAATTAATTTATTTTAATTGGAGGCTAATTAATTTGCAATATTGTAGTGGTTTTTGCCATACACTGACATGAATCAGCCATGGGTGTACATGTGTCCCCCATCCTGAACCTTATTATTTCTTGTTTGGAACTTACGCTTTGTTGACTTTGGCTACCAATCACTGCTTCTGTAATTCATAGCTGTGTTCATCAGATCTCTGCCCTCCACACCTGGCATTTATCCTGTTTTTCCCTGGCACCGTCCTGCTGGCTGCTCATCTACTCACGTCTCGTCAGCCACCATCCTGCTGGGACCCACTCATCCTGTTAAAGTTCTTGCTTCATTGACTCTTAGGAAAGGCTAAAAAAAAAACTCCTGCTATCAAAATATGTCTTTAGGGCAAGTGTCTTCTCTCCAATGTATGAGAAATTCTTTTGGTTTATTATTGAAAGCGTTTCCCACCCCACCCCACCCCACCCTTTTCCTTGACCTCTACCTTCTGGCCTAGGTCCTGAGCCTGAGACTTACCCTGAAAAAATAAAATACTGTTAAAGTGCTCCCATTCAAAAGAGCATTCTCCACCAAAGAGACGTGCTGCCTCTGTATCTTAAAGTGTGGAAAGCACTATGGATTTTTGAATTGTACTGTATCCTAACTTCACTGAGGGACAACACTGAGGTTGTATGGACCCTCTTAACCTACTAATAGCTAAAATCTTGAAATATTCCATACTAGTTAGTAGTTACTGCCTGCACCCTACTGCCACACTCCTTCCCCACAATGTTCTGCTTCGCATCTTCTACACTTGAGTATCTGAAGACTTGACACAACAGGGTGGCTCTCGGACTCTGCACTGGCACCTCCTCTCAGCTGGCCTCACTTGGTACTCCCGTTAAGCTGTTTGTTAAATATATAGAAAACAATCCCCATAGTATACATTTCTGACAGCTTGTTGGACATCAGCAGACTTACCATTTTCCCTCCATTCTCATTCTCCAAACAAACAAAAATAACCAGCATAAGTAAGAACAACAAAAGTAATCCACTTTGATTTTCCTTCTTTTATCCTTCAGTAAATTGAAACACCCTCAATAAGCCAAATGGTTTTCTTATCTTACCTTGAAGACTCAAATCCCAAGTGTCTCTGAGTTCAGTCTAATTTACTTCTCTGGCTTCTTCAGATCTACTTCATTCTCTTTACCTTGCCAATCTTAAGATACTACATTGATTGATTGATCCATGTGGTGATCATGCCCTTGTCTCCAGTTTTAACCCTTTAAAACTCATTTTCCACAGACCTACCAAGGACTCTACCAAAAGCCCAGATGTATTTCTGACTTGTTTATATACTACCGTAATGCCCTATTTCCTATGTGCCTCTTTGACTTGAAATTAAAAGCGTTCCATAATCTGGCCAACTGTGTCTCTTGTGTTTCTCTCATACTTACACTGTGTCCTACCTTTGCTAAGCTGCTGGTGACAAAATCTTTGGCCTCAAAATCCCTTTATTTGTCTCTCTTTTCTGTGCTCTGTTGCTCATCCTTCAAGGATCAGCTTAAGTATTACTTTTTCTCTGTAGCCTTCCTCTATTTTTATTTTTTTCACCTATTTATCTTTTTCATACCCCAGTTACAAATGTAACAGTCAATTTTGTACCTTTTAATTCATTTTTCTCTCTTCTTCTTGGGCTAGAATCTTTGACGGCAGTATTTTTATCTTAGTCTTGATTTCCATGGTAGCTAGCATGTTGCCTGGCACGTTAGTTACTGACAGACTGAACAAATAAAATTAGGCATGTCTTTCATTCTGGAATTTGAACACAATGGACAGTGTTTACGAATTAAGTTTCTAGAACTTGGAAGTAATTTGGCTTTCTCCCCACTAAGTATTCTGGATAATCACCTCAATCTAGTTTCCCTTGCACAGTCTATAGCACTTGGGAAGGTGAAGTTGCCCAAGGTGAGATGGGTGATCACAGATAAGTATGTAAGTGATTCTCTCTGGTGTTTGTAATTTTCCAAGTTAATTTTGCTACACAGACATAGGCTTATACTCTAATGAAATGAAAAAAAAAAAAAGATTGTCTTTTTGAAATGTAAGCTGTTAAAGCAAGGATATACATTTAGATAAGTGGAAGGGTTTCCTTTTCCTGTGTTGGAGCTAAAATTGATGGCAAAAATAATGCCTGATCACATTCAGAATTATTTCTTCAATTAGTGTCCACCAAATAAAAACTTATTCCTCTGCTCTTGGTGGTGGTGGTAGTTTAGTTGATAAGCCGTGTCCGACTCTTGCGACCCCATGGACTGTAGCCCTCCAGGCTCCTCTGTCCATGGGATTCTCCAGGCAAGAATATTGGAGTGGGCTGCCATTTTCTTCTCCAGGGGATCTTCCCAACCCAGGAATTGAACCCGGGTCTCCTGCATTGCGGGCAGATTCTTTACCGACTGAGCTACAGAACAGTTTCTAGAGATTAGGGTAGGAATTCTTTTTCTAGACATGACTGTATTATTTATACAGACTCTGGACCAGTCTTTGCAACGATTTCTTATTTTCATCAGATTATGTATTTCAATATTTAGTCTTTGGCTCTCCTGTTGTAACTTTACAGCAAAGACATGTGAAATGGGGAAAAAGCAAAGTAAAACAAAGTGCGCAACAGTATTTTATTCAATATGAGGCAAAAGAGGACAATATAATGGATTTTAAATTAGAATTAGAAATACATTTGTCATATTAAAATAACTTTGAGTTGTGCCTTTAATATATGAATAATATTTCCTTAAAGTAATTGAGATCTTTAATAAATAGTTTCTTTTGAGACAATGTTCATTATTAAACATACTGCATAGTAGACTCTTAAACAGTGTGGGTTTGAACTGCATGGATCCACTTACGTTTTTCAGTACATAGGTACAGTACTATACAATCCTGAGGAGGGCACAGTAACCCACACCAGTATTCAGGCCTAGAGAATCCTATAGACAGAGGAGCCTAGAGGACTACAGTGCATAGGGTTGAAAAACTGACTAAAGCAGTTGAGCAAGCATGCACGCACTATACAATACTATCGTTTGAATTCATGGGTGCAGAAACACAGGTATAGCGGGCTGACTACAAATTATTCCTCGATTTTTGCATTTTTTGGTTGCATGGCCAGTCAGCATCTTTAACCCCTGTGTTGTTCAAGGGTCAATTGTATATTCAATGCTATTAGTTCCGAGATATTATTCAATACAATTAATAGTGAATTTTAGATCAAGCTTCCTGATGAATAATAAGAGAAAAAGTTTTAGGGCATGAACCAAAGTGATCTTTTTAAACTGGATTTCTATTTGGTTACATTTTGCCTAGTGATAATCTTCTCTTCAGATTTTGCAACCCATGATATTTGAGAGCTTTATAATCTTAAAATAACATTGTTATCTTATGAAATAAAAATGAAAGTCTACTGGGAATTTGACCCAACTTCTTCCTTCTCCACCTTGCTGTGTGTGTGTTTGCTTGTTACCTTGTGATAATGAGAAGACTCTGAGCAAAAGTGTATAAGAATAGAGGATAGAGGATAAAGGGCTTTCTCGTTTGAGATAATCTCTCTTTATTTTGATAAAGTCACCTTTCTATGGAACACTTACCCTGTCTCAGCAAGAACTGTACCATATGTATATACTGAACTTTATGCTAAGGAGAAGGAGATGAATTAAGTCTTTGGTCAAAGGTAATGAGAGAACCATGACTGAAGTAGACCTACATCATCCTCTGGGGCAGCTAAACCTCGTTGCTGTCAAAATATCTTCACTCAGCCAAACAAAACTATAATTTGAAAAGGTATATGCACCTCTATTTTCATAGCAGCCCTATTTACAATAACCAAGACATGCAAAGAACATGAAAGTTCATTGGCAGATGAATGAATTAAGAGATGTGGTATGCTACACAATGGAATACATCCATAAAAAAGAATGAAACAATGCCACTTGTATGTAGCAGCATGAATGGAACTAGAGATTTTCATACTAAGTGAAGAAAGTCAGAAAGACAAATACTGTATGATGCCACTTGTATGTGAAATCTGAAATGTGACACAAATGAACTTACCTATTTAACAGGAAAAGATTCATGGGCATAGAAAACAGACTTGTGGTGGTCAGGGTGAGGTACGTGAGAGCAGGACTGGGGGTTTGTAATTAGCAGACGCAAGCTATTATATATTGGGTAGATGACAGGTCCTTCCTCAATATCCAGTGACAAACCATATGGAAAAGAATATGAAATTATATATATGCTGCTGCTGCTAAGTCGCTTCAGTCATGTCTGACTCTGTGCGACCCCATAGACGGCAGCCCACCAGGCTCCCTCGTCCCTGGGATTCTCTAGGCAAGAACACTGGAGTGGGTTGCCATTGCCTTCTCCAGTGCGTGAAAGTGAAGTCACTCAGTCATGTCTGACTCTTTGCGACCCCATGGACTGAGGCCCACCAGGCTCCTCCATCCATGGGATTTTCCAGGCAGGAGTACTGGAGTGGGGTGCCATCGCCTTCTCTGTGTGTGTGTGTGTGTGTGTGTATGTATATAAACTGAGCCACTTTGTTGTACAGCAGAAATTAACACATTGTAAATCAACTATTTTTCAATAAAATTTAAAAATCTTCACTCACAACCTGCATAACTAGAGTTTCTGTCAGTATGCCTGAGGTTGAAGTTGGCATTTGTTGGAGAGGCAAAGAAAAGATTTTCTGTGGAAGTGAGAATGTTATGTGAAAATGGGGCTGAAGCTTCAGGGAAAGTTTGGGAAGACGTTGGTATTTCTCATAGATAAAGTTTAAGACTTCATGACTAGAAATGCTGCTGTGGAAGATCAAAAGGAGTAAAAAGATATAGGCATTAGCATCTGTTCTATTTAAACAAAATGCCTCTGTGTGATAGTCATGAAAAGACTTTGAGTAGGCAAATAAAATGATAAGATCTGAATTTAGAAAATCATTCTGATAGCTGCATTGTAAAGAATGGATTTAGGTGGCATGAGACTATAGCAATAAATCCAATTAGGAGGCTCCCTAAGTAGCTTGGTTGAGGAAGGATGAAGACTAGAAATAAATCAGAAGCTGAGGATATAGCCATTGAGGGATAGATTCTCAAGATTGATAAGGCAAACTTAGGACCCTTGAAGATTGATTGGATATGGCATATGAGGGAGAAAGAAATGTTAGGTTTTGAGTTAGACAAATAGAAAAGTCCAGTAATAAAATTAATGCTAAGAGAGGGAGACTAAACTTGGTGATAGAAAGATATTGGGTCCTTTGAGAGATGCTGAGTCTGAGATTCTGCCATAAATTTGATGAATGTGTGTGCTTTAAGACTCAATGGAACATATAAGGAGAAAGGTTTTATGAACTGGAGTAAGTTAAACTTTTTAGCATTTTTGGCGACTTGAATCCAAAGCTCTTTCCCAGTTATCTTTGTTTCTTTCAGTAAGGATGAAAATTGGCAACTGTTAAGAGAGGTCCACAATGTATCTAAGAGATGGATGGCACCATCTGAGAGCCAAGTGGTTAACTAACCCTAGCTCCAGAGCTCTCAAGTCAAGGGAATACCTAGGCAGGATGTGTTATCCCGAGAGGGCTGAGGGCAGTAGGACTAGGTGAAATAATTCTCCTGTTTATGTGTTCTGTAATCAGTCTACTGCTGTGATTACACAACTCCAAGATTGATAAAGTAAACCCAGCTCAATTGAGGTAGACCCTAGTGTGTATCCAGACCAGACTGTGTGCAGAATTGTTGCATTCTGGTGAACATAAAGCTGGGATGGAGGGTATAGCTAAACTTCCAGGTGGTCTAACGTGACATTGCTAGACGAATTATCTACAGTTGTGAAGCTATAAGAATGGCCATATTTAGGTAGATCTTATAAGCTTACACCTTGTCCAGGTTTTATATAAAGTTATTGATCTCTCATTAGTAGAAAATTGGATTAAAGATTAACTAAACATTAACTAAAGATTAACTCACCAGAACAAGACCCAGTTTCCCCCATGTAGGGCCACCCAAGACAGACAGGTCATGGTGGGGAGTTCTGGCAAAACGTGGTCCACTAGAGAAGGAAATGGCAAACCACTTCAGTATTCTTACCTTGAGAATCCCATGAACAGTATGAAAAGGCAACAAGGTATGACACTGAAAGATGAACACCCCAGGTTGGTAGATGCCCAATATGCTACTGGAGATCAGTGGAGAAATAACTCCAGAAAGAAGAAAGAGATGGAGCCAAAGCAAAAACAACACCCAGTTGTGGATGTGACTGGTGATGGAAGTCAAGTCTGATGCTGTAAAGAGCAATATTCCATAGGAACCTGGAATGTTAGGTCCATGAATCAAGGTAAATTAGAACTGGTCATACAGGATATGGCAAGAGTGAGCATCTACATTTTAGGAATCAGTGAACTAAAAGGGACTAGAATGGGTGAATTTAACTCAGATGACCATTATATCTACTACTGTGGGCAAGAATCCCTTAGAAGAAGTGGAGTAGCCATCGTAGTCAACAAAAAAGTCCAAAATGCAGTACTTGGATGAAATCTCGAAAACGACAGAATGATCTCTGTTCATTTCCAAAGCAAACCATTCAATATCACAGCAATCCAAGTCTAGGTCCCAACAAGTAATGCTGAAGAAGCTGAAGTTGAACAGTTCTATGAAGACCTACAAGACCTTCTAGAAGTAAAACCCAAGAAAAATGCTTTTTTTATTATATGGGACTGGAATGCAAAAGTAGGAAGTCTAGAGATACCCAGAGTAATGGGCATATTTGGCCTTGGAGTACAAAATGAAGCAGGTCAAAAGCTAACAGAGCTTTGTCAAGATAATGCACTGGTCATAGCAAACACCTTCTTCCAACAACACAAGAGACAACTCTACACATGGACATCACCAGATGGTCAACATTGAAATCAGGTTGATTATATTCTTTGCAGCCAAAGATGAAGAAGCTCTATATAGTCAGTGAAAACAAGACTGGGAGCTGACTGTGGCTCAGATCACAAACTCCATATTGCTAAATTCAGACTTAAATTGAAGAAAGTAGGGAAAAACCACTAGACCATTCATGTATGACCTAAATTAAATACCTTATGACTATGCAGTGGAAGTGAGAAATAGGTTCAAGGGATAAGATCTGATAGACACAGTGCCTGAAGAACTATGGCCAGAGGTTTGTGACAAGGAGGCAGTGATTAAATTCTTCCTGAGAAAAAGAAATGCAAAAAAGGCAAAATGGTTGTGTGAGGAGGCCTTAAAAGCAGCTATGAAAAGAAGAGAAGTAAATGGCAAAGGAGAAAAGGAAAGATAACATTTGAACATGGAGTTCCAAAGAATAACCAGGAAAGAGAAGAAAGCCTTCCTAAGCTATCAATACAAAGAAATAGAGGAAAATAATAGAATGGGAAAGACTAGAGATCTCTTTATGAAAATTAGAGATACCAAGGGAACATTTCATGGAAAGCTGAGCACAATAAAGGACAGAAATGGTATGAACCTAAGAGAAGCAGGAGATATTAAGATAGAGGTGGAAGAATATACACAAGAACTGTACAAAAGAGGTCTTTATGACCCAGATAACCACTATGGTGTGATCACTCACCTAGAGCCAGATATCGAATGCAAAGCTAGTGTAGGTGATGGAATTCCAGTCGAGCTATTTCACATCCTAAAAGATGATGCTGTGAAAGTGCTGCACTCAATATGCCTGCAAAATTTGGAAAACTCAGCAGTGGCCACAGGACTGGAAAAGGTCAATTTTTATTTCAGTCCCAAAGAAAGGCAAAGTTCAAACCACTGCACAATTGCACTGATCTCACACACTAGCAAGGTAATGCTCAAAATTCTCCAAGCCAGGCGTCAACTGTACTTGAATTATGAACTTCCAAATGTTCAAACTGGATTTAGAAAAGGCAGAGGAACCAGCAATCAACCTGCCAATATCTGCTGTATCATTGAAAAGCAAGAGAGGTCCAGAAAAATATCTACTTCTGCTTTATTGACTATGCCAAAGCCTTTGACAGTGTGGATCATAAAAAACTGGAAAATTCTTCAAGAGATGGGAATACCAGACCATCTGACCTGCCTCCTGAGAAACCTGTATGCAGGTCAGGAAGCAACAATTAGAATAGACTGGTTCCAAATAGGAAAAGAGTATGTTAAGGCTGTATATTGTCACCCTGCCTATTTAACATATATGTGGAATACATCATGAGAATCGCAGGGCTGGAAGAAACACAAGCCGGAATCAAGATTGCCAGGAGAAATATCAATAACCTCAGATATGCAGACAACACCACCCTTATGGCAGAAAATGAAGAAGAACTAAAGAGCCTCTTGATGAAAGTGAAAGAGGGGAGTGGAAAAGTTGGCTTAAAACTCAACATTAAGAAAACTAAGATCATGGCATCTGGTCCCATCACTTCATGGGAAATAGATGGGTAAACAGTGAAAACAGTGTCAGACTTTATTTTCTTTGTGCTCCAAAATCACTGCAGATGGTGATTGCAGCCATGAAACTAAAAGACATTTACTCCTTGGAAGGAAAGTTATGACCAACCTAGACAGCATATTAAAAAGCAGAGACATTATTTTGTCAACAAAGGTCTGTCTAGTCAAGGCTATGGTTTTTCTGGTGGTCATGTATGGATGTGAGTGTTGGACAGTGAAGAAAGCTGAGTGCTGAAGAATTGATGCTTTTGAACTCTGGTGCTGAAGAAGACTCTTGAGAGTCCCTTGGACTGCAAGGAGATCCAACCAGTCCATCCTAAAGATCAGTCCTGAATATTCATTGCAAGAACTGATGCTGAGGCTGAAACTCCAAATATTTGGCCACCTGATGCCAAGAGTTCACTCACTGGAAAAAGACCCTGATGCTGGGAATGATTGGGGGCAGGAGAAGAAGGGGATGACAGAGGATGAGATGGCTGGATGGCATCACTAACTTGATGGGTATGAGTTTGGATAAACTCTGGGACTTGGTGATGGAGAGAGAGAAAGGAGGCCTGGCGTGCTGTGATTCATGGAGTTGCAAAGAGTCGGACACAACTGAGTGACTGAACTGAATGGGAATCTAAGACTGTTCATGTATTTTCATTACTCTTCAGGAAATTTAATTCTACAACTATTATTGAAAGAATATTTGAGATTGTATGTGATCAATTTTGATTTAGCACTATTTAACATGCTATATTTGTTGGTAAGATAGTTCAATTCTGTCTCTCAGTCATGTCCGCCTCTTTGCACCTCCATGAACCACAGCACGCCAGGCCTCCCTGTCCGTCACCAGTTCCTGGAGCCCTCCCAAACTCATGTCCATTGAGTCAGTGTTGCCATCTAACCATTTCATCCTCTGTTTTCCCCTTCTTCTGTCCTCAATCTTTCCCATCATCAAGATCTTTTCAAATGAGTCAGCTCTTCGCATCAGGTGGCCAAAGTATTGGAGTTTCAGCTTCAGCATCCGTCCTTCCAGTGAACACCCAGGACTGATTTCCTTTAGGATAGACTGGTTGGATCTCCTTGCAGTCCAAGGGACTTGCAAGAGTCTTCTCCAACACCACAGTTCAAAAGCATCAATTCTTCAGTGCTCAGCTTCCTTTATAATCCATCTGTCATATCCATACATGACTGCTGGAAAAACCATAACCTTGACTAGACAGACCTTTATTGACAAAGTAATGTCTCTTCTTTTAATATGCTATCTAGGTTGGTCATAACTTTCCTTCCAAGGAGTAAGTGTCTTTTAATTTCATGGCTGCAGTCAGCATCTGCAGTGATTTTGGAGCCCCCCAAAATAAAGTCAGTCACTGTTTCTGCTATTTATCCATCTAGCTATGAAAAGATATTTGCTGTGGTAAGATAATATTGATTATAAAATTTATACCTTAGGAAAAAATGCAGATAAAAATAAAAAGCAAGTAGATATCATGCATGTTAATCTTGCAGCTATAACTAAATAGGAAGTTGTCATGCATGGAGCAGGTAACGAAATGAAGTCATCAACAACATTTTGGAGACTAAGTTGTTCAGTTTTAATCATGACAAAGAAGAAAAGACTCTCTTCTCTCCAGGAAATGTTTCTCCTACTAAGAAAAGTCTAGTAGTTGGAAGCCTTCATATTTAGGAGCTTAGAAGAA
This sequence comes from Antilocapra americana, assembly GCA_007570785.1. NCBI lineage: Eukaryota > Metazoa > Chordata > Mammalia > Artiodactyla > Antilocapridae > Antilocapra > Antilocapra americana. The sequence goes on along the minus strand of ML660765.1, from coordinate 10,832,946 downwards.
TGCCAAAGCTTTGTAAATTGAAAGTGAACTGAAAAAAAAAATGGGACCAACTGTCCATCAAATAATGCTTATACAACCACATAGAATGAGATTAAAAGCAGCTCCATAACAGTGAAATTTAATTGAATATCATTTGTGAGCTACATTCTAAGAATAAAGAAAACAGTGTAGAAAAATTTTGAACTTTAGTTACTTTATGTTTGCCATAATGTATAATTTTGAATTTATTTTCTTGGATATGCAGATAAAACATGGTTAATGACCCTTAATTGACTAGACATAATAATTTTTCAGTATTGGACTTAAGCATATAGAAAATACAGTATAGAATTAAAATTTTTAATGGGGACTATTTGCTATTGGAACAATCAAGATGAATGCATGTCTTTAAGAAAAAGAACATGTTTTTTCTGACTTTGCTCACTGAAATGGTTCACTTTAGTGTCCACATTCTCATTGTTAATTTTATTTTTCTGCTCAAGTGAACCAGGCTTCCTTGAAGATAAGGTTGTTAGGAGCAGGAAGGTATAAATGAGACTGGGAAATCATGTTGTGTCTAAAAGCACGGAGGCTTTTAAATATTAATGACATCATGTCAAAGGGTCACAGAAGTGAATGTTAATGGGACTCTCTCAGGCCAAAGTTGTGAAAATGAGCATCAAAAGAAGAAAAATAGCTGTGGTCTATTGAAACACATTAAATCCTAAAATCCATGAATCACAGAGCATTCTAAATCAAAGTCGTTTATTCATCTGGTCTATTTTAATGCATCAGTGAAGAAAATAGAAACTATAACTATTAACTCAATTAAATGGTATTTTCTAAATCATAAGAAATAAAAGTTAAAACGCATACACAGCCTCCCTCTCCACATCCATATGTGTTATGTGGAGGCAGACAGAAATAAGCAAAATGTAGAGAATTCACTTTGATAAAATATTAGGTATCCGTAAGAGTGATATGGTCCTAAGAACATAAAAGAATGACAGTACATGCATTCAGAAGGTGGTGTTGTTAGAACTCTAAAGATCCCAACAATGATGTAAATGACCAATTTGACTTGGATTTTTGAAGTGAAACCCTTACTAAATTTTTTCTTAGTATTGAAACATCTAAGATAACTTTAGATTCAAAGTGTCAGTTTAGTGTATTAGCTTTATAGGAATTATTTTCTAATCAGGATGGTTGTATCTGTTAAACCCTGCCATATTAATACTGAGAAAGGCAATATTTGAGGTGATCCAGCTAAATCTGTTTATACACAAACCATTAACCACTAACCCTGGCATCTCTGTGTTTCCCTCAAAGCTCAGTCGGTAAAGGATCCGCCTGCAATGCAGGAGACCCGGGTTCGATCCTTGGGTTGGGAAGATCCGCTGGAGAAGGAAATGGCAGCCCACTCCAGTACTCCTGTCTGGAGAATCCCATGGACAGAGGAGCTTGGCAGACTACAGTCCATGGGGTCGCGAGAGTCGGACATGACTGAGCGACTAAACCCCCATCACCGGCATCTCTGCTCCATTCCCTGGCCACTACTGCTTGATCTACAAAAGACCAACCTCACCAGGCTCTTTCCCCACTGTATTTACTCTACAACCACATGCAGTAGGGATTCTTGGATCTCCTGAATCCCATTTTCCTGGACTAATCCAGGAACCACCTATTTTCACAGGTAGACAAAAGGGAGATGATAGAACACATGCTTAGTTGTACTTGGTTTCATACTTTCTCAGTGACGCCCATAATGCAGAGAAGATCTGAGTCCCATACGTCAGGAAAACATCAAGACTTTCGAGTCTCTCATCCTCCTACAAAATGACACTCCGTGTTAATTTTGTACTGCAGTAGGTTAATAGAATATACCTGTTCTCTAGATGTCCCAAGATTTCCTCCTGCAGAACAGAAAATGCCATTCCAATACTTCTTTTGAGATACACGTTTTATAATATATATGTGAAGTGCTAAACAACCTCAGCTGCGTACTTCATACTCTGCTGTAGCGTTAACCTGTGCTCACCAGGAACACCCCCCTTTCCTGTCTGTCAAGGATCCCTTTCCGTCACTGGTAAGGTGTGTCTGTAGTGTAGATATCGGGCTTCCCAGCTGGCACTAGTGGTAAAGAACCCGCCTGCCAATGCAGGAGATAAAAGAGATGTGAGCTCAATCCCTTGGTTGGGGAGACCCCCTGGAGAAGAGGACATGGTCACTCACTCCAGTGTTCTTGCCTGGAGAATCCCCATGGACAGAGGAGCCTGGTGGGCTGCAGTCTATAGAGCTGCAGAGTCTGACAAGACTGAAGCGACTGAGCGCACATAGCATAAATACATAGATACACACAGACACACACACACACACACAAATGTGTGGTGAAAGCTACCACTCCATAAAACCACAGTGATTCATGTCACACATCCTAAAAGTTGAATATTTGACTTACAAAGAGATTGTGAATGTTTTTCTACTCTGGACAAACACAGGCCCCACTTTATAGATCTCCAGCGTAACCTCTCTTGCAGATGCTGAATATTTTCCTGGACACTGGAATGATGTCTTTAAATATATATTCTCAGCACACCTTTCAACGGGCCTTTTTAATGGTTGCTAATGAATGTTGACCTTTCTGTCCTTACCTGAGTGTCCTTAAGCTTTTCCTCCCCTGATGATCCAGGGTAGTTCTTAGAGGGGTAGAAATCTGAATAACCAACCTAGCGAATATTTGTCTAACAATGTTAGCATGCGAATCCTCCCCAACCCTGCAGCTTTCCTCTGAGGTATGTGTCCTGGAAGTGCAGCATGTGGATCAGGCAACACAAGTGTGATTGTGCTGTCAATGTTAACTGACTTCTTGGAATAACAGAAAGCCCATTGAAAGGAAACAGAATCATTATATGGTAAGGGAAGTCAATCTGCTACAGTTTATGTCAAAATAAAATGACTGTCAGGAATATAATGTTGAATCAAAAACTCAAGTATTATAGAATGGCATATAAGATCATGCAAGGCTAAATGATATACTCTTTAGTGATAGTTATCTTTATAGAATTAAGAAGCAACAAAATACTAAATTTTAAAATATGATTTCCTGGAGAGGAACACACAAAGGCTTCTTTTTTTTTTTTTTAAATTTTCTTTACTTTATTGTGTTGGTTTTGCCATACATTGACATGAAACTGCCATGGGTTTACATATGCTCCCCCTCCAGAACCCCCCTCCCTCCTCCCTCCCGATTCCCTCCCCCTGGGACATCTCCGTACACCAGCCCCGAGCATCAGCCCTAAAAAAGGGTGATGTGTATATTTATCTTCCATTATTTTTTTTTTCTGAAAGTTTGTACCGTTTGGTCACCTTTATCCTGTTCTTCCACCCAGTATCTCCCACCTCTCATAACCACGGATGTGATCTCTTTTTTTGTATGAGTTTTATTTTTGTGGTTATTGTTGGTTTTTTTTTTTTTTTAGATTTCATGTATAAGTGAGCTCATGCAGCTTTTGTCTTTTTGTGACATTTAATTTAGCATAATACTCTCAAGGTCCATACTTGTTGTCACAAATGATAGGATTTCCTTCTTTGGATGGCTGAATAATATTCCACCGTGAAGTCCTGTAACTTCCTTATCCATTCACACGCCAGTGAACATTATGTGGCCTCCATGTCTCGGCCTTCCCCAGTGGCTCAGTGATAAAGAATCTGCCTGCCAAGCAGAAGAGGTGGGTTTGAACAATGGATTGGGAAGATGCCACCCACTCCAGTACGCTTGCCTGGGAAATTCCATGGACAGAGGAGTCTGGCGGGCTATAGTCCATGGGGTTGCAAAAGAGTCAGACACCACTTGGAGACTAAACAACAGCAACACTATTCGTTAGGTATTATAGATAATGCTGCTCTGAATATGAGGCTACAGATTTTTCTTCACTTTTGCATTTCTGTGTTTGCATTTCTTTTGAATATATTGCCAGAAATAAAATTGCTGAATCATATGGTAACTCTATTTTCGGTGTTTGATGCCCCTCCATGCTATTCTCCGTAGCAACTGTACCAGTTTACAACCTCACCAACAATTCACCAGGGCTATCTTTTCTTTACACCTTTGACACGCAATGCCTCTAGTCTTTTTGATGGTGACCATTCTAACAAGTGTGAGGTGCTACATCATTGTAGTCTTGATTTGTATTTCCCTAACCATTAGTGATGTTGGGAAAAACAACTTCTCATGTACCTGTTGATCATTTATATTCTTTTTTGGAAAAATGTTTATTGAGGTGCTTTTCCTGCACTGGGATTTTATTTTAGGGGGGGCTTAGTGAAATATAAGAGTTCTTTGTATATTTTGGATATTAACTCCAATCAGATATAATGTTTGTACATATTTTTTCCACTCCATAGGTTGTCTTTTCATTTTGCTGATTGTTTCTTTTGCTCTGTGGAAACTTGTTAGTTCTGTGTAGTCCCACTTACTTACATTTGCCTTTGTTGCTTGTACTTTTGGTGTTGTATCCAAAAAGTCATTGCTAGGATCCATGTCAAGGAGGGCTTTTTTCCCCAGTTTTCTTCTAGGAGTTTTAGGGTTTCCAGTCTTACATTTAAATATTTAACTCACTTAAAGTTAAATTTTATGAGTAATGTATGAGTCTAATTTCTTTTTTTTTTTTACCTTTGCATATCCAATTTCCCCAGCACAATTTATTGAAGAGACTGTCTTTATTGAGTATTCTCAGCTCCCTTTTTAAATACCAGTTGACAGTATATACATGGGTTTATTTCTGGGCTCTCAGTTCTTCTGTTTCCATTGTTATTTTTTAGCACTTGACATTTGTTATGACTTTTGTGTGTGTGTGTGTGTGTGTGACTTAGATATGTAAGAAAAGCAAAACCCCGAAAAGATAGAAAGGAAACTACATTTTAAAAATTAAGTGTATGCAAAAAAAAAAAAAGCAACCAAAACATTTAGAGGCTTGACAAAACTTTGGCAACAGTGATTCTCTCAAAGGAAAGGAAATAACAATGTATAAGAATAATGAAGGGAGAAAACATGGATGAAAGAGAAATGGACATTTATGAGGGAACTGTTGTCATTTGTGAAGGTAGGGTAAGATCACAGAAAAGAAATGATGTATTTCATAGTTTCCCTAAGGTATTTTTCCATTCTCTCTCTATATATTTTAGTATGAAATTTAACTTGCAAAAGCACTCCTTTCCATTCATTCAATGGCATCATGTAATTCTTTTGAGTATATTTGGGAGATAGGATTAGATTTGTAAAAAATAATTAACAGAAATCACCAAAGGATTATTAATAGTCATAGGAGGCTTAATTATGTGCCAGTGGCCAAATAGGGTGCTTCTCAAATTATAGTATGAATACAAATCACTTGGGGATTTTTGTCAGAGTTCATGTTTGGACTCAGTAGATCAGGATGGGGAGGTGAAGTTCTCAGTTCTTTGTGTCTAATAGGATCCAAATGTCATGCCTGTGTTGCTTGTCCAGGCCTCACACTGTGACTACAGAGGTTCAAAGGCTTTCCCATGGATGATGCTTAAAATTTATAATAATTGAAGTTGTGGAATTTTTAGAGATAGACAAATTTAAATAATAAATATTTGTACTGTAGTGCTAAAAGTAGAAAGGTACTCAGTAAGGATAAATTTCCAGGGACTGTTGATAATGAACTTACAATTCCAGAGGGCTATATTACATTTCTTGATATAAAGATTGTCTACTTCTTGACTAGTGTTCTGCTTGTAATGCCAGAAAACAGTGCTTTTGTTTTTTTTTTTTTTTTTTTAAGAAATGAAATAGCAAGGTATCTCAGTTGCTCCTTACATTAAATTATTTTCAGAATCTAATTAGGAACATACTGGGTTTGGGTTTATTAATGTCTATTTAATGAATAAGATATTTAACTTGAAAAAGTCCTCTTCTGAGTGTTATTTTTTATTACCAGATCTGCTTTGAAGATATGAATGTTGCTTCTTGTCCCATCTCCTTTGATAGGAGATAGATAATTCTGTTTAATCTAGGCTTTCTATCTTTTGTCCTTGGGTAAGGTAGACAAATTGAGTTTCACTTTTAGTTTATTTACTCTGTCACAGATTCTGAATCAGGAGTTTAAAGTCACTGTATGGCAAGAAAGAGTCAGCATGTGTTGAGCTGATTTATTATTTATGTATTAGGTTTTATGGCACTTTTCCTGTGAAGAGCTGCAAGGTTTCTGCCTATAATCTTTACACTTTTCAAATACCTTTCAAGAAAAGCACAAGTAACCCAACATGAAAAGTGACAGAAAATGAAGCAAATAAGGAAAACAAGAGGAGGACCCCAGGGCAAATAATCGAAGCCTCAAACAGAAGGTGTGTCTCAAAACCTAAGTAAGCACTTTGTGAGGCCACTGGGCATGCGTGTATCTCTGACAAAGCCTTCCTGCTGCCCGCTGCCCACAGTGCTTCCTTTCTGGCTCCCAAATGCTTCTCTCTTCTGTGGCTCGCTCATCTGGGCTGTGAGCTTCCAACATTCTGCTGATTAGGGTTTCCTAGGAATTCACTGTGGTGATGAGAACTCAGGCCCACCAAAAATGGTCCTCACCTTACTCGTGCAGATACTGGAATCTCTTGGAAGGTACATGCATGGTGGTCAGGAAAGTAAAGGTTCTTAAAATACATTGTGTACTATTGCATCAGACTTATTACATGTGGAATTGTTAGTTGTTTAATTAAATAACAAAATTTTAATTGCTTTAAATGAATGAGATTGAACAAACTTATTGAGGAATTTCCTGAAGGCTATTTAGAGATATGACAGTATATTTTGCATTGTTTTATATTTTATTTATAGTTAAAATCGTTGCTCAAAAATTAGAAATAATATGTTCAGATTATCACACATATGTATATGATTTTTTTT
>ML660765.1:10586997-10816048 GCA_007570785.1 Antilocapra americana | reverse complement strand
GCGTGCAGCTAAGCAGGCCTTCTTGGTCGGGCTTGTACTTCTCACAGTCTACAGTCTCTTTTCTATGCAGTCTGTGCCACTGGCAGGGATTTAATCTGCTATTCCTGTCAGTTCCAAAGCTGTTGGCTCTGCTAGCTTAAGCGTCTTCTGTTTGCTGGTCTTTTAAGTGTCTATTCAGCGCCTTGGAGTTTGCCCTGCTCCTGGTGAGAGGGCTTCCCCCGCCCCCTCTGCTCAGGCTCTCTGTCTTCCGCCCAGCACAGTTGGGGAGTGGGGCTTCTCCCCTCCCCCGGCCCGGCCGCTCGGGTTTTCTCGGCTTGCAGCTGAGCACGCCTTCTAAGGTGTGTACAGCACCGATCTGTCCAGAATCCCCAGAAGTCTTGGTTAGCCTCCCCGGGGCTGGGTTATGCCCACTGCTCTCGGGCGGGGGCTGGGCCGGTCCGCAGCCCACAGCTGCCCAGCTCCACCCGGCCGGCTGCCTCTCTGTTGACTCCACACCGCCCTTTGTTCTGTGCATGGGCCTGGGTGGGGGTGCTTTTCCTGGCGGGTTAGGTCCCTCGGGCTGCTCCGTTCCCTGAGCGCGCGGCCCACCCCTCCCTGAGCAGGAGCAGTCCGCTTCAGCTAGTGGGGTTGGGGCGCCCGTGCTGCCGCTTGGCTGTGCCTTGTAGCCAGAGACGTACCTTGCAGGGCTTAGCTATTAATCTGCTTTTACTCCCAGCTATACTGCTCTCCAAGATTCACCACAGATCTGCCAGAGGGAATGCTCCCTAGTATTCGGAAACCTTTCTCCTCTTTCTTTTTTTTTTTTTTCTCTTTATTCCAGACTCCCCTTCAGGGACGGAACCCGTCCCCAGCTCTTTGTCTTTCCCTTTACTTTTTTTTTTCTTTTTTCTTTTGTCCTACCTCCTCACGTCGGCAATGGGTCGCCCCTCCAGATGCCCGATGTCCTCTGCCAGCATTCAGTTCCTGTTTTTTGGAGTTTGCTCGGCTTTTAAAAGTTCTTTTGGTATATTTATTGGGAAGGGAGTGTTCTCCCCGTCCTATTCCTCCGCCATCTTAGTTCCCTCCAGTGTATATGATTTTATATACTATCTAAATGCTTTATTTTTTCAGTATTTTTCTGTTATAATACTATTGATGAGATCTCCTTTTTAAAAATTCTTTACTGGGAAATATGTATACTTAGTTTAATAGCTGAAGCAAAGAAAAATAACTTCTCTTTAATTCTTTCAGAAATTTGTAGTCTGAATTATATTAAGGACTAATGATTTCCTTGGAAATCATGTACAGCCCTGCTGAGATAATAAGTAGATAATTTTAATATTAAAATGTCATAATACTTTATTCTTGACTCACGTTAACTCTGTCTGCATTCATTTATCTCATAGAAAATAGAACCACAAATAAAAGCAGTTATTAGGCAAAAAGCAGGAAAACATAGCATGGCGTTGTATTTTAAAAATCAAAGTCACTGAAGTAATCCGATATACATTACTTTCTTAAATGTATCTGATAAATGAAGCATCCCTGGAGCTCTGACCAGGGCCGCCCAGATGACGCAGTGGCAGAGAACTCACCTGCCAGTGCAGAGGTCAAGGGATGCGGGTTCAGTCCCTCTGTCTAGAAGATCTCCTGGAGAAGGAAATGGCAACCCCCTCTAGTATCCTTGCCTGGAAAATTCCATGGACAGAGGGGCCTTGCACACTGTAGTTCGTGGGGCCACAGAGAGTTGGACATGACTGAGTGTGTGCTCACGTGCATGCACCCACCCACACACTCACCCTCCACATCCCCCGCATCCCCCACACCCACCCAGAGCCGTAACCTTCCCTCACCAGCTATTTAAATTGAAATTCATTACTGGAATCAATGAGGCAAAGGATAACAACTTGTCTACAAACACAAAAGTGAGCATTTTCCCATGGCTGATGAAAAACAAGGGTTAAGTTTTGTTGTTTTATTCATGAGTGAAAACAAAAATGTTTGCTCTGACTTTGTTAAGCTCATGACACAGAGAGAAGCAGAGGCTAGAGATCACTATTCTTAGCTTTCTGTCTTTACCTCTGACGGAAATGCCTTTGCAAAAAGCCACCGTATGAATTATTTGTCCCTGATAAGTTGTAGACAAATAATATATTGTGTATTTTTGCTGAGGTATATATCAAAGTAGTGACTAAAATGAGCAAGGCTTAGAGATACAAGTGTTTCTTAGAGTATCTGTCATCTTCCCTCTTCCATGGTCTCTTTAAGCTAAACATGTGGAGAAAGAAACTTAAAGTATTATTTTCATTAATTCTTCTTACAAAAAGCCCACTCATATCCATTTAGTGCTTTGCAGTATATTTCTTTTTTTACCATGCAGACTCTGATCTTTTATGGAGCTTGCTGAAACCATTTTTTAACCTCTGCGTTTGTTAAAAGGGATTAATAAAATCCTCTTCCTATGTCTTGACATGGAGTAATACCCTCTTCAGTTGCTTAGTCTTCTCTGGGAGAAATGTTATTGTCTATAGCATCTAAGAAGGTCCATGCTGGTGAGGGCTTAGGGAAGGTGAAGGGTGAATTAGGCTGTAAAGAACAGACAAGGCTTACCTGATCACAGACATGCAGGATGAGTGGAAGGCAAGAAACCAGTCTTCAGCTGGAATGAAGGAACCAGGTAGCAGCTTTTGAAACCGAAAATTTGACTAAAATAGGTGGGGCATAAAACCTGGGTAAAGGGTTGCTGGGCATTTGGGAGTACTGATGGTTGGAAAGCACAGGAATGAGAGTGAAGCCACTACTGTCACATAATGTTGAGAACGGTGTACGAAACGTGTCTGGTCCATACTTGAGGTCAGCTTGACAAGGGCATGAAACAGACCGGTGCCATTTAAACTAGGAAGGCAGGGACGCTTGGGGCAAGTATTCCAGAGGAAGCCTCTGTAAGGATTACAGCGAGACTGATAGAGTGGAGGGAACCAAGCTACGCCTCTAGAGCTGTCCCAAGGGTTTTGCCTAAAACAGTAGGAAAAGGCACATTCATAGGGACCAGACAGGTGATGACGTTGGTTTTCAAAATGTTAGTTTAGGGTTTAGACATGTTGAATTTCAGAAGAGGAAATTTCCAGAAAGGAATAAGAGATTCTATGAGGAGGTGAAAGGACAATATAGATATGGAAATGAATTTTTGTGATATTTTAACCAAAAGTCTTGAGAGAAAAATGGACCAGACTTTGGATAAAGTAAGCAGTGAGCCTTAACAAATTTAAGTTTTTGAGAAGTAGGATTACATCAATTAAAACTGGTCTGAGTAAAAATAACTTGAAGAATTGGACCAATTACTGCACATTTTTTGCCTAATTATAAAGGTAAGGTATGACACCTAGAACACTTTGTTAAACAAGGAAAATGTAAACTAAGATAAAAAGCAGCCTTAAAATCACCACCCACAGCAAGAACTATTAATATTTTCACAAATATATGTCTCCTTTTATATGTTATTTCATAGTTGATTCTGTAGTTCTATGTTAATTTAGTATCTTTCTTGGCTTTACAGAAACTTCTGTCATGTCATTAGCACTTTTGATCATCATGAATTAATGCCTACCTTCATGAAATTAGAAAATAGTGATTTAGTGCTCAGCTTGGGAGTCAGGACTATTTTAAATTCTGAATTCACTGTGAATTTGTTGCATGTTCCCAAAAACATGGGAATAAAATTAGGACCTAATCCATACATTTATTAGGAAGATTAAAAATACAATGTGTATTGAGCATTAAAGATATAATGTGTGTTAAGTGCATAACATAGTGTCTGTAAACACTGTCAGCCCAGTGTTTAAGTATTCCTCTTTTGAGAAGAAGAGGTGGCAAGAATACACAGGAGAATTATACAAAAAAGGTCTTCATGACCCAGATAACCGCGATGGTGTGATGACTCACCTAGAGCCAGACATCTGGAATGTGAAGTCAAGCGGGCCTTAGGAAGCATCACTATGAACAAAGCTAGTGGAGGAGATGGAATTCCAGTTGAGCTATTTCAAATCCTCAAAGATGATGCTGTGAAAGTACAGCACTCAATATGCCAGCAAATCTGGAAAATTCAGCAGTGGCCACAGGACTGGAAAAGGTCAGTTTTTACTCCAATCCCAAAGAAAGGCAATGCCAAAGAATGCTTGAACTACTGCACAATTGCACTCATCTCACACGCTGGAAAAGTAATTCTCAAAATTCTCCAAGCCAGGCTTCAACAGTACGTGAACCATGAACTTCCAGATGTTCAAGCTGGTTTTAGAAAAGGCAAAGGAACCAGAGATCAAATTGCCAACATCCGCTTCATCATCGAAAAAACAAGAGAGTTCCAGAAAAATATCGGCTTTTGCTTTATTGACTATGCCAAAGCCTTTGACTGTGTGGATCACAATAAACTGTGGAAAATTCTGAAAGAGATGGGAATACCAGACCACTTGACCTGCCTCCTGAGAAATCTGTATGCAAGTCAAGAAGCAACAGTTAGTACTAGACATGGAACAACAGACTAGTACCAAATTGGGAAAGGAGTTCGTCAAGGCTGTATATTGTCATCCTGCTTGTTTAACTTATATGCAGAGTACATCATGAGAAACGCTGGGCTGGATGAAGCACAAGCTGGAATCAAGATTGACGGGAGAAATATCAATAACCTCAGACATGCAGATGACACCACCCTTACGGCAGAAAGTGAGAAAGAAGTGAAGAGCCTCTTGATGAAAGTGAAAGAGGAGAGTGAAAAAGTTGGCTTAAAACTCAACATTCAGAAAACGAATATCATAGCATCCAGTCCCATCACTTCATGGCAAATAGATAGATTAACAATGGAAACTGACAGATTTTATTTTCTTGGGCTCCAAAATCACTGCAGATGATAACTGCAGCCATGAAATTAAGACACTTGCTCCTTGGAAGAAAAGCTGTGACCAACTTAGACAGCATATTAAAAAGCAGAGACATTACTTTGCCAACAAAGGTCTGTCTGGTCAAAGCTATGGTTTTTCCAGTAGTCATGTATGGATATGAGAGTTGGACTATAAAGAAAGCTGAGCACTAAAGAATTGATGCTTTTGAACTGTGGTGCTGGAGAAGACTTTTGAGAGTCCCTTGGACTGCAAGGAGATCCAACCAGTCCATCCTAAAGGAGATCAGTCCTGGGTGTTCATTGGAAGGACTGATGTTGAAGCTGAAACTCCAATACTTTGGCCACTTGATGTGAAGAAGTGACTCACTGGAAAAGACCGTGTCGCTGCAAAAGGTTGAAGGTGGGAGGAGAAGGGGATGACAGAGGATGAGACGGTTGAATGGCATCACCTACTCAATGGACATAAGTTTGAGTGAAGTCCGGGAGTTGGTGATGGACAGGGAGGCCTGGCATGCTGCAGTCCATGGGGTCTCAGAGTCAGACACGACTGAGCGACTGAACTGAACTGAATTTGGTGTATAGTTGGTTATAACCCAGCTTTTAAGTTGACTCCTGACCTGCTGCGCTCAAAGTTTTGGGCCAGCACTGATCTTTCTCTTCTTCTTTCTCCTGTTCTTTCCCATAGGCTGACAAAATATTCCTAGAAGTAGACTAACCCATTTCTCTACTGGGAAATTTAACAGCAGCTGCTTTGTTATAGTAAAAACCTGTGTGAGGAGTGCAAAGAGGTGGAAAACAAAAAATGCTCAAAAATTCAGATTCTCTGAGAGGTAGCAAACCAACATACCATTACTTCTACACGGCCTAGTTCCCAAGTGGTTTCAGCCGTATAAATGGAATAAGCATCACCATTTTTTTTGGCTGTTATTATTTTAATTACTTCAAAAGGAAATCTTAGGGTGACTCTTTTGTTCCTGAAGGATGGAGTGGGCTGTGTGTATGTGTGGCTTTCACAAAATTAGAAAGATACTCGTTTAAAACAAAATTTGTGACTGTCTATTAAAGTGATAGATGGGAAATGCAAAATATTGTGCTGCCTCAGGTCATTTGAGGGAGGGACAGGGAGATATTTTTGGCATTTCTGCCAATAGTGTATGGAATTAACTGACCAAGCACCTTTTACATCTATAATTATGATGAGCCACTGTGAAAATGTCACAAGATGAACCACAGCCTGCCTTGCTGTTGACCCCATGCCCATAAAAAGTTTATTCCTGACAGTTCCAGTCCCTCTAAATAGATTCCAGGGTTATTCTTCTCCAGAGCTGGTACAGTGAATTAGCTTTAAAGTGTATGTCGTAGTTAAAGATGCATTCAGTACCTTTTCTCCTGTAAGAGTAAAGCTTAAACATTGCCATGCCTCATATACAGCTAAATCTCAGAAATACAAGTAGGTCCTTTATAAAATTATATAGCTTATCGATTGTTTATTTTTACATGAAGTAAAGCAAAACTGTGAAGTTTTGGTAATTTTAAACTGATCTTGTAGTGTTTAAAATTTTTGTTATAAAATTATACTTGGAGTTGAGATATAATGTTGAATCGTGTCGTAAGGGATTGTATCAAATGTGCTAAAGTTTCCATGCTTCTGATTTTCTATTAATATAACAGGTAATATAGACATTTTACTTAACCAGCAAAAGTATATCATTTTATGTCAGATGCCAAAGGATTTAGTGGCCTCTGGTTAAGTTATAAAGGGAGCCAGTGTCAGCTAGTGACCTGCTAGATAACCCTCTATGAAAACAATACCTCCTTTTATATGTGCTTTTCAGGAAAGTTCTGGACTGATAACTTTACAGAGCTCGTTATACCAACATTCATTTTTCTCTTAGTGAATTTTCAAACATATACAAAATTAGACATACTGGTATATTGAGCTGTGCTGTGCCCATTGCTCAGTTTAAATAATTATCTACTCTCATCTAATCTTATTTATTGATCCTCCTTCCCACTTTCTCTCACCCTCTGTTTTATTTCAAAGAAAATATTCATATTACTCATATATGAAAGTCAAAATTATTAATGAAATTACCAACAATACTATCATATTCTTTAGTGTTATTAAACATACAAGGTTCAAATTCTTCTGCCTTCTTCTTTTCACTTTGAATTATGATTGAAATAGGCCAATAATTGGTTGATGTAATTGTTCTACTTTAACCTAAAGCTCCCTGCCTTCTCCTTTAAAAATTTTTATTTTTGCAATTCAGCTCTTGAAATAACAGGATTGTTTGGTAGAATTTTCCACAATCTGAGTGTATCCTTCTTGTGTTTTTTAAAGCATTATGCTGTCCCTGTTCTACAGAGTGGTTGTTCAAAGCTTGAGGCTTAATTAGGTAGAAGTCTTTATTTGTAAAGATTTCTTCATAGGTTGTATTGAATACTTAAATATATAAGGACCTATGGTGTGATTTTCCTCTTTTCATAGCTATAAATGATTATTTCCCTAAGGGTTGCAAAATCATGATATTCTAATTCTGCGCATCTTTCTTTACTTATTGACTATAATGCTTTTGTGAAGAGAAAATTCTGAACTATTTTGTTACTCTGAGGTACAGTTCATATACAAAATCCAGATTAATGCTTAACATTTTTCTTTTATCCTGTTTTTAAAAATACTGAGTTAATTTTATAGCATGTTCGATATGTGACCAATGAGATTCTTTTAAAAATTTTTCTAAATTTATAGGTTTAAAAATATCGATTAGTTTTTCATTTTAAAGACAAGTGGGATTATAGCAATACTAGTTTTAGATGAATGATAATACTTTCTCTCATTGCTTGTCTGCTTAGGAACATAAACCAGGGATCACTCCACAGCTCCACATAATAGTTACTACTTTTACAAAATCGTATGTTTCATTGTCTGTGTATGAAATACTTTTTTTCAAGTTCTGTTCATGATTCTTTCCAGTCTTTTATTTTGTAAACTGAAATGATCTTAGTGGAAGACAGTTGCATAGATCTTTATCGTTTTTTTCCATGTTATTTTAGGATGGCTTTCTAGGAGAGCGATTACTACAGTGAAGGTCAGATAGAGCATTTCTGGGTCTTCTAGACACCGGCTAATTCCCTTCCCTAAGGGCTGAGGCATTCTGCACCCCCGCCAGCAACACACAAGTGCCCCTTTATCCTCAGCCTCTTCAAGGAATGAATGAAGAGCCAACGCCCGCCTTCATGGTCTTCTCTTACACCTACTTTGTATCGTTTATGACATATTATTAATACTGTGAAA
Organism: Antilocapra americana; assembly: GCA_007570785.1. Taxonomy (NCBI): domain Eukaryota; kingdom Metazoa; phylum Chordata; class Mammalia; order Artiodactyla; family Antilocapridae; genus Antilocapra; species Antilocapra americana. The sequence continues at coordinate 10,807,877 of ML660765.1, read as the reverse complement.
AGCAGTGTGTGCATCTACGTTTATTCCCAGACACTACAGCAGTCTGCCAGAGTAAGCACATAGGTTCTCAGTTCTTTCCGTGTATTTCAAACTTGTACCCTGAATATGTGAGTTCAGCTATTCCAAAGACCATTTGGGGGTCTCTCTAATCAGCTCAGTCTATCTCTGTGGTGTGTAACTGATGTACTTAAATCACGTGTTCCCATGTAGACCATGTGGTCTGATCAGGGTGACAGAATTTTGACTGAATTGCTTTTCAGGGTATTTTCACTTTTCTGTTAAGTTTACAATACTGCGTCAGACAAAGCTTACATGAAAGCTTAGATGACTTTATAAAAAGCATCCATAACATTAAAAAAAAAAAAGGCAAGGCTGAAACAGTGTTGAATTTCTCAGCTCTTTGTGTCACTAAAACAATTTCAGAATGTGATATAGACTGCTTTCATTTATTGGCCTGAATTTTAATGTTTTGCCTAAAGCTAGTTATTTTTCCTTAACGTGAATCATTGATTTCTCTCCCTTAAGCTGAATTTCAGCCTCACAGCCACCCGCAGCGATACGCTTGTTTTGACTACAGAATCAGTCAGGGAGGAAGGCTGTTTTGAAATGAACATGCAACAATGGCTTCTCTTCTCTTTTTCCAGTCAGAGAAATAGCCCAAACGCCCCTCGAGAGAAGGCAAACAAAAGCAATAGTTCATGAAAATGTTTACAAACTGGGGTGTACAAACCAAACGTAGTGGCAGCCACTTAGGTCTTTTAGATAGAAGTGCATTCATTTTTAGTAGAAATTAAATAAGCCCAGCTTAAACCGAAATACTTGAGGTTCTGCCTGAAATTTCATGAGTTGTTGTTTTTTTTTTTTTGGCAGAGGAAGATGCTTTTATATGGGCTTCCCTGGTAGCTCAGCTGGTAAAGAATCCGCCTGCAATGCAGGAGACCCTGGTTCGATTCCTGGGTTGGAAAGATACCCTGGAGAAACAATCGGCTACCCACTCTAGTATTCTTGGGCTTCCCTGATGGTTCACAGGGTAAAGAATCCACCCGCAATGCGGGAGACCTGGGTTCGATCCCTGGATTGGGAAGATCCCCTGGAGGAGGGCATGGCAACACACTCCAGTATTCTTGTTTGGAGAATCCCCATGGACAGGGGAGCCTGGCAGCCTAGAGTCCATGGGGTCGCAAAGAGACAGACGTAACTAAGTACAGCACATGCTTTTATATTATCAAGGAAATGTGAATGATTTTGATTTCTACCTATTCAGTATGAAACTGAGCATGACAGATCAATTTCATTAAATTCAGTTCAAGAAATACTGTTGCTACAATAGAAGGGGAGCCCTATGAGGTGTTACAAAGAATACGGAGATAACCAAGACAGATCTCTGAGTTCAGGGCAGTCTCCCCTCCTGCCAAGTTAACTCAATACTTCCTTTTGATCTTTCAGAGTCCTTTTAGACCATACATACCCTTTTACAGTTTGGTGAGATTCATCGTGAGGCTTGTATTGGAGTCAAGTACCACTTTGTTTGTTTGTCTATCTCTGAAGTGGGGCTACAGCATTTTTAACTATTGGAAACATTGCTTTTAGATCCTGTGTCCAAATTATTTTCTGCCTGTACGTGTAGTCCCAACAGAGAATTGAAGGGGCCGCTGCTAGCAAATCTTAAGAGGGGAACACAGGTTGCAAAATCAATTTCTGGCTCAAAAGTCATGTTAAATATTTTTCACACACACACACCAGTCAGAGCAGTATCTTGAGTAAGTGTCTGATGCTGGACTGTGGTTGAACCCAATGAGGCAGGCCTTCAGGAAGGAAAAGAGGATTTGGATGCAATTTATGACATCCCCTTCTCTAAAGAAAACAAGGAGCCTCAAGACTTTTTATAGTTTTCAGGGAATATTGTAAAGGCAATTGCATAATTGAAGTATCTTAGAAAATGCAAGGGATGTAATGGGTCAAACTGAAAAAATGTCTTTGTTGCTAAGCCAGTTTCTCTGCTGCCATTGGCTTTTCTGTGTAAAACAAACTAAGAAAGGACGCATATAATAGATGAAATCACTGTTAAGGAAGAAGGGGGAAGTAAGATAAAAATCTGCTTCTCCTGGCTCCAAGGAATTAGAGGAACAAAAGGAATAGATATAAGAGAGCTATCCAGTGGAGATGGGTAAGCCCCAGTGAAATCCCAGAACGAAAGGTATTTCAGGTGTCAGAGGGGGCCACTGAAGCAGAAGCCAGTTTTTCTCCTCCTCCCGTATGGGATTCTTTAAGGACAGCTGGTAGCATGCTGTGGTCTGGGGCCCTGGCAGCCCTGGGGAGACTAGACCACTGTAGTCAGTAATGACCTCCTGACTCATGAGTGAGTGACCCTGGGTTCTCTTTAGTCAAGAGGTGCCAGTGTTTCCTCCTTGTCCCCTATCAGGGGGATGCTGAAAGTACCTGAGCCTTGTGCGCATGTCATGCATCAGAGCCAAGATGTGCTCACCGCAGAGACTGTCTCATAGACCCAGTCTAGGACCTCATGATGAGCAGCGGGAAGGAAAATCAGAGTCTGTGTACAGTGCTGGCAGGAGCCCCTGTCGGACGGCAGCTCTCACCGAGGCATGATCAGCTTGGAGACAAAACCTCCAAGTTATTCCAGGCAGCAGTTGAGTGGCAGGAACCATCCCATTGCCCAAGGATGGAAACTCAGACAAGGATGCCTGAGAAACCCCAGCCATCTCAGCGTGAGGGTGTTTGCTTTCTGCGGATGCTGTGACGCCAAATAAACTATCTTTAACAAACCTAGGGAGGGGGGTTCTGGAGGGGGAGCATATGTAAACCCATGGCGATATCATGTCATTTTATGGCAAAACTAATAAAAAAAAAAAAAACCTAGAGGCCTTCTCAGAATGGAGTGGATATAGAATGCGCAGTGTCATTTAGACAAGAGGCTGCTTATTAAGAGATTGTTAGAAACATTTTATTCTGTTGGCAAGTTTATAAACTTTTTTAAAGTTGAAGTACAGTTGGTTTACAATGTTGTGTTAATTTATGCCATATAGCAAGAATGTGGGTGTTTATATATATATATATGTACATTATTTTTCTGTATATATATATATATATACACACACACATACATACACAAATTCTTTTTAAAAATACTCTTTTCCATTTTGGTTTATCATAGGATAAAGAATATAGTTCTCTGGGCTAAACAATAGGAATTATTGTATAGGAATTATCCATTTCTAGGAATTATCCATTCTACATATAAAAGCTTACCCCTGCTAACCCCAACATCCCACCTCCCTCCCCCTTAGCAACCAACCATTTCTTCCCTGCCTCTGTGATTCTGTTTTGTAGATAGGTTCATTTGTATCATATTTTAGATTACAGACAAAAGTGACGTCATGTATTGTTCTTTCTCTTTCCGACTCACTTCACTTAGTATGATAATTGCTAGTTGCATCCGTGTTGTTGCAAATGGTTCTACTTCATTCTTTTTTATGATTGAGTTGTATTCCATTATGTACATTGTCACATCTTCTTTATCCATTTATCTGTTGAAAGTAATTTATGTTGTTTATAACTGCAGCATTTATAGTATCATTTATGTTTTTTCCATGTCTTACCTATTGTGAATAGTGCTGCTCTGAACATAAGTGGTGCATGTATGCTTTTGAGTCATAGTTTTGTCTGGATATATGCTGAGGACTGGAATTGCTGGACCATGCAGTAATTCCATTTTTAGTTTTCTGAGGAACCTCTATACTGCTTTTCCACAGGGGCTATACCAACTTAATATTCCCACCCAACAATGTAGGAGGATTTTCTTTTCTCCACCTCTTCTCCAGCATTTTTTTAGAGTTTTTAATGAGGACGATTATGACTGGTGTGAGATGGTACTCATTGTAGTTTCATTTTACATTTCTGTAATAATTAATGATGTTGAGCATCTTTTCATGTGTCTATTTGCCATGTATATTTCTTCTTTGGAAAAAAATATTTATTTTGATCTTTGGCCAATTTTTCGATTGGGTTGTTTGCCTTTTTTGTTGTTGAGTTGTATGAGTTTGTATATTTTGGAACTTAAGCCCTTGTTGGTTGCATCATTTGTAAATATTTTCTCTTAGTCTGTAGGCTGTCTTTTCATTTCGTTTATGGTTTCCTTTGCTGTGCAAAAGCTTGTAAGTTTGATTAGGTCCCATTTGTTTATTTTTGTTTTTCTTTCTATTGCCTTGGGAGACAGACCTAAGAGAACACTGTTACAATTTATGTCAGAGAATGTTTTGCCTATGATCTCTTCTAGGAGTTTTATTGTGCTGTGTCTTCTGTTTAAGTCTTTAAGCCATTTTGACTTTATTTTTGTGTATAGTGAAAGGACATGTTGGGTGAACGACATAATGTTGGGCAAACATTTAATATTTATGTTTATCCTACTGCTTAGAAAGTAGGGTCAGTAATAGATAAAAGAAGATACATCTTCCGTGCACATTTAAGTGCAATGTAAATAAATTTGTAACCCCATTAGAATTGTATTATAGTTCTTGGTCATCAATTCTATATACACTAATGGGATATAAGTGACTTGAAGGCAGAGAGTTATCTTACTCTTTGGTATCTGTTGTGAAGAGCATAATGCTTGGCATAGAGAAAATGCTAAAACAATGTTTGTTGGATTGAGATAAATTTTTTCACCAAGAGCATTTGCTTTGAAATCAAGGTTCCTTTGTGCTTGGGCTGAATAACCAAGAGGCTAGAATTATTTTCCTAGTGATTCTGAAACTTGAAGGGTTGGTTCAAAGGCAATCTAAGCAGAGGCATTAGTATAAGCAAGACATAGAGATAAGAAACACAAGTACCTTTGCAGAAATGGTGGGTTCTCCAATTTGGCCAATTAAGAATTATTGTCAGGATTAAATTCCATTAATAATAGTAACATTTGCAGTCTTCTGAGCATTTTCACTGTCAGCATGTTTCTCTGCTTTGTGATTTACTTCTTTCATTTCAATTAACACTCCTATGGCAATGAATTATATATACTGTTGTATTAGTGAAGTTCCTCTTAAGAGACAGAAACCACACAGTAATTTATACAGGGAAAGTTAAATATAGAGTTACTGACTATATCATGGGATTGACCAGAAAGGGGAAAAGAAAACTAAAGAATTTTTAGAATAGAAACTATAGTAAGAAGCCACTACTCTTAGCTGGGAAGAGACACATTTGGATAATTTCTTCCCAAGAAACTGAGGTCCAAATGTTGTTGGAAAGTGCGCACCCAACGAAGTGGATGACAAAGTTGGCTGAGGTGTTGCAAGCAGGACTCACTGGGAACCTTCTTTCTGAGTAATACTGAAGCTGTGCCTGGGCAAAGACTGAGCCTCAGAACTCCAGGTAAAGCCAAGAAGAAAGCGATTCTTGGGGAAGTGCAGATGATCTCAGCCCCTGCAAAGCTGCTGGAGTGCCGGCCCAAGGAGGCTGCTCATGGAGAGATGGAGAGTGCTGCTTGCCAAAAATGGGCTTTCCGCAAGTGGGAACTGGGCATCCAAGCCTTGAGTGCTGCAGGAACATGCAGCAGAGGCATGGCAGAACCAGGAAGAGAAACGACTTGACCGTCTAGTGTCCCTCTCATGCCCTCCATCCGTAAAGTTTAGCTTCATTCCCACAGGGAAAGGAGAAACAGTTAGGATCTGGTAGCAGGCAAAGAGTGGGACACAACTGGACGATTAAACAACAAAGCAATGTAAAGTAAATTTCAAGCTGAAAGATAGTAACTTGAAAACTGGAAGAATGGTTGTTTTGCAATTCATAGTCAGAAATTGTTAGATTTTTGTGGTGTGCCTAGTCACACAGGTGATCAAAAAAAGCTTGAAATTCAAACTCATGTGCTTTTAGTTTTCATAATGTGTTGTTTTTCTAGAAGATTCATCTGGCAAAAGCCTTTAGGATAGATTGTAGTGGGAGTGAAGCTGAAATAGAAATAAGAGTTAAATATTATAGTAAGCCAGGTAGAAGAAAATGAGGGTTCTGAAATATCTAACAACACGGACATTTCTTGTGTAAACTCTGGATTTTCTTATCTCACTTAAGCTGGTCGTTGTTGTTTAGTCGCCAAGTCGCGTCTGACTCTTTGTGACCCCTCGGACTGTAACCCGCCAGGCTCCTCTGTCCGTGGGATCTCCCAGGCAAGGATATTGGAGTGGGTTGCCATTTCCTTCTCCAGTGAAGCTGGTAAACATGTATAAAAACTCACAGTTCAAGTGTTACCTGGTGAAAGGAGTTGACTGAAAAATGTCAGTATACTCATTTAAAAGACATAATACTTGGATATGTATCCAAAGAATACATCTTACTGTGTTTAAAGCTTGTGAAATGCAGACTTCAGAAGAATCTCCATTAGAGGAACAAGCTCCTCTTGACTTTTAAAACCCCTGGAGACCATTTGTTACAGATATTTACCATCTAATGGGGTGAAGATCCCAACAGGTTGCTTTCAACACCCATTTGCCTTCACGGATTTTTAGACCCTTCCATACCTTTCCCAGTTGCTAGGGAGTCGCTGTCTCTGGCTCCCCTTCCCCTCCCCCCTCTTCCTTCCCCCTCCCCTCCCCTCCTGTGCTTGACTGCTTACCTAACACAGTAGCTGTGGGCTCCCAAGCACTGCCTGAAGCACCTAGGGGGCAGCTCCTAGAATGAATTTCTCAGCTGTGTCAAAGCCCTGAGAGGCCATGTTTCAGATCTGTCTGAGATACATCCAGCAACTGGATATTACCTTTGTTCATAAGTTATACAGACTCACAAAGAGAAGTCTTGCAGAATCCCAATTCTCACTTGGAAAAATGTAAGGATTTAAAGAATCTGTGTTACCCAGGATTTACTGCCATACTACATCCTCTTTGCTACACTCAATTTTAAAACAGCCATAGGACTGCTCTGTGTTTTCTTTTTCCCTCCTACCTCTCCCGCCCTGCTTTAGACTAAGGGACAATACCAGCCCTGTTCTCTGCTAGTGGTCCTGAGCATTCACCATGCAGTCCTGCAGCTACAGGGAGCAGAGCTGACCATGACCACGGATGCTGTGATCTGAAACCCAGAGCTGTGGGTTGCTCTGAGTCGCACTTCCCATGGCTGCTCCTGGTCCTTGACTGAGCACATCAGGGAGACGAGGGGACCTGGTCTGGGGAGACGGGGGCTCCTCGGATGGCGGCTTTGGCCTGAGGATTCTGACAACCCTGGCAAACCTTCCTTGGACCGTCCTGTGTCTGAGTCCTTTCCATCTGACCCCCTTCCTCTTCTACAGTGAGTGACCTGTGCAATGGTCTGACAGCTCTCCCATCCTTTCCTGGCTTTTTCCTCCTTTCCCCATAGGCATTTCCCCAAAACGACATCTTTGCACTTTTAATCCCATTTTGATGTGTACTTCTGGGAACACTTGAACTAACTCAGCTGTGGGTTCAGATAAGCTGGTTCAAACCTGAGCTTGGCATCTACGGACTGCATGGCCTAGGTCAGTGACTTAACCTCTGTGTTCTTCAGTTTAGCATACGTGATACAGGAATAGTAATGGTTATCTACTACATGGGGTTGTAAGGAATAACAAAATTGTAAATAAAAATACCTGCTGGCTGTCATCATGCTCTCATGTTCATAACAGTTTACTATATGGAAGTCTAGGTGAGAAAATCCTGTGTGAACTGTCAAAGATGTTGTTCTGAGTGTTTTTTAGGTACTTCTTGAATTCATACTTACTGCAAAAAAAATTACTGTATCTAAGGAAGTTGAGGAATGAAAGCAGAACACAGGAGCAATATTTAAGTTTTTCTTACATTGTCAGCACATTAGCATAGTGATATTCATGTTTTCTATATATGTCAGTAATTACCCCTTATATTTGGAGAAGGCAATGGCACCCGACTCCAGTACTCTTGCCTAGAAAATCCCATGGACGGAGGAGCCTGGTAGGCTGGGGTCATGATGAGTCAGACACGACTGAGTGACTTCACTTTCACTTTTCACTTTCATGCATTGGAGAAGGAAATGGCAACCCACTCCAGTGTTCTTGCTTGGAGAATCCCAGGGACAGGGAAGCCTGGTGGGCTGCCATCTATGGGGTTGTACAGAGTTGGACACGACTGAAGCGACTTAGCAGCAGCAGCAGCAACCCCTTATATGAATAATGAGAGGCTGTAAATTACAGAAATCAGTGGAACATCACTGAAGGCTGAGGATACCCTGCATGTAAGTGAGATGTGTGAAGGGTAAGGGGAAGCAATAGGCAATTATCTAATAGAGTAACCAGCTTCTTGTGCAGAATCACTTTTGTAAGTGATCCCAAACATATTTGCAAATTAATTTTTTAAATTACTTTTCAATGGAATATTAATATGCACACAATATCTTGGAACAAATTTTCTAGAATAAATCACATGATCCCATTCTATATTATACTTCATGCTTTTTAAAAGCATTTTTATACAAATCTTAAATAATTCTCATAACCGCATGAGAGATAGCAGAACAAATATTGACAATCCTATTTTTTATTGGGGTTAACAAATAAAATGAGCCTGTAATGACCCTGTAGGGGATACTTTGCTCATGGCTTATTTATAATTTTGTGGGTTTCTTGATCTGGTTAGGAATTGGATAAATTCAGTTTCTTTCAGAATTTCTAGATCCGTTCACATCTCTTCAATATTGCATCGATTAGATCTTACATGGAACCTCTGAGATGTTTCAGCTTGTATAGAACAAAAATCACCCTGGGCTTCACCAATACTGGACTCTGTAAGTTGGGCGTTTTCTGGGCCATTTGTCCAAAGATAGTTGATGCAGTGGCAAGTATGGCTTCCAGACAGTTACTGAGATCTTATTCAACCGGGCTTCCTCAAATGTATAGCTGTGTGATCTTTCATGTTGTTCCCACCAGGAATTTGGTTCAGGAACAAGCAGTAAGTGAACTACAGGAATCTTAGCCCACCCCACCCCCATATCAGGGAAAATGTGTTTGAGTCCACAGCTGAGGGCTTCTAGAGAGGAAGGCTAGCACATATGTAACGGATGTGAGTCCCCGCTGAATCCTGCTATACGTCTGCCTTGAAAGTGGGTTGCCACTGACAGCATTAGGAATTATTGCCAAGGCTCCAAAGGGCGCTGACACCATAGTCCTTTATGTCTCATTGCGGAAGGGAATTCAGCGAGAGGCAGAGTGATAGAGAAGAAGTGACTTATTAGAATGGGATGCTTGTAAGGCTCACAGGTGGGCAGCAGGCATTGCGCTGCCCAGGTACTCCTGGTTTACATGTTTATAGTCAGAGGGAGAGAGGGGGTGGGGAGATGATCTTTGTCTTCCTTGAGTTCTTGAGTAGACGTCATGTTTCCATCATCAGTTCCTCCCCCAGATGGGGCCGTAAAGTTTATTTGTTCCTCTCCATATGGTCAAGCCAGAACAGGCATAGCACTTTGGAAAAAGTATTTTCAGGTCTCAGTACAATGAAGATCTTTCATTTTGAAAAGTCAACTTCCCATAAATGATTTGTGTGTGTGTGTGCCACAGAGCCTATTTTGGGAGTCATTAACTTGATGATACCACCAAGCAGGCTGTAGGCCTTATTTTCTACTATTGTTTGGGGACATGGGTGCAAAGAACAAGTCTTAGGGGCCAAAGAACATATTTTGGAGGTTACTGCCTCACTGAGCTTACTGGAAAGGTGTAGGTCTCTTACCACCTTTGTTTTATTGTTTGGGGGAATGTCTCCAGCTTCTGTTGCATGGATTTGTTTCTAAGCAAGTTAGCTGGATTTTAGCATTAAAGAAACCGATCTGACTTTGATGCTAAGTGACTTATTTTGCTTGTGAGTCAAGCAGGCCATCACTGTTTGAGAATTTTCCCATTACTTTCTTGGGTGATCATTGGTATTACAGTGGTCTCCTCAGTCTCCCTAAAGTTGCCTCTGTATCTACAGTTCCCTGTTGTGTCCCTATCACATGGGCTTGTATTTCCTTAAGTCCCTGGTCTTTGTGGCTCTAAAGCAAAATTTCTCTAAGGCTTTTGGAAACTCATGCTCCTATTTTAATCTTCCTAGTCTCTGAGTTAGGGTGAAATAAAGACATGAATACTTGAGGAAGAGGCAAACCCTGCAGAATTATAGGCTGTTTGTTACTTTAAAATTTTTTTGTTTAATTTTCTGTTAAAGATACTCATCTTTTACTTTTGTCAACCAGTTGTGGAAGGAAGTTAAAAAGGGATAGTGACTCAGAACAGACCAGTGTTTTCTTGAACTCACCCTGAGATGATCAGGCCATGCAGAGAACTGTTGTTTTTCTCTTTCTGAAAGATACTGATCCAGTAAGTGGTAACAGTAAGCACCACTTTAGATGACTAACCTGGCGTGCCTTTGAACTCTTTTTCTTGGCAAAAGAGGTATTATTGCATATCAAAAAAGACAAGATTCTTAGTAAATTGCAATTTTCTAGGTCCCACTTTCAGAAATTCTGATTTACTGTATTCTGAAAGCATTCAAGAATCTGCATTTAGGTGATTTTGATGCTAGAGACTTGGGTCACACTTTGAGAAAAACTGCTCTTATATACATATATATATATATATATATATATATATATATATATATATATATATATATATATAGAATTACAATTTTGCAAATGAATCATTTTTCCCCAAAGACTGCATTCACTGTATGTTTATAGCTAGTTGAAGGTTTGATAAGAACAGCTGAGGAGTCCTGAATAGTGTTTAATTGTAGGACAGCTAATTAGTGTCTCAAAGGACAGATAATACATTGAGTTATAACTTACTTTAATAGCCACAGATTAAATGGACAGCATAATGAGGTATAAGCATTCAACTTGATGAACATACTTCAGAACCCATTGAATCTATCATTTGCTTTTCCACTCCTTCCTGTTTGATCTTCATTTTTGACTTTTTACATAGACTTTTAAATCTTTTTTTTAACAGATTATCTCAGTATGTTTCTTCCTCATCTTTTCCCTTGTTTTTACATTGAATTCCCCAACCCTTTTTTCTTCCACTCCATCAGGTTATTTTAATACCCCACTCAAATCTATTCCTATTTCTTTTTTACTTTCTCCTCTTCCCCTCTCCAGTAGGTGTCTTTCTACCCTGCAGCTACACTGTATACTGAAGCACCCTCTTCTTGATAACACTCCAACTGAATAATATTGTTCAGAACAACATTATTGATGACCAAGTGAGATCATTTCTATGAAAGTGCTTTGAAAATTAGTGAGGATTTATTAAGCTAAAACAAAGACTTGTTTTGGGTTGAAAAATTGCAAACTGTTATTTGAGAACAAGTTCATTGCTTTCACGAACAGTGAAGAGAATATCCATGTGACAAGGCTACAACAAAGTGGGGCTCTTCATGCTCTTCCCTGAGAAACATCAGGGTTAGACAGTTGCTCACATGGAGGAAGGGAACAGCAAACCAGAGGAGCTCAGAGTTCTTATTCATTGGGAGGAGTGTGGGGAAAAACACATAAGCACTTAGGAAAAATTAGGAATAGTCTTGATTTTTAGAGAATTTAAGAAAATTTTGCCTAAGAGGTTTCAAGAAAATTTCTAGTTTTACGTCTTTACATACTATGTAGTTCTATTTGTTGCTGTCCTATCTTATACTCTTTGCTTACCTTAAATGTAATTCATGAAATGAATGCCCAGTTGTTCCCTCCACCAGTGTTCAGAACAGTGAGTGGGTATTCTAATTACCTCCAATGATAAACTAAATGTTTTAAAATACCATTATGAACTTATGAAACTTCATTTATTTGACAAAGCTCTGTATATTGCAGTTGCTATTATTATCATTTTTATATTTTGCTAAAACAGCTCCATCTTTGGACAGTAAGAGCCTGTCTTCTGGTTGGCTGCTGTATATTTTAATACAGCGGTCTTGGTTTACTGTCAAAATAGAATATCTCAGACATCCCTGGTCTTCCCAGGTGGTACTAGTGTAAAGAACCCACCTGCCAATGTAAGAGATATAAGAGGTGGGGGTTTGATCCCTGGGTTGGGAAGATCTTCTGGAGGAGGAAATGGTAACCCAGTCCCGTATTCTTGCCTGGAGAATCCCATGGACAGAGGAGCCTGGTGGGCTACAGTCTATGGGGTTGCAAAGAGTCAGACCAGACTGAGTGACTTAGCACAGTACAGACATCTCTGATATATTATCTGATCCAGCTGAAATTATTTGTCTAAGAAGCCTTTGTTCCTTTTAGTAAGGAAAGGATAGTTATAAATTCCATAATCTAAAAGTTCCATGGTATCTTAACATTTATTAGAAGTCAAAATAATAACTGAGAAGAAGGGACATTATGATCAGAGGACAGTAGTTTGTGTAAATACTTAAAGAAAATAGCAATGCTTGAGACTGCAATAATTTAAAAACATTTATCTGTAAATTAAATGTAAACTTTTATTCTATACTTTTTCCTTGTATGTGACATTTGTCCTCATTTTGCAGACATCTGTTCATTATCTCCTTTTCTTGTTAGATCTCCTAGGTATTAACTTGATTAACTAAAAATTTTAAAAAGCCACCACATGTGAATTGAACAAGCACACACATTCTCAATGTGTGTTTCTTTCCTGGCTGGTTTGTATTTTGCTGAGCAACTTGGGAATGTATGTTTGGACTGAAGGTCTGGCTCATTAATCATCTACTACTGTAGCCTCTTTTCTAAGTATTAAAGCTCTTGTTAATGAAACTGATGAGTAGTGAAAAAACTCAAATGAGTCCTTGACTTGAACTAGTAAATAGGCATGTAGAGAATAAGGTGTCTTCGAGCTGTAAGACCTGAAAGAAGTTCCTGTTTTCTAACTTAAAGATAGAAATCCAAAGAGATCAGGTGATTTCCTCAATGTCACATAGTTAATATAAGAAAAAAATTAATTAAAAATCTAACCTTCAATAAAATGCATTTTCACCCTCATATATCAAACTTAACTTTGCTGGGGGAAAATCAGAGGGGCATTCAACTTTATTTTTAAGTATGTTTCAGTGGAAGTACAATAAGAATGTAAACATTTAGTTGAAGTAAGTAATTATATCAACAGAGCAACAAAACATACTTTAAGTAAATAGTATCATCATCATGGAATTCCCTTGTAGAGGGCAAGGTCAGTATGGTTGAAAAAATGTTCAACTGCTAATAAAAATATGTCCATTCTCATATGAGAGTGTTAAAGTCATTTTTTTCACTTTTCGACAGGTTTATTTTACAATATGTATCCTTTCTGAAGGTGACTTTATAAATTTCCTTATACTGCAATTCTACTTGGTGTACAAAATCCAAATTAGAAAAGGAAAAAAATAAATCTAAATAATTGTTTTAAAGAAAATGTAACTATTAACCCCAAGGACACGTAGTTCACGTTTCTCTTAGCAGATGGCAGACTGAGCATATTAGAAAGGCTGGTAATTTCCATGAGTGCTTAATAACCAGTAAATATTTCCCCAATTTTAAAAGCGTGTTGTTGTCTTAAATATTTGCATAGATATGACATCAGACATATGACTAAGATGTAAAGCCACGGTGACCCTTAAATTTTGTAGAGTTAACATGAAGTAAAGATAAATAACAAACTGTGCCGAATAATACAGGAGATAGCCTGGTAGTAGAGGCCCTAACCTAGAGGACTGGTAAGAATAAAAGTATCTAATAAGAGGTGTGTGGTAGAAACGCGGCTTCACGTCGCTGCATCAAGGTGGAGTCGGGTTCTTTGATCTTCGAGTGGGAACCGAACCTGTCCGTTTCTCTGAGCAATAGCATGAGATGGAAGTGACATTGCGCAGCTTCTGCCTTGTGCTCTTGGAATGCTGCCCGAGACCATCATGCCAAAAAGCTGTTACTACTGACTGAAGAATGAGGCGCCCCAGCTGGTGGGAAGCACAAACTGCCAGACGCGAACTGAAAACAAGTTCTTCAGTATCAAAACCCTAAACGGGTGTAATATTTGAGACCAAGTTCCAGACAGAGGCAGGAAGACTGACTATAGGTAAAGGCTAAGAAAGTAGAGAAGGCACTGCTGGAAGCCATGGTGTCTGGCTGAGGAGTAGTTAAAACATTGACTTACTGTAATTCAACAGATAGGTATGCACAAATACCCATATGGGTCTGGCTAAGAAGGTCTCTAGACAGAGACCGATGGTACCCATGTGCTTTTCCTAATTGTGTGTGATTTAGTATGGGGAACTAGAGAGGCACTAGAGAAGGAAATGTCTGATTAGAAAGCACATTTTAGAAGAGGAGTAGAAGGCCATGTGATTTCTAGATTAAAGAATATTTGGTATTGAATTGGTGAGAAGGGTACCAACTTGGACTTGCCCTTTAGGGACAGAAGTACTTAGAAAAGAGACCTCTGGACAGAGTATGCCATGAGAACCACTTAAACATGGGCAAAAGTGTCTTTGAGAGCAGAACCATGAATGGAGAGAAAGAACCAAGAATTTAGGAGAACAATGGATTTGGGAACCATTCTTAGGGAGCATATATGAGTCATGATCAAGGATTATCCTGTACCTTCCGTGTTAGAGTACCTGGCCATAAGTAGTAGGCTACATTTCAGAATTAGCCCGACCCAGTAAATTCTATGTGTTCCCATAAACTTACATACATAAATGTGAGTTGATGTATTCACATTATTTCTATTGAGATCATTTTGTCCCCATGTTGCCAATGTATGTTAGATGAATGTGTGTGTGTGTGTGTTTTGTTGCATTAGTGATTTTAGCTTACAAATCTCTGGACAAGATACAGATGTTGGATTTTGAATCCAGTGCTACTTATGGGGTAAGACTCGTAGGATCCTTTAGGAAAGGTAAATGTATTTTACATATGGGAGGATGTAAATAATTATGACCAGATGATGAATGGTGGTAGATTTAATATGGCCATAAATTCTTTGTAGCTTCTTCCATCAAGAAGTAGAGTCTCCTCTACTGCACCTTGAGTCACATCTGGCTTTGACTCACTGACCCTAATAAAAATATAGATGAAATGATGTGGGATCTCTAAAGTATAGGGCTCAAGAGATCTTGCAGCTTCCTTCTTTGCCCTCTTAGAATTCTGCTCTGAGACCGTGATGTCCCTGAGTCAGTCTTGCTAGAGCAGGATGAAAGGACGTGTTGAAGAAAACAGAGGCGTGCCAGCCGGTGGCAGCAGGTCCTGCCACACGTGGGTCGGGCCATTTTGGAACTTTCCCGCCAACTGCAGACACTTAAATGAGACCAGGCAAAACCAGCAGAGAAGCTCCCCGCCAGTACTCAGAAACATGAGAAACAATAGATGTGGTCATTGTTATCCTCTAAGGTTTTGAGGGGAGCTTGTCACAAGCCAGTCTTTACTGGAACAAGTCGCGATGTTCCATAAAGGAGCAGGAAAGATATTTTAGGTAGAGAAGGGTCACCGTTACAGAGAAAAGAATGTGCTGAGATTTGTACTTAAAAGATGTGTCTGAATGATGGGCATGTTGTAGAAGACCTTTATAACTGGGATGCGGTGTTTTAAACTCTGAAGGCAATGTGGAGCTGGCCTCGTTTGCTTAGAGAGGAGCCACACAAAGCCACTGCATTACTCCCAAGCAAGAGAGGAGCAAGAACACTGAAGGCCCCTCTTGAGTGACTGCTGAATGTATGACTAGAATTGCTATTTTTTTTTTTTCCTTCTAAACCATCCATCAGAATCCAGTGCAATCCAGTGTAATGCAGCTCAATCCAATGTGAGAAAGTGCCAGGTAAAAAACACTTTAATGTTCATCAAAAAGCATGAGAATAGAAATAACAAAATGTCTTCATGCATCCTTGAGTATATTGGCATGCTGCTGACCTACGTGGGTATCTACATGGATGTTTTGGGTAGATACGGCTTAGGAAAGAGGCTGCAGTCAACAAAATGACCTTTCTGGCAAAGCACACCACTCTTTTGCACACGGTCACAAGGTCCTTTATGACATACAGCGCTCATGTCAGAAACATTTGCCCTCCTTGGTCATTTGGATTAATTTGTACCATAAATGCCACTTTAACCGTTCCGTTCCCAGATTCCTGGGACTGATACTGTGGCACTGTTCATGTCTTTATTTTTTTCCTTTTAAATTGGCCTGAGGGAGTGTCCCCGTGTGATCAGGCTGATTGATGACCCCTGCCAGTGACCGACCTCACAGAGTATGGTGAACTGCTTTGTGGCTCCTGGGACTCTGGGAACGTTGCCAACTCCTTTCATTTTGTTCCCTTGTTCTTTGCTCCCTTTCAAAGAGGAAAGTGTGAACTCACTTTCCTATTTCACTTTGGTAGAGAGCTACTCTTTCGTCTTGATTTCTGCTGTCTTGACTGTTTGTGGCATGAGCGTGAGCTAATTTGTGCTGTCATCTGTTGTTGGCTGGTCTCCCGCCTCTGCCCGTGGGTCAGTGTCTCCACTGCATCAGTGCAGAGCTGTGTGTATTAGAGAGGCTCAGTCCATGTTTGGTTTTGCTGATGATACTCTGTGGTGCTGATGTGACAGTACATTCAGTTTTCTCTGTATCATAATGTGTCTCACATAAGGCATGTGCTGTGTGAATTTGCTGAAATGTCAGTGACAATTTTTAGCATTTAGATTATTCAGTTTCTTGTGCTTGATTCAATTTTCCAAACTCCTGCTAACTAGAACTGCCCTTCTCATTGTCATGTCTCCTGCTAATTCAAGATACAGTAGGCGTTTTTCCAGTTATTTGGCTAAGACACAGAACATAGCAGTTACGGCTCACCTAGAGTAAAGAGCAAAAGCTTTTGGCTTGAAATTCAAGGTTCTCTCACCCTTCACTTCCATCTCCCTGTGTTCCTTCCTCCCTCCCTCCTTCTCTTCCTTTTCTTCTTCCTTGCCTTCCTGTAAGATAATATTGTTGAATTTCTGCTTGTTTAAGTTAGATGAACCCACTGATAAAGTTTTGGCTCAGTGGTAAAGAATCCGCCTGCAATGCAGGAGACTTGCAGGAGATGCAAGTCCAGTCCCTGGGTTGGGAAGATCCCCTGGAGGAGGAAAGGGCAACCCACTCAAATATACTTGCTTGGGAAATTCCATGCACAGAAGAGCCTGGTGGGCTACAGTCCATGGGGTTGCAGAGAGCTGGACGCTAAACAACAGCAACAATGGAAGAAACCTCCTGGGTTGTTTTCATTCCCTGAAGGTCTGTCAAAGTCTGCTTCTCTTGTACATTTCCTCTTCCTGGAACCAAATGAGACATATTCTCTCTTAGATAGTCAGTGTTGCCAGCAGTTGCTTCTGCCCTGTGGAGGTAATGGTACTGATGATGAAATTAATAATAGCAATGCCAATACTCACTGTACACTCATTATGCATAATCTTATTTTAATCCTTATTTCCAGTTAGGCTGGGTAATTGCCAGTCACCACCTGTTTGCAAGGTATTCTCTGCTGTGCAGAAAAGCCAAAGCCAAGGCCTTCGTTTGCTAGAATGCCTCTCCCTGTACGTTACAGTTGGCCTATGCCAAGCAGAAGCATTTCTGTTTGATAGAAAGACAGAAGGAAGGAGTAAGTCATCATTGTCTAAAATCAGTTCAGCCAAATGCTGTGCAGATGAGGGAGTGCACTGGCTTCCTGGCCAGCTACTGAGAACCGCCCCCTTCATGACTGCGGACAGAGTCAGTGGGAGCAGAGCCAATTGCAGAGTCAGTGGGAGCGTCTGTGTATTTCCAGGATTGCAGCAGCTTCATGTGAGCTCTTGAAAACAAAACAAAACCTCAGCAGTGCTTCAGGCCGAGGTGGTCAGCTGTGACTTCCATGGACGTCACTGCCCAGCTCTTTCAATGGCTGGGAAATTCTCTACTTCTTGTATTAATCCCTTCACAGTTAGAACACATAGTGTGGATTCTATTTTCCTGGCAAACACTGATAAAATGTTGGTATTGATATTCTCCTCTTCTATTAAAGGGACAGGCTTAGTGAGTCATGAACTTGAACAAGTATGCAAAGCCAGCCAGGGAGGAAGTATGTTAGTCTAGAAGTCTGTCTTGGTGCAGCTATTTCTCCTACCTTCCAGAAGCTTCTTGCACTCACTTCCAGCAGAGCTGCCCCCTTGTCCCCTTCTGTTCTGTGACTGCAGTGACTCCCACTACCCAGGTCAGCCACTGATGCTCAGAAATATGAGCCCCCTTCTTACTCTTAGGGTTCTGAATTTTGAGGGTTTCTCCTTTTAGTACTTTCTGAGGATAAAGATGCTTCTCTCCCTTGCTCTGCCCGTGAAAGTTTTGCAGCATGTGCAGACCCCGCTCATATGTTCTAGCTGCAAGGCAGCTGCCTTTCACCTTAAATCTCATGACTGATGGTTGGGAGCAGGGTCACTAGTTTCATTTCTGCTATCATCCAGATTCTCCTGTCTGCAAGATTCCTTGTGTTGGTAATCAGTATGTAGATTTTCATCCTCCTGTTCTTATGGTTTTTTTTTTTCTCTTTTAAATAAAGGATCAAAAAAGTATGAAAAAAGTTGCTCAGTCGTGTCCTACTCTTTTGCATCCCCATGGACTGTAGCTCACCAGGCTCCTCTGTCCGTGGAATTCTCCAGGCACGAATACTAGAGTGGATGGCCATTCCCTTCTCCAGGTGATCTTCCCAACCGAGGGCTAGAACCTAGATTTCCTGCTTTGCAAGCAGATTCTTTACCATCTGAGCCACCAGGAAAGTAGATCTGAGATCAATTTGTGTTTCTTATTTCACAGTTTCATTATCTTTTATATGTCTTGACTAAAGTTCATTGATCTTCTGAACTGATGAAATAGTGTTTTTATTTTTTTGTTTTACATCTCCATTTGTGACAACAACCCCCCCAATATAAGGATGCTGTTTTGGAATTCTGTCTGGTGGCTCTCCATGTTACTATTAGGAGTTATTTATGGTAAAGAGTTTGTATATTTACTGTGAACATTTTAGCTATCACATAAATCTGGCATTCTTTGTTAATTTTAGAAGTAAAATATCAAAGTTATCCAGTTTTTTGGTCAAAGATTGAAATTGTGTGACACTTAACTAAAAATGAATTGCTAAATACATCTGTAACTTCATTTTTCTTTAGAGATAAGTGATTCATGGAAAACTGTGGAATAGGATTCCAGTACGTCCTGCTTTATTTCACGAAGCTTTCCAATTAAATGAATGCTTCTGCTATCAGGTATCATGGGAAGATAAGTTAAATCCACTCAATTAAATAGTCATTTTTGAAGATTCTGGATCTAACTTTGACCTATCCTAATATTAATTTGGCTTCCTTTACAAAAGGAAGTCAATGATTTACCTAAGGATTTCTGTTCATTAGTACAAATTAGTGAACCCATTTGACTCATGTCCAGATGAGATAAGAGATAATTTGATGGATTATGATAATCTGAAACTTGTCCCTACTCTCTTTCCAGTGCCATGGAAAGACACCAATGCTTTTCCCTCTTGACCTTTATTAAATTGTTTTTACACCTGCTACTGCAGCAAGTTATATATGGACTATAAGGAAATATTACACTTAATTTTATGATGTGGTTGTACTGACTTTCAGTCATCAGAGTCGAGTACTTTGTCTTCTCACCTTGTTGATGCAGTAATTCCAGATCTTTATTGAGTCTCTGTTCTAGGTGTTCAGTGTACCCTACCCACCATTAAATATATAAACATGGTCCTTTATGTGAGGGACTCCAAAATTCAAGGGTAGGACAAATGTGTAACGTAATAACTGTAATGCAAACTAGAAATGTTGAAAGAGAAATACAGTTAAATTGGGTATCATAGAAGAGGAGTGGATAGGATATGTTTAAATTGTCTAGGAAAGCCACACCTAAAGACTGAGACCTGGGGCCCAAGCAGTGTAAGCAGGAACTCTTCAGGCAAAAAAGTGGGTTGGAGGATGGGTTGAGAATAAAGAATCCCAGAGGAAGGAACAACATAGGGATTTTTTTGTGGGGATAAGAATAATAACAAGAATATGGTAGTCATCATTTCTGTATTTAATATTTATAACTAGGTTTAAAGTTCCATTTTGTATTTCCTCTCTTATACTGTACGTATATAGACTGACAGTAATTGTTTACCATGAACTTGATGACATATACATACACCTTTGGCATTTTTCTTAGTTGTTACATAGTTCCAATCGCTGTAATTTAAGCTAAAGTAAGGTATGGTATGCATTAAGAGCTTAGTATTTGTATAGCTATGGTGTGTGGGTTAAATTTGGGGATGATGGTTTCTCTAGAGATGTTAGTAATGATTCTTTCTGGGAGTTAGCAAGAGCTCAAAATATACTAGCTCAAGGTGATTCTAGTTGTTATTCATAAAAGATAACCATATTCCCTCAAAGACTGGGCAAACAGATTATTAAATTTGGGTGGGAAGTTATTACTCTAGACAAAAGAATGCACATTAGCAAATTTTACATGCGCCTTGCTCTCGCTGACCAGTCTGTTTGGTATATGAAACCTTTATGGGATCATGGACCGAGAGAGCTTCCTAATCTAACAATAAAGCCACAAGGACTTAGAATATGTAGCTTCTGGTACTGATTTTGGCACTTAGTAGCAGAATGCTCCTATAATTTACTTCTTATAGGTGCAGCAGTTTTCCTACCTGTTAGATTCTGTCCTATGGAGAGGTGAAAATGAAATAAGGTAGAGACGAAAGAGCAATATAAATTATAAAGAACTTTATCAACTCCCTAAACAACACCAGATATTCTTGACTCAGGAGTATGCACAGTGTGGAAGGCGTCCTTCCAGGAGAGATGAAGGGCCCATACGATGTATGGAGTCATTCAAGGGAAGGAGAGAATCCTATCTGATGTCTCTTCAGGGTTCTTTCTGCTACAGGATGTTGAGTTTCTCTGTGGGATTGTGTTTGGAAAAGTGGACTTAGAATACTGCTGTGTTAGCTGTTCTACTACTAAAAATGACCACTTGGCAAAAAGCATATTTGTGGCCCATCTGCTTTCATTGTGGGAGCTGTAAATGTAGAAGGAGATACACTACTTCCCATTAATCTGTGTTTAAGAGTGCATTTCTTTTAAAATTTCTTGAAGCATCTGTCATTTCATACTTAAGGCTATAGTAATTCACACTAAAGACTCGAGTATTCCCAAGACATAACTAAATTGTGCAAATGAGTAGTGATGAATGTTAAAAGACAACATTATAAAATTAGCAATGTGGAATTCTGAGATGTACTTGCTTTATTTATTTTGACAAGGGTAGTTTACTATTGGTGATTCATAATAAAGTACTACTGTAGAATAGTAAATGTACTAAAAATGTTTTATTAAAGTACTAAAGCCTGAGTGGGAGTCTTCATCAATGCCCAGTACCATAAAACTGTTACTAAATATTGAATTTCAAATGTCAGGTTATTGTGTTTTATATTTTCTGTGTAAAGTTCTCTTTAGTATTGTGGAACTTCCAATAAAGAAAAAAAAAAAGGGATTTGGTGGCTATTCTTCTTTGCCATACTTGTGTTCAGAAAGAAAACATGTTTCTGATTATCTGAAAGAGTTGAAGCATTCTTTTTTTTTTTTTAATTTTTCCCTTTCCAGTTGCTTAGAATACTTGACTAATAAGCCCAGATCATGACCAAGTTCACAGAACAGTTCTGTGCTGGAAGAACATATGCTTAGCGCTCACTCTTATAGCACTTGCAGGCACCAAGCAGAGGTACGGGTGGTCACGGAGTGGCTTCAAGGAGGCACACCTGGAGAGTGTGCACGCGCTGGCCATTGAGCTCCTTCAGCTCAGTCTTGCCCACCCGCAGTGTCCGTGGCCACTCACTCAGCTTCCGTGTGATCCTCGGAGTCTCAAAGCTAGACACCATACCTTTCATCTCTTCTGGTTTCTCTCAGGATTCGTGATATATACGGATACTAAATGCATGTTGCTGATCATAAGAAGCTTTCTCAGTTTTGCTTATGCGAAGGAGAAGGGGAACCATATTTTTTATTTCATGTCTAATTATGTTTTTATTCTATAAATGTTAGTATAAGATAAACCCAGTAGTTCATAGTGAGAAAGAAGATTCGGTGGTTAGCAGTACCTGAGAAAAACATACAGCATCAGTGTTCTTGCTTGTGTTTTTAATAAAGCACCACATAAATGAGTTTGAAAAGCTTACTAAAACCCATCACCATTTCTGAAAAAAGCAAGTGCTAAAGTGCTACTGACTTGTGTCCTTTATTCTGGATGATCAGTAACTCCTTTTGCTAATTGAGTGGAACTTGGAGGTATACATAAATGATCTCTGGACTCTATTCATACACTCTTGGCATCAGTTAAATTCGTGTTAAGCTGAATTCTGTTCTATCATTTTTTCACTGTCTGAAAACCCAGTGTGTATAAGTCAGTTAATCAAAACTTCTAATAGATTATGACCCCATAAAAACAAACAAAAATAGAAAACTCATGTTTTTTCTTCGTCAACATGGTATATCATGAAGTAGAAATAGTAACATATGATTTATATATGGTGCTTGTTTTAATTGTAATTTTTATTTAATCTCTTTTTATTAAGTGGCATGTATTTATCAACTGCTACTTGTGGTTTGCCAGTTTACAAATAAATTTCTGACATAAACATTTAACAAGAAAGCATGAAACCGAGTTAAAGTATACTGATTGTTGTATGTTTCCTCCCTCTCTTGTTTTTGCTTGGCCTCTCTGCTCTCTTATCTGGACTGCCCTGGCTCATTGTGTGCTATGGACTTAAAAGTGGAGGTAGATTAATGATTTGTGAATTTTGAAGACCCAGAGAGAGAACTTAAACCTTGTTTGTGGAGTATGATGTAATACAGCACGGCCAAGGTTAGAAATGCCCAAATCTATATGAGAGCAGTGTTTCATGGTGAGCTCATAGTTAAAATATAAGGAATTGAACCTTTCTGTGGATAGTGGCTTTTGACATCTCACAGGCTCAGATTTGTCTGAAACATTGCAGTCTCTCCCCCTCTGCTTCTGTTTCAGGGTTTCATACAGTAAGCAACTCAGAGGCCTGAATTTACATTTTAGCCTTCTCAGTTGCTAGTTACATGACTTTTGAATACATTAACCTTTCAAGCCTTGGTTTCCTCATTACTTTAATAGAATTAATACTTGTTCTAGTTGCTCTCCCCTCTTGGAAATATAGTGGGGAGTATATGTTACAATACAGGTGATGTTTGAAACTTGGATGATGCCGTATTTTAGGTGTTTAATAAGCCCATATATTGAAGAGAAAGTTTACTCATGAGTCAGCTAGCCCCTTATCCAATCTACCAAGCTTTTTGGTAGCATCTATATCGTAGTCAGGTAGTATATGAGGCATGAGAGAGAGAAATCTGGGCTGGGCCCTAGTCCCCTCCCTGGTGAAGCTGGTGGTTAATAGAGGAGATGGGTGTGCAAGCAACCTGTTATAATAGAGTGGGTCAGGCGCTGAGAGATCCATATGAGATGCCAGTGTGGCCCCAGGGACAGGGCAATCTCAGCTGAAGCATAGACAATTCAGAAAACCCGTTTGGAAAGATGGTTCTTGAGTCTAGATTGTTGACAAGAAATAAGTCAGGTAAACAGGGGTTGGAGTATCCTGGTCATTGATTCTTGACAAATAGCAAGCTGTCAAATGCCACTGATACTTAAAATTTCGTTGAGCTTGGAGAATGCTAAACATTTTCCCCATGGCCAAAAGAGATCTCTATTGGATAGGTATAACTTTTAAAAAACAGGCAATTAGTGTTATTTCCATTATTAAGATTTAATTAAACTGCAAAGAAAATCAATTTCGCTCAGATTTATAACCTTGGCCAACTTTTAGCTGGTATGAAAATGTTTATTTCTTCTGCCAGTGAAGAAGTCCACTAAGATAGTACAAACTACTGAAATTATCGTGTTTTATTTAAGTAAAAATGTGTAATACCTGTCAGTCTGAGTGGACACTGTGTTCCAGTAAGCAAATATTTACTGAATATACTCTATTTTGGCAATGGCAATCAAAAATGTGTTAGCATAGGCATGGTTTCTATCTCTGATCATAAACTTTACAAAATAAATAATTTTATCACAGAGTTTTCACAAACAAATTTATACAAATCTTATTCTTAATTAAAAAATAGTGCCCTATATTCTACAAAAAGGTGATAGGTCCAGTAAATGTATTAATTGTTGTATAAATTGATAAGTACTTTGCTATGTCTCTTTCAAGTGCCAAAAGGGTACCTCATACTTAAA
The DNA here is from genome assembly GCA_007570785.1 of Antilocapra americana. Lineage (NCBI taxonomy): Eukaryota > Metazoa > Chordata > Mammalia > Artiodactyla > Antilocapridae > Antilocapra > Antilocapra americana. The sequence continues at coordinate 10,783,630 of ML660765.1, read as the reverse complement.
ATTCTACTAAGCCTATGATTAAATAAACACAAAGCAGGAATTACTAACAAAGGTCTAGTAAAGCTATGGTTTTTCCAGTAGTCACATATGGATGTGAGAGTTAGACCATAAAGAAAGCTGAGTGCCAAAGAATTGATGCTTTTGGACTGTGTTGTTGGAGAAGACTCTTGAGAGTCCCTTGGGCTGCAAGAGGATCCAGCCAGTCTGTCCTACAGGAGATCAGTCTTGGGTGTTCATCAGACACTTTGTGGAATGATGCTGAAGCTGAAACTACAATACTTTGGCCACCTCATGTGAAGAGCTGACTCATTTGAAAAGACCCTGATGGTGGGAAAGATTGAGGGTGGGAGGCGAAGGGGACGACAGAGGATGGCATCACCAACTCTGTGGACATGGGTTTGAGGAAGCGCTGGAAGTTGGTGATGGACAGGGAGGCCTGGCGTGCTGTGGTCCATGGCGTCACAAAGAGTTGGACTGAGTGACTGCACTGAACTGAACTGAGGAATATTTAATTGTATTGTATTGCTGTGTATCTGTGGGCTCTGAGGATTTTATACCTTCATCTTTCATTCCCTTTTTACTTGATGGACTTTAGCGTCTTTATGTAATATTTAAGATAAGAAACTTGAGATTACCAAGGAAGTTTCAGAAAAGAGAGTACATTTTTTATATCTTTTCAGAAAAGAGAAAAACATTTTTCCAGTGTTTGTGACATTGGAAAAATTAATATTTCCTACTTTGTTCCAGCAGCTTACTAGTAAAACATAGTGTTTTGATAGTAAAGATTTGTTCAAGCTGCATTTGATTTTAAAATATTTTCTAGAATAGTGGTAGTGGGTGTTTTTTTCCAACTGTACTTGGAGGTCAGTCCTTATGGAAGTAAATTCTATATCTCCAGGAGTCATATAAGAAGAGGAGAGTAAAGGGGAGAAAATAATCTCTTTTATGGAATTAAATTAAACTTAGAATAAAAGGCTGATTGAAACCCTTTCCTTTAAACCAGATATTTGTGTTCTGAGGTTTCTGTACTTATGAATTTATATAATATAATCACATATTCAAGAAATTTCTTTGAGGTACATTTTATTTTAATATCTCTTAGATAACTTTATCAATATGCTGAAACAAATGTAATTTAAAAAAACTCATTTAAGAGGCCTATTTCTTTCATTTCAATTTTCACATTCTACTTTACTAACATTTAAATGTATAAAGTTACAATGCTCCAGATGATTTCAAGTTACTTAAAAACAATTTATGTTCTTCCTTTCATTAAAAAATGTGTCTCTGTATGTGTGAGAGAGGAAATGTTTTATCTCACTGATCAATTTTTATTAATACAAGATGTAAACACGTTCTCTTAAAAATATACATGAATTTTTTTCTTAAAAATATACAACAAAAATTCAAATTCTAGATGTTAAAAATTTATAAGCAAATAATGTAGTGTGTAATACTAAGGACCATTAACTAAGATTCTAGATGTACTGTACTTATACTGATTGCCTGAATAAAGCAATAAAGCAAATAATTCAACTTTTAATTTTTTTTTATTACTCTATGCAATAAGTTTTAACCTGCACACATCAAGATACCTTATATAGAACAACTGTATAGACTCTTTTAAGTAAAACAGTCTGAGCCAAACTTGAATTATCGTCCTAGCACCAGCAGCCTCAGCATCTCCTAAGAGTGTGTTAGGAAGGTGAGACCACAGGTACCACACCTTAACTACTTGAATTCTGCTTTTTAACAAGATCCCCGGGTGGTTCACTGTAGATAAAGTTGGAGAAGCACGGCTCTACCTACACTTCTCTTAGTGAAAAAACAATATGAATCAGAGAGTTTAAATGTTCCTGATGAAATGCAAAGTCCTTTTACCAGTCTTTTGCTGATACACAAACATTTCAAAGAACTTTCAGAGAAATCCTTTGGTGCTTGAAGCAGTTTGTAAAATCTACACTCCTATTTTGAGAGAGAAAACCATTTCCATTTTTTTCCCACTCTTTTCTTCCTGTATTTTCTTCTTTTCCATCACTCCCCTTCCAACATTACATAGATTTCTGTGTTCACTGCCTTAAGAGAGCAATGTGATACAATACAAAAGCAGAAATTGTTGGGACTTACTGTGATTTTCCAAAGGCTGAGTTCTTAACTCAGAAACCTCAAAATTAGAATCTGGAGACTAAAAGCACACCAGAGGTGTGTTTTATATTTTCTCGTAAAGTGTTTGCTGATTTTAGTTTTTAATTAGAAAGTATGTGGGCAAAGGAAGTCCCCTATACCTGCTTCCATTGCCATGGAAAATAGGGCTGGGGACTCCTTAAAAGGCCAATTTAAACTTCGCCATGAAACTAGCTGGAAGCCAAAATCAAAGTTCAGCTAGCAAAAAAAAAAAAAAAAAGTCGATAGTGAATACGTGCTAGGCAAGGTTCTGAGTAGGCTCACTGAGGACGTTAGCCAGGAAGAAACGGCTGGGGAAGCGTGCTCTAGGGAGATGGAAGAGCCATTTCAGAGCCAGTGGACACCTTCACCAGGCAGCCTGCCTGCTCTCTGCTGGTCCAGCAGGCTTGCGTGGCTGGAACAGAGTGAGCCAGCAGGTGAGTGAAAGAAGCTGAGGCCAGAGAGGTGACAGGGACCTTCCTTGCTTTAGGGCCTCTGAGGCCATTGGAAGGCCTTGAAGGCTGTGGCTTTCAACCCTGAAAGAGCCGACTCTTCTCTTGCTTCTACATCATGTTTGCTCTTTCCACTGTTCAATTGTTAGCTCTGAGTTCATCACCTTCAAAAGACTTCCCCCAACGTCCAATGCAATTGCCTTTCCAACCTGATCTCTATCCATTTACCTTGATTTGAATTTTTAACGTTTACTGCCAGCTGAAGTTGCTTGATGTAACTGTTTCCTTTTTCTCAGCCTTCTTTGTCCACGGATTTCATTCATTAGAATGGAAAAGCTAGTGAGATGAGGCTTTTGCCTTGTTCATCTCTGGATCCCCCAAGCCTAGAGCAGTATCCAGCATATAGGAGGCATCCAGTACGTATTTGCTAAATGGACTGACTATTTACCACTTAAATACATTAGTGTGTATGCATGTTTTATTCAGGAAGTACTCAGAACCAGCCTTGGAAGAGTAAGAAAAAGGGATCTCATGTACGTTTGGAATTTGTGTATGAAAGAATGAAGGATGTTTTAGAGAGGTTTATAGGAATAGGACTCTCTGTATGAAGTCATTGGATTGGTGGTTTTGAGGAGGTTAAAGCATTGACTGTGGAACTACTGCTTGTGGAGGAAACCAAGGAGCTCAGTGGTGGTGTTTAGACAGTGAGAAAATAAATCAGAGGAAGCCCAGTTAGTCGGTAAATACAGAGCTTGGACTTGCATAGCTGAGGATACAAAATTTTGGAGATGAAAAGTTCAAAAGTCCAAGAGGTGCTGGGTGTCATATGAATCACTTAACTGATGCTGAATTTTCCTAAAAAGCAGTGACCGAGTGGACGACAATAAGTCAGTGCCTAAATCTGTATGAATGGCAGTTGGTGATCATATCCAAGGCTGTTAGCGCATTGCCTTAATTAATACCTTCCACATTATTCTCTCATAATGGTTGCCCCTGCCTTACAACTTTCTCTTGCTGCAATGTGTCCATCACACCCCAGAGCAATTTACCTTTCTAAAATGCATTTGTGATAAAACATCAACCATGTTGACTCTTTTAATAACTTTTAAAACAGTTTTTAATTCTTTGTGTTTCAAAGAACTTCTTGATGTGACCTTTACTTTCTTTTTCAGTGTAATCACCTATGGTTTCACCCAAGCCATTTTAGATGCCAATAATAATGGTCTGCTTCCTCTGCTCCACTTTTACTTCTCATTTTTTTCATTTATTTATCATATTGTCAAATTTTGTCTTCTTCCCCTCTTAGACAGTGATTCCGGGGGAATTTTAGTGTTGACACATAATATGCCTTCAATAAATATCTCTTTGCTGAGTGAATGAGTGAATAAATGAGTGCCTAAATTAACAGGGATTGTTAAAGATTGGCCCAGAGGCAACTAGACTTCTAGGTGTGCAGTGCTGGGTTAGTCGCTCAGTCATGTCCATCTCTTTGCGACCCCATGGACTATAGCCTGCCAGGCTCCTCTGTCCATGGGGATTCTCCAGGCAAGCACACTGGAGTGGGTTGCCATTCCCTCCTTGAGGGAAATCTTCCCAGCTCAGGGATCGAAACCAGGTCTCCCACATTGCAGGCAGTTTCTTTACTGACTGAGCCACAGGGAAGCCCATTTAATACATAGTTGGTGTTGAAAGCAACAAGACCATCAAGGAAGCCCCCAGCCCTCTTGGGAGATTCTAATGAGTCAAAGAAATAGCAGAAGAGACTGAGAAAGAGCCAGAGAAGTAGGAAGAACCAGGCAAATGTGTCTGCTAAAAACTTAGCAAACTAAATGTTTAGTGGCAATTAAACATCTGTGTGAAAGGCTGCTGAAAGATCAAGTAAACAATCTTTGATGTCTGACTCAGAATAACTCAGAGGTCACTGGAGACTTAAAAAATTTGACTGAAATGGGTTCAGGAAAAAAAAAAGTTAAAGTGAAACCAGTCAACAGTGAATATGGACTTTTTCAAGGAGTTTGCTGTAAAACAAGAAATGCGGAGCTTCTGTTGGCTCTAGTTGGGACAGATGACATCCATAAAAGCAAAGTAAGGTACATGGGCACAGGTGTGGTGGTGGCAACTTTTAGGAGTTCTTTTCTGATTGTTTTTACTTTCTCAGTGTGGACAAGGGGGCAAGGCCAGAGGCAGGAGGTGTGAGAAATATGAGGACAGAGATAAACCCATGAAGCAATCATTTGAGATGAATGTAAAAGAATGGAGTAGGAAGCAACCAACTAAGGTTACAGTGATGGTTCATCTGAGACTGGGGAGCATTTTCACTTTAAAAAAATCCAGTCTGTAGTCTGTTCTTTTCTTTGGCTGAATATTCTCTCAAAGTAGTTTTTCTTCTGAGTCCTAGCTTCCATTACCCTAGGGCAGAGAGAGAATCAGATCTACATTGAAATACACATGGCAGTGAGAAGTAGCCTACACAGAAATGTGTCCTTCAGGGAGCATTCAGTATTTCTCTTCCTTGGTTTCATATACATACAGGGCCTAAATGGTTCCCACCTTGGCCTCTATGCTCCAATATTACGGATCTTGTGTTACTTATATTCCTAAGTCTTATTTTAACCCTTCTGTGCTATAAATTTCCAGGGTCTCTTCTCTTTCTATTCTTGTTTTGCAAGTACCCTGCCACTTCCAATTTCTGGAACCATTTTCTTTTATCAAAAATCTGTAATTTCTTCTAGATATTTCTCTGCATTGACCCCCATGTGTGTATAGTACTGATGCATTGAAATGGCAGTTAAGACTTTTGCCATTGTTTCACCTGAGACATTATTTATCTGAAAAAAAAATAATCCAATGAGATCATCTTACAACAAACATTTATTTGGCAAACCATTTTATAGAAATAGACCCTAAAAATCAAACTGTTTCTTATTTAAACAATAGATAGGTGGCAATAGTGGTAAAGAAACCACCTGTCAATGCAGGATATGTAAGATATGTGGGTTCAATCCCTGAATCAGAAAGATCCCCTCAAAAATGGCATGGCAACCCACTCCAGTATTCTTGCCTGGAGAATCCCAAGGACAGAGGAGCCTGACGGGCCACAGTTTATAGGTCGAAAAGAGTTGGACATGACTGAAGCGACTTAACATGCACAGAGAAAATAGATATCCAACTTTAAGTCTGCTGTTGATAGGAGTTTTGTTGGTTCATGCCATCTAGGACAATAGCATCTTGGACATTTTTTTGGAATATAATGAAATGATATGTAAATTTAGCCAGTGCCACAAAATGCACAAATGTCTTTTATCTTTCTGTCTTTGCTCATTTTTTTTCAACCAAAGTTATCTCCAAAACTCTGGCGCTACAAAAAAAAAGAAAAGTTTCATTGGAACATACCACTTTTAAAGAATGGAAGTAAAAAGTTTGATCCGGGACAAGGCATAATAATAACAGACTACTTGGAACTGTTTAGTATTTATTAGGTTGGTGCAAATGTTAATTATGGTTTTGGACTATGAATTTTAAATCATTATAACTAGGCCCTAATACATCTTTATTAATCAAAATAGGAACCATTATAATTAACACATTTTTGCCACTGAAAAATAAGTTTTCTTATTCCTGTAGTGTAAAAATCCATGCTTCAAGATTCGATGAACTCTTGGAAAGCATTTTCTGACTCCAGCTGCTTGAGGAAATATTTTCCCTGCAAAAAGTTGTCAAGATGCTTAGAGAAGTAGTAGTCAGTTGGCAAGAGATCAGGTGAATGTGATGGATGAGGCAAAACTTTGTAGCCTAATTTGTTCAACTTTTGAAGTGTTTGTTGTGTGACATGTGATCAGGCGTTGTCACGGAGAAGAATTGGGCCCTTTCTGTGGACCAATGCCAGCTGCAGGCCTTGCAGTCTTGATGAACCTCATTGATTTGTTGAGCATACTTCTTAGATGTAATGGTTTCGCCAAGATTTTAGAAAGCTGTAATGGATCAGAATGGCACCAGACTACCAAACAGTGACTGTGATCTTCTGTTTTTTTGGTGCCAAGTTGGCTTTTAGAAGTGCTTTGGAACTTCTCAGTCCAGCCACTGAGCTGGTCATCACCATTTATGGTATAAAATCCATTTTGTCACACATCACCATCAGATCGAAACATGTTTTGTTGTATAGAAAAAGAGACGAGGCCACTTCATAACAACACTTGTCTTGATTTGTGGTCAACTCGTGAGGCACCCACTTACCAAGTTTTTTCACCTTTCCACTTTGCTTTAAATGCTGAATGACCGTAGAAGGGTTGGTTGGTGATGGGTTCTTCAGCAGCTTCTCTTGGAGTTGTAAGAGAATCAGCTTTGATGATCCTCTCTGTCGGTTGCTGTCAACTTCCAGTGGCTGGCCACTGCACTCTTGTCTTCAAGGCTCTCGTCTCCTTTGCAAAACTTCTTGAACCACCACCGCACCATACATTTGTTAGCAGTTCCTGGGCCAAATGCATTGTTGATGTTGAGTTGTCTCTGCTGATTTACAACTCATTTTAAACCTGAATTAAAAAATCGCTCAAATTTGCTTTCTGTCTAATATCATTTCCCTAGTCTAAAATAAATATAAGATAAACATCAAATAATGGCATTAGCAAAAAAAAATCATAAAGCAAGAAATGTGTAGTAAAGTGATGTATAACATAACTGCATTTATTTAATAAGGTATTCCAATATCAAACAGCAAATTTCAACAATGCAAAATCACAATTACTGTTGCACTAACCTAATAGCAGAAAAGTTGCTTAATAAACTAGGCATCTAGAAAAAGGCAGTATCATTAGGGTGTACATTTCAAAATTTTTTTAAGTAATTAACACATGCAAGTTATAGTATAGATTGATGAAAATGAAAATGTCTTATGAAGGAGCTGCTTTAAATGTGTTTAGTTTATATTTAATTTGTATTTTTGATGTTAGGTAGAATTAAAAGGATAAAAGTGTACTTCTAGAATGCCTGCTAAATTATGACTGTTTCTTAAATATGTCAGAAGAAGACTGCTGGCAGATGTGCATAAAAGCAAAGAAAACAAGAAAAATCCTAATGTTCTAAACTTCAATACATAGAGAAACACTGGTATTTATAATCTGCTAAATCTATAATTTGCTAGCTGGTATTTAAAATTTTATTTACATAATTGTTAGATTATGAGAATGACTAGCAACAATAAAAAAGAATAGATCACAAATATATCCCATTTTTTATTTATCAAGATAGAGGATTTATGTACTCAATTCACTTTATAAGAATGAACAAAAATTTAAAGGGAGAGTAAAAGAAACACAAGATAAGAAGAGTAGAGAAACAGAAGTTTAAGACTATGGTTAAGTATATTTTTCCTCCAAATACGGTGTCCCTTATAGGTAATAAATCAGTTACGCTTCATCTCGTTGAGTATTTTATTTGCCTACGTATTAAAGTACTTTCTGTTTTTATTTGTAAATTTTACTATAGCATCATCAGAATACTGGTATTAACACTTTTGAACAACAGTGGGTGTTCATTGGAAGGCCTGATGTTGAAGCTGAAACTCCAATACTTTGGCCACCTGATATGAAGAGCTGACTCATTTGATAAAAATTGAAACATGTTAATTACCATATGCGAAATCAATCGCCAGCCCAGGATTGATGCTCGGGGCTGGTGCACTGAGATGTCCCAGGGGGAGGGAATCGGGAGGGAGGAGGGAGGGGGGTTCGGGAGGGGGAGCATATGTAAACCCATGGTGGTTTCATGCCATTGTATGGCAAAACCAACACAATAAAGTAAAGAAAATTAAAAAAAAAAAGAGTTTAGGAGGAAAAAAAAACAAACAAACCTGATGCTGGGAAAGATTGAGGGCGGGAGGAAAAGGGAATGACAGAGGATGAGCTGGTTGGATGACATCACTGACTCAATGGACATGAGTTCTGGTAAACTGTGGGAGTTGGTGATGGACAGGGAGGCCTGGCGTGCTGCGGTTCATGGGGTCGCAAAGGGTCGGACATGACTGAGCAACTGAACTGAACGTGTAGTAGGGTAATGTTTGCAATTATCTCAGGTTTGCTGGAAATCAACTTTGGCTAACGGGATTGCCTGAATGTCTGCCATTGCATTTGCTCTGGTTCCTGTTTCCTATGGCCTGGTGGTTCAGCTCTTCCGTGATGCCCTGAATTCATCTGTATTAAACACATATTCCTTCAGTTCCTCTGGTTTTTAAGTGTTCCTACCCCTGCAAAATAAGTGGTGGCCTGGATATTTGAAGAAAGCTTGCTGGTGGGGGACATGGGGGAGGCGAGGCATGGGAGCAGAGGTGTGGTTGTCCAGGACACACAAGCTCATGTGTAAGTTTGCTGAAGGCTCTTCCAAGTCATTGTGGGACTTGATGTCTGGCTGCTGTTGCCTAATACATGGAGCCATTATGATATCTCGGCTTACACACTTCTTAGAAGTATGCACAGGAATACTTTTTTCTTTGCAAGGAACTAGACTTTTTATATTACAACAGATGAGTTGTCACATTGAGGGGACATTTTTACCCAATATCTATAATTAGCCATCATGAGTTTAATACAAATATTGAGTAAAGAAAACAATTCCAAGATAAGGGCTTCAGGAGACAGATTTGATCCCTGGTGAAGATCCCCTGGAGAAGGAAATGGCAACCCACTCCAGTATTTCTTCTTGGGAAATCCCATGGACACAGAAACCTGGCGGGCTACTGTCCATGGGGTTGCAAAAGAGTCAGACACAACCTAGCATCTAAATAACAACAACTCCTAGATTAAAAACTTTACAGTTCACCAGGCACCATCTAAATCCTTGCTGACTTTGTTGCCAGTATATTTCAAGTGAGAATTTGGAAATCAACATCTTGAAGAAGAAAAAGTAGTCTAATGTTTTCCAGCTCTTTCATGGTTCATCTCTATCATAGACACTCCACTTTTTTCTTGTAGAAAAATCAGTTAAGTGTAAACTGTTTCTGTGGCTTTTACCATCAGCTTTTGACTGCAAAAGGCAGGAATTGCTTATAGGTCATGCTGTATAATCTCAATATTGATCTCTACCTCTTAAGGCTTTTTTTAGAGATTTTGTTAAAGCACTTGGCGCTAGAATTGAAATGGTCAGAAATTGCTTTCTGAGAACAAACATTTGAGATCAAATTAAAAAAAACAACAAGACTGTGATTTTACCACTCTCCTTTTTCACTTTTACTAGCTCAGTGTATTATAATTTTAGATGTTTCCTTGTCTCAGTAAATAATAAGGTAAGCATCTTTTTAGATGTTGTTTCTGTGAGCATTGGGAATAAGTTGGGAAGAAGAGGGAAACTGTGTATAATCTGCTGTTGGGGACTATCATCTCAGGTTTGACTGGTCTAGATATGACTTGATTCCTGTGAGCTGAGTACCGACACAGGGAACTTCAAAAAAAGCAGCTGTACAGCATGAGTCTTAAATTTGGCATCCTTTGGCCCAGATACATGAACCCTTTTGACGCCCACTGCTTTCTCTCTCCACTAACATCTACCAGGTCAAGAGAATTGTAAACCTGTCCTTAATATTTTTTCAAATCCCCTTTCCAAAAAGGTGAAGCTCAAGACCTGGAACCCAGCAAGGCAGACATCTAAGAGCCAGGTGGGGGCTGTGAACCTGGCAGGTGAAATCTAGGAGAGGGAGTCTAGGGTAGTTCAGAAGGCAGCATCAGAAGCTGAGTTCAGATCGAAATCCCAGTGAATAGTGCAGCTGATGGATCTTTCCATATTCACAGAAGCTGGTATAAATCCCAATATGAAGTACTGAAATCTGGACACAATGACACAACAAACTGATAGGATACCAGAGGCAGAGAACGGGTGGATTCCCTGAAGCCTAGGAGCTGAGATACAGGTGATTTATACAGGGAGTGGTACATCTGCCATTGATTGAGGATGGAGCTGATAAGGACCCGTTTCCACAGTTCTCTCCTAAAAGTTTAGGGCTTTGTAGTTTTAACTATTAGATCACAATATATATTTCTAGTGCCAGCAGTTAGATTCCCGTTACCACTGATTCCTCCTGCCAAACCCTTCTTAGTGAACCGGCTACTGCATCTGCTCCTGGCATATTATTATAAGCAGTGATGTGTGTTCTGAACCTTCCTTGCAACATAACCCACTTCCAGTACAGAACACTAGGGTAGGTCTCTCAGAAACAGAGCAGAAGTTAAGTTCCCAGAGGGCTGGGCATAGTGCAGAGTAATAAGATATGAACACCCATGTGGAGTCACGTGGATAAAGGCAATTAGAAACTCAAACTGATCAGACTGATGATTTCCACCAGCTAGAGTGAGTGATGCATGGATATCGGAAGGAGAATTATACAGTGTCTCTTATTCATGTTTTCTCTGCCTTGTCTCAGTATGTATTTGGATCTTCATTCTTCCCAGCAGTAGCTGTGAAGTCATTCTCTGTGGTCTGTTTCTGATTTTCAGAATATTGGTTGGGTGAGATGGGTAGGGAATGCTGGTGGTGAAAGCAGGTCATGAGAATGTGAACCATCATTTCTCTTGGGAAAAAAAGAAAAAAACACCACCACTGTGAGTGGGTATGTGCCACAGTAATTCTGTCATGGTATTGCACGAAGAAAAGCCGTGCTGTCAATCAAACACAGACATAGACCATCTGCTAAGAACTATTGCTTGAGAAACGGGTCTTCAAGGCATATTATGCACCTCATTTTTCTCTCTTTTGGAAAAGAAACTCAACAATAATATTGAAATATGTAGGACCTACCAATTTCAGATATTTTAATGAAAATACTTGGATAGAGTGGATCTAGCAACAACTCCTCCAAATTTTAAACAAATGGCAGCTTTATCCCAGAAAGAGAATATAAATATATAGGCATACATATTTTCAATAACCTCTTGAAAATATCCTGTTACCAACTCTCAAAGTTTATAGCACGAACTGATGTACTAATGTACTAATTCTTTCCTCAATAAGGACATGGTGAGAAACTTGAGCCCTTACGACTAAAGTGTGTTGTTTGCTCTTGCATCTAGCTTTTAATAAGTTCTGATGTGACTTTTGGTTTCATCTCACCTGATTTGATAGGGAAAGATCAGTTTTAACAGATGATAGCGTTTATCAACCTAGTAGGTATTGGCACTGGGCAAAGTACTGGAAGCATAAATGAGGGAACAAAAGAGCCAGTCCCTGTGCTCTTAGAGCTTAACATTTTATTTGGAGGATGATATATCATTCAACTCATCTTCTAAATAAATATAAAATTTCCATTGTGAATAAATGTGAAAAAAAAAGTCATGAAAAAGGCTAATTTGGCTGAGGTTAGGAAGTTAGGGGCAGGCTTCCCTGAAGAAATGATCTGGTTCATTGGGGTATGGAAGAGGGTCATTGGAGGAGAATACTATTCCAAGCAGTGAGGAAATAATTTGAGAAGGAATGAAGTAAATCAAGATGGTTGAAGTGGAGTCAGCACAGGGAAGCACGGTGTGAAATGAGGGTGGGAATCATGATGATAGGTCGGGACAAAATTATTCTAGACCTTAAAGGATATTGCCTTTATTCTAAGAGTATTGAGTGTTCATCAGAAGAATTCAAAGGCAGGAAGGTGAAATGATCAGATGTTTCTTTGGAGATAATTTCTCTAGTATTAGGGTGGAGAACTGATTGGAAGTGGAGACCAAACTTGTCTTTTTCTATTTCAAGAAATACCTTGGTTTTTGGATTTGCAACTCTTACAAGTTCCCCTTTGTTGTTCCATTTTGTTGTTGTTGTGATTGTTTAGAAGATGCCTGTCGCTGTCAGTACTCTATGCTAAATGTGTGATCCTAGCTACTCGTTGAGGAAACTGTTATGTTTTTGTGATGCTGTGACTTCTAACCTGAGCATCCTTAGTTGCATCTGTGTTGACTGTTGGAGTAAGCATCGCGCTCCCTACTGTGGTCAAAACAAAATAAAACAGATCTTTCTTCTGCTTCTTCTCAAGCAATTGTAAAAGCATAACATATGAGTTGGGAGGGAAGTTGTCCTAGAATTACTCCCCTGCCATTTGGACAAATCTCCTACCCAGTTGTTGGAGCCAGATCTCTCTAATTTCCTTTCTGTGATCATGTCATGTTTTGTCAGTTAATTCGCAAGCCTTAAACCTGGAACTGATTTTTGTGTAGCAGTAAGATTTTCAAACTGAAATAACAGTTTGCATACCAGGTTGGCTCACAAAGTTAAAGGAAAAGAGAGAAAAGGAGGGAAAAAAATGTTAAAAGTTATATGGCAGTGTACCATGTGTTTGACAGCTGATATTTGCTCATGCAACCCTCACGTTCAGATGAGAGGTACTATTAGAATTCTTATACGCCAAACTATAGCTGAGAAAATGGGTTTATTATTTTATATGTTTATCTTGTATATATCATTGTTTTCATAAACTAGTACCTTCCAGGTTCCAGATAAAATCCAGGAATACATCTTTTCTTCTGTAGTTGTAATGGCCAAGTTAGATAGTAAATGTTTATTTTTTACCCAGAGGTTGGTGAGTCTCCTTACTCCTAATAACTTGTGATGGCAGAGATAGGGAAAAGGTTTCAGGCAGGATGGGTGGAAATTGATAGGTAAAGGGAAAGATTTTTCAGGAGTTCAGATCCATCATTATCACCCCACAGCTACCACCTTTGCCATTACCAACACCTTCACCAAGCTACTATAATTGCCCTCATCACTGCAATTATAGCCACTCACTATTGCTCATAATACCAACATAGCTCTCATGACAACCATCATCAAAACACCACCACTGCTGCCGCTGCCTCCCTATTACTACCTCAGATCTCCTCCCAACAGGACAACCATTTCCTCTGCTATTTACCTTCATCAGCATCCTGGTGATGACACTTACCGTAGCTTAGTCAGATCCTCATCCTGCTGATAAGTGTGTCTGTGCTTAACCGTCGGACATGACTGAGCAACTGAACTGAACTGAAAAGTCCTGTGAATATGTTTTTATTACCATTTTTCTCTTGCTTTTTGAGTGGTCCTTATGCTTTTTTCATAATTGATTATTTCTTTTATTGAATATTGGGCATTATAGGTGAAAATTGTAGAGTTAATTTTGAAGCTCAGAATGATGTTATTCATTGGAAATAATTTACTTTTGATCTTTCAAGTACTTAGGATTAAGAAATCACCTTGAATTCACTGAGGGATTGAAGTTTCATTCTTTGTAGAGTTTAACTGTTTCTGGTTCACTGTTATTCTTAAAGTTTAGTCCCTCAGGATTCCTACTACCTCAAAAATCAAACAAACAAGACACCTGCCGTGGTCCCCATCTCTCTGGTGGATGTGCTCTGATTTGGTCTTGCAGCCTTATGAGATTTTCAGGAGTTCTGCTCAACCTCCCAGTGATCCTAGATTTGTAAACCTTGCTAATAGTATTCAAGTGATATCACTTCCTAGTGTTTTTATCAGGTTTTACTTCCAATGCAGTAAATTTTTTTCACTTCTCTTTGTGATTTAAAATTCTCTCCTTTTCTTAGAAGTTTGAAATTTCATCAGAAACATTTAGATGTGTCCTTTTAAGGAAAAAAAAAAACAACAGTCTTGATTGGTTATTAAAAAGCTCAATACATGAGATGTTTTGGGATTTCTCTTTAGCAATGACAAATTTTATTTTGTAATGTTTGAGCAGTTCATTCCTTCTGTTCTTTCTAGAGCTTGTAACACAATAGATTTTTGATTTCTCTGAATCAATTCTTTGCTTTGTTAAGAAAAAGGAGTACAGTGAGGTAGTTATGAAGGTAATCTTCGGAGAAGCAACATTAAGTTTCAAATTCTCATTTTAATATTTGGTTAACTGGGTGAGTTTAGAGCATTGAAAATATTGTCTGTAGCCAAGTTTCTTAGTAAAGTATATAAAAAATGTCCATTTCATAAATTACTGTGAGAAAAAAAAACAAATAAATCATGTAATTATTATCATGCATTTGTCCAGTGCTTTGTTTTTGCTTGAGTTCAGTTCATTTCAGTCGCTCAGTCATGTCCAACTCTTTGTGACCCCATGGATTACAGCATGCCAGGCCTCCCTGTCCATCACCAACTCCCAGGCTTACTCAAACTCATGTCCATTGCATCAGTGATATCATCCAACCATCTCATCCTCTGTCTTTTCCTTCTCCTCCTGCCTTCAGTCTTTCCCAGCATCAAGGTCTTTTCCAGTGAGTCAGTTCTTCATATCAGGTGGACAAAGTATTGGAGTTTCAGCTTCAGCATCAGTCCTTCCAATGAACACCCAGGACTGATCTCCTCTAGGATGGACTGGTTGGATCTCCTTGCAGTCCAAGGGACTCTGAAGCGTCTTCTCCAACACCACAGTTCAAAAGCACCAATTATTCGGCCCTCAGTTTTCTTTATAGTCCAACTCTCACATCCATGTATGACTACTGGAAAAACCATAGCTTTCACTAGATGGAACTTGGTTGGCGAAGTAATGTCTCTGCTTTTTAATATGCTGTCTAGGTTGGTCATAGCTTTTCTTCCAAGGAGCAAGCGTCTTTTAACTTCATGGCTGCAGTCACCATCTGCAGTGATTTTGGAGCCCCCCGAAATAAAGTCTCTTACTGTTTCCACTGTTTCCCCATCTATTTGCCTTGAAGTGATGGGACCAGATGCCATGATCTTAGTTTTAAAAGTGTTGAGTTTTAAGCCAACATTTTCACACTCCTCTTTCACATTCATGAAGAGGCTCTTTAGTTTTTCTTCACTTTCTGCCATAAGGGTGGTGTCATATGCAAGAGTGATGTCATGCATAGCTGAGGTTATTTATAATTCTCCTGGCAATCTTGATTTCAGCTTGTGTTCATCCACCCTGGCATTTCACATGATGTATTCTGCATATAAGTTAAATAAGCAGGGTGACAACATACAGCTCTCACGCACTCCTTTCCCTATTTGGAACCAGTCTATTGTTCCATGTCCAGTTCTAACTGTTTCTTTGTGACCTGCATATAGATTTCTGATGAGACAGGTAAGGTGGTCTGGTATTCCCATCTCTTGAGGAATTTTCCACAGTTTATTGTGATCCACACAGTCCAACACTTTGTCATAGTTAGTAAAGCATAAGTAGATGTTTTTCTGGAAATGTCTTGCTTTTTCTATGATCCAGCAGATGTTGTCAATTTGATCTCTGGTTCCTGTGCCTTTTCTAAATCCAGCTTGAACATCTGGAAGTTCACAGTTCATGTTCTGTTGAATCCTGACCTGGAGAATTTTGAGCATTACTTTGCTAGCATGTGATATGAGTGCAATTGTGCGGTAGTTTGAGCATTCTTTGGCATGGCCTTTTTTTGGAATTGAAATGAAAACTGACCATTTCCTGTGGCCATTGCTGAGTTTTCCAGATTTGCTGGCATATTGAGTGCAGCACTTTCACAGCATCATCTTTGAGGATTTGAAATAGCTCAACTGGAATTCCATCACCTCCACTAGGTTTGTTCATAGTGATGCTTCCTAAGGCACACTTGACTTTGCATTCCAGTTATATGGCTCTAGGTGAATGATCACACTTTTTGTGGTTATCTGGGTCCTGAAGATCTGTTTTGTATAGATCTTCTGTGTATTCTTGCCAACTCTTCTTAATATCTTCTGCTTCTGTTAGGTCATGCTCAGCTTTGCATGAAATGTTCTCTTTCCTTCTCCTTTGCCTTTTGTTTCTCTTTTCTCAGCTATTTGTAAGACCTTGTCAGGCAACCATTTTGCCTTTTTGCATTTCTTTTTCTTATGGATGGTCTTGATCATTGCCTCCTGTACAATGTCACAAACCTCCATCCATAGTTCTTCAGGCACTCTGTCTATCAGATCTAATTCCTTGAATCTATTTGTCACTTCCACTGTATAATCGTAAGGGGTTTGATTTAGATTATATGTGAATGGTCTATTGGTTTTCCCTACTTTCTTAAATTTAAGTCTGAATTTTGCTATAAGGAGTTCATGATCTGAGCCACAGTCAGCTCCTTGTTTTTGCTGACTGTATAGAGCTTGTGCATCTTTGGCTGCAAAGAGATAATCAGTCTGATTTCAGTATTGACCATCTAGTGATGTCCATCCAGATTGCTAATTTACTCTGCACTTGTGCCGTTTTAGACTGTTCTTTTGTTTTTTTCCTTTAACAAACAATTTTAAAATACTTAATGTCTCTAATTTAATTATATAGTTATTTCTTTTTGGAGATTGCCTTTGTGAGAATACAGGTTTGCAATTTAAAATTCTCTTATTTGCATTATCTATTTCTTTAAAATTTATCTTTGTCCCCTTTTTGGCTGTTAGAGCTTTACCCAAATATTTGATAATTCTTGATTATTTGTTTATATTTTTAAACAAGGACTAAGAGTGATGAGTGTGAGTTGTTGTGACCTTTGCAATTTGTCAAATAGTCTCTTACTTGAATAGAAGAGCTGCCTTTGGGCTCTGAGTCAATGGAAAATGTGTGTCAAGGTCGTTTTGATTTTTATTTATTTTTATTGAAGTCTCATTGATATATTATACCATATTGTATGTTACAGGTGTGTAATATGGTGATTCACAACTTTTGAAGGACATAATTCTTTTACAGTTACTATAAAATAATGACTACGTTCCCTGTTTGTACAATGTATCTTTGTAGCATATTTTATGTGGTGTGCTATGCTTAGTTGCTCAGTTGTGTCTGACTCTTTGTGACTCCATGGACGGTAGCCTGCCAGGCTCTTGTGTCTATGGAGGTTCTCCAGGCAAGAATACTGCCGTGGGTTGCTATGCCTTCCTCTAGGGAATCTCTGTATCTGTCCTTCCAGAAGCTGAAGAAAGTTTATGTGGAGGCCTTACCTGGGTTCGGTCACTTACATCATCCCAGTGGTCTCTACAACACATGACTATCTCAGGCTGTGTCCTTGTGCAGAGACGGTGAGCAGAAGGCAGAGTTCAAGGTCAGGCATGGGGTGAGGAACCTCGGCAGCCCATGTCTAGCTTGTAGGTCATCCAGGAGTCATGTCTTCTTGATGACCTCCTCCGAAGCAATAAGTTCCCTGCACTTCTCAACCGGTGTGTTTTTTTTTTTTTTGGTTTCACTCTTAGAATTTATTCTCTGACCTAATCTTTCTTATACACTGTCAATTTATACAAGTATAAAGGAGGATGTGTCAGAATTCATTTAGGAAATTTCAGCTATACTTTTAGAAGTTTTGAGGAAAAGGAGAATATGTGTGGCTTGGAATACCAATATCAAACTTACTACCTTCTGAAATTTAATGAACTTTTACTGGAGGATATAAAAAGATAGTAAAAGATGAAATTACATTTTCTGTCCTTTTTGAAAATTTTATAGGCATGGAGAAACTTTCATATATTTCCTCAAAATACTTCTACCAAATGAACACAGCTTACAAATAGTGATGTCTGAAACAGCCATCGTATGAATTAAGATGTTATTGCTGAGTTGCTAGGTCATGTTTGACTCTTTGTAACCCCATGGACTGCAGTATGCTAGGCTCCCATATTCTTCATTATCTCCCAGAGTTAGTTCAAACTACGCCTATTGAGTGGTGATGTCATGTAACTAGCTCATCTACTGTTGACCCCTTCACCTCCTGTCTTCAGTCTCTTTTCCAGCATCAGGGTCTTTTCCAAAGAGTCTGCTCTTTGCATCAGGTGGCCAAAGTATTGAAGCTTCAGCATCAGTCCCTCCAATGAATATTCAGGGTTGATTTCTTTTAGGTTTGATTTGCAGTCCAAGGGAGTCTCAAGAGTCTTCTCCAACACCACAGTTTGAAAGCATCAATTCTTTGGCACTCAGCTTTCTTCTTGGTCTAACTCTCATATCTGTACATGACTACTGGAAAAAACATAGCTTTTAATATACAGACCTTTGTTGGCAAAGTGATGTCTTTGATTTAAATATGCTGTCTAGGTTTGTCATAGCTTTTCTTACAAGGCCTAAGTGTCTTTATTTTGTGACTGCAGTCATGGTCCACATTGATTTTGGAGCCCAAGAAAGTAAAGTCTGTCACTGTTTCTACATTTTCACCTTCTTTTTGCCATGAAGTGATGGGACCAGATGCCATGATCTTAGTTTTTTAATGATGAATTTTAGACCAGCTATTTCTCTTTCCTCTTTCACCTTCATCAAAAGGCTCTTCAGTTCCTCTTTGCTTTCTGAAATTCAGTTCAGTTCAGTCACTCAGTCATGTTTGACTCTTTGCGAACCCATGAATTGCAGCACGCCAGGCCTCCCTGTCCATCACCAACTCCTGGAGTCCACCCAAACCCATGTCTATCGAGGCAGTGATGCCATGCAGCCATCTCATCCTCTGTTGGCCCCTTCTCCTCCTGCCTCCAATCTTTCCCAGCATTAGGGTCTTTTCACATGAGTCAACTCTTCGCATCAGGTGGCCAAAGTATTGGAGTTTCAGCTTCAACATCAGTCCTTCCAGTGAATACCCAGGACTGATCTCCTTTAGGATGGACTGGTTGGATCTCCTTGCAGTCCAAGGGACTCTCAAGAGTCTTCTCCAACACCACCATTCAAAAGCATCAATTCTTCCGTGCTCAGCTTTCTTTTTTTTTTTTTTCAACATTTGATGATAATTTTATCCAGGACAAACTGGTTACAATAGGAAATGATTGCGATTCTTAGAATACACTCCCTTTCGGGAATGTTGCCTGCCCTGTGTGACTTAAAACAGTTGAAGCCACATCCTCCTTCCTTAGCAGGCTTTGCTGTTTTTTTTTGTTTTTTTTGTTTTTTTTTAAGTAGAAGATTATTTTATTGTTTCCATTGATTTTCTTTCTTTTTTTTTATTGTTTTTGCCATACAATGACATGATATCACCATGTGTTTACATATGCTTCCCCTCCAGAACCCCCCTCCCTCCTCCCTCCCCCCCAGGAAATCTCGCTGCACCAGCCCCGAGCATCAATCCTGGGCTGGCGATTGATTAGACATATGATAATTAACATGTTTCAATGCCCTTCTCCCATATCATCCCACCCTTACCCTCATCTACAAAGTCCATGAGTCTATTCTATACATCTGTGTTCCTTTTGCTGTCTCGTATGTTGGGTTCTCATTACCGTCTTTCTAAATTCCATATATATGCGTTAATATACTGTATTGTTGTTTTTGCTTCTGGCTTACTTCACTCTGGATAATGGGCTCCAGTTTCGTCCATCTGAGTAGAATTGCTTCAAATGAATTATTTTGTTTAATGCTGAGTAATATTCCATTCAGTATATGTACCACAGCTTTCTTATCCATTCGTCAGTTGATGGGTATCTAGGTTGCTTCCATGTCCTGGCTATTGTAAACAATGCAGCGATGAACATTGGGGTACACGTGGCTCTTTCAATTCTGGTTTCCTCGGTGTATATGCCCAGCAGTGGGATTGCTGAGTCATATGGCAGGTCTATTTGCAGCTTTTTAAGGAACCTCCACACTGTTTTCCATAGTGGCTGTACTAGTTTGCATTCGCACCAACAGTGTAAGAGGGTTCCCTTTCCTCCACATCCTCTCCAGCATTTATTGCTTATAGACTTTTGGATGGCAGCCATTCTGACTGGTGTAAAGTGATACCTCATTGTGGTTTTGATTTGCATTTCTCTGATAATGAGTGATGTTGAACATCTTTTCATGTGTTTGTTAGCCATTTTTATATCTTCTTTGGAGAAATGTCTGTTAAGTTCTTTGGCCCACTTTTTAATTGGGTTGTTTATTTTTCTAGAATGGAGCTGTAGGAGTTGCTTGTATATTTTTGAGATTAATTGTTTGTCCGTTGCTTCATTGGCTATTATTTTCTCCCATTCTGAAGGCTGTCTTTTCACCTTGCTTATAGTTTCCTTTGTTGTGCAAAAGCTTTTAATTTTAATTAGATCCCATTTGTTTATTCGTGTTTTTATTTCCAATATTCTTGGAGGTGGGTCATGGAGTATCCTGCCTTGGGTGATGGCAAAGAGTGTTTTGCCTATGTTATCCTCTAGGAGTTTTATAGTTTCTGGTCTTATGCTTAGATCTTTGATCCATTTTGAGTTTATCTTTGTGTATGGTGTTAGAAAGTGATCTAGTTTCATTCTTTTACAAGTGGCTGTCCAGTTTTCCCAGCACCACTTGTTAAAGAGGTTGTCTTTTCTCCATTGTATATTCTTGCCTCCTTTGTCAAAGATAGGTGTCCATAGATGCGTGGATTTATCTCTGGGCTTTCTATTCTGTTCCATTGATCTATATTTATGTCTTTGTGCCAGTACCATATTGTCTTAATGACTGTGGATTTGTAGTATAGCCTAAAGTCAGGTAGGTTGATTCCGCCAGTTCCATTCTTCTTTCTCAAGACTGCTTTGGCTATACGAGGTTTTTTGTATTTCCATACAAATTGAGAAATTATTTGTTCTAATTCTTTGAAAAAGACCTCTGGTAGCTTGATAGGAATTGCATTGAATCTATAGATTGCTTTGGGTAGTATACTCATTTTCACTATATTGATTCTTCCAATCCACGAACACGGCACATTTCTCCATCTGCTTGTGTCCTCCTCAGTGCTCAGCTTTCTTCACCGTCCAACTCTCACATCCATACATGACTACTGGGAAAACCATAGCCTTGACTAGAAGGACCTTTGTCAGCAAAGTAATGTCTCTGCTTTTCAATATACTATCTAGGTTGGTGATAACTTCCCCCCAGGGAGTAAGTGTCTTTTAATTTCATGGCCGCAATCACCATCTGCAGTGATTTTGGAGCCCCCCAAAATGAAGTCTGACACTGTTTCCACTGTTTCCCCATCCATTTCCCATGAAGGTGATGGGACCAGATGCCATGATCTAGGGTGGTGTTTTCTGCATGTCAGGTTATTTGTATTTTTCCCAGCAATCTTAATTCCAACTTATGCTTCTTCCAGCCTGGCATTTCACACTGTACTCTGCATATAAGTTAAATAAGCAGGGTGACAGTATACAGGTCTGACATATTCCTTTCCCAGTTTCTAACCAGTCCATTATTCCATGTTTGCTTCTCTTACTTATTGACCTGTGTAAAGGTTTCTCAGGAAGTGGATTAGATGGTCTGGTATTCCAATCTCTTTGACCTACGCAGTCAAAGGCTTTAGCCTAGTTGGTGAAGCAGCAGTGGACATTTGTCTGGAATTTCCTTGCTTTTTCTATGATCCAACAGATGTTGGCAATTTGATATTCAGTTCTTCTGTCTTTCCTAAATCCAGTTTGTACATCTGGAAGTTCTCTGTTCACATACTGTCGATGCCTAGCTTGAAGGATTTTGAGCATTACCTTTCTAGTATGTGAAATGAGTGCAAGTGTGTGGTAGTTTGAGCATTCTTTGGAATTGCCTCTCTTTGGGATTGGAATAAAAATTGATCTTTTCTGGTCCTGTGGCCACTGCTGAGAAGTCTATATTTGCTGGCATACTGAATGCACGACTATAGAATCATCATCTTCTAGGATTTGAAATAGCTCATCTGGAATTCCATTACCTGTACTAGCTTTGTTAATGGTAATGCTTCCTAAGGCTGACATCACAAACATCAGTTTTTTTCTGATATTTGTCCATTTGTGATAACGGATGATAGAACTTTCACCTTCTTAAAATAAAAAGATAAAGGATTTGTGAACATATACACAGGTTAGTCATTTCAAGTCATAGTAAAATGTCAGGTGCTCAGTAGAATAATAACAATGATGATAGTAGTGAAATAATGATAGATTTTCTTATCATTTTTGTGTGGGTTATATCTATGATTCTTAGATAATTTTTAGTATTTTTTATAAACATAAATATGAAATATTCATAGTGAACATATATGCCTATTTATGGAAACCTAATTCTAGTGCTCATAAAATTTTCCCTGATTAAAGGCTACTTTGTAAAAATTATATCCAATTTAATTCCCTAAGTTACTGATCCTATTACCATCCTCTTCTTTTGAAAATGAGTGAGCCAAGTAAGAAGCAGTGTGTATAGAAAGCTTGATTTTTGTTGAGATGAAGTCTCCTTACATTTTTATTAAAAGGAATATATATATATATATATATATCTCCAGTGGAGTTTTTTGCTCAAATACACATATCAAAGAAACATAAAAACATATTTGAAATAAACCAGCACACACAAAAAAAAAAAAAATAGGAAGGAGAGAGAGAGGTAAGGAGGAAGAAAGGAAGGAAGGATGGAAAAATAAAACCTTTTCTTCAACAAAATCATCATGTTATTTTAAAGAATATTCCTATTGTACTTGGCTAATAAGTATATTGATATGACAGATCATTTTAAATTTCTTTCATTTTTTATTCAAATACTATAAATAGGTACAAAATAGTTAATGAAGATTAGTTAATTATAATACAAAAGTTTAGTTTCTCAGTTTCAAGGAAAAAAACTTCTCAAAAGTGGAATGAATTAAAGAAATACAAAAAGCCACTAAATTTAGATCATTTAAACATATGAAAACAAGTGCTGTGTTAAAATGCAACTGTTCCAGTGTATCTATGACAGCTTAGTAGTTTTCCTACATTAACATGCTCATCAGTTATTGGCATCAAATATTAATAAATACAGGATTAAAGATTTTAAGTACCTGGGTGAAACCTGAGAAATGCAAACCATTTTGTGACACCAAACCCTAGAAAATGGGATAAATTTATACAAATAAATGTCTTTTTATCAGTTTGCTACTTTTAATAGTATTCTTTTTAATGGTTTAATTTCCATGAACCATTGAATTATAGGATATTTTTTTTTTAACTGTAGATATGTATACACAGGAGCATATGTAACTAAACAAATATGTATATTCACATATAATGGTCTTTTTATGCCTTCCTACCTAAATTTCAAGGATTCTATACAGTATTAAGTATTACCTTATGATAACAAATATTACAAAATAATGATTTTTTAAACAAGAGGATTTCAAAGTGATCAAAGAATCATTTTCAAAAATTTAAAAGAAAAACAAATTAAAAAATTTATAGCAAACATGATAGAAAATGTTTTATATGATCACTTACCAACTGTTTACTAAACACAACTCTAAGTCAAATATGTTAGATGCTGAAGACTGTGTGAAGAGCTCACAGAAGTCGATAAAGAAAAGATGAAGAGCACAGGGATGCTAGAACTTTGGTCTGCTTCACATACCAATTTTTGCCCAAGGCCTGACATAGATTAGCTGTTTAATAGAGAAACCCAAGTGACTGATGATAGACAAATGTTCAATATCGCTTGAAATAAAAAATGCAAACTAAAGCAACAGTAGTTCTCAGTAGTCATGTATGGATGTGAGAGGTGGACTATAAAGAAAGCTGAGCACCAAAGAATTAATGCTTTTGAACTGTGGTGTTGGAGAAGACTCCTGAGAGTCCTGTGGACTGCAAGGAGATCCAACCAGTCCATCCTAAAGGAGATCAGTCCTGGGTATTCATTGGAAGGACTGATGTTGAAGCTGAAATGCCAATACTTGGGCCACCTGATGTGAAGAGCTGACTCATTTAAAAAGACCTTGATGCTGGGAAAGATTGAGGGCAGGAGGAGCAGGGGACGACAGAGGATGAAATGGTTGGATGGTATCACCGACTCAATGCATATGAGCTTGGGTAAATTCCAGGAGTTGGTGATGAATAGGAAGGCCTGGCATGCTGTGGTTCATGGGGTCACAAAGATTTGGACACTACTGAGTGACTGAACTGAACTGAAAGCAACAAGATTTTTTATCTAGGAAGAGTTTGAAGATTAAAATATAGTATTGTGAAAATAATCTGCTCTTGAACTTTTGGGGAAAGAGAAATTTGTACAACCTTAATAGAAGGCAATTTTATTAATACTTCCCTAAAAAGTATTAATAAATACTTTTAATAAATTAATAAAATAAAAATTTAATAAATACTTGTTATTTTATTTATTTATTTTTATTGTAATAAATTCAAGAAAGACTTTTTTCTTTACATTATTTTCTTGATTTTGCCATACATTGACATGAATCTGCCATGGGTATACATGTGTTCCCCTTCCAGAACCCCCCTCCCACCTCCCTCCTGATTCCATCTCTCTGGGTCATCCCATTGCACCAGCCCTGAGCACCCTGTATCATGCATCAAACCTGGGTTGGCGATTCATTTCAAATATGATAATTTACAAGTTTCAATGCCGTTCTCCCATATCATCCCACCCTCTCCCATAGAGTCCAAAAGACTATTCTATACATCTGTGTCTCTTGCTATCTCGCATACAGGGTTATCGTTACCATCTCTAAATTCCATATATATGCGTTAGTATACTGTATTGTTGTTTTTCCTTTTGGCTTACTTCACTCTATGTAATAGGCTCCAGTTTCATCCACCTCATTAGAACTGATTGAAATGTATTCTTTTTAATGGCTGAGTAATATTCCATTCAGTATATGTACCACAACTTCCTTATCTATTTGTCTGCTGGTGGACATTTAGGTTGCTTCCATGTCCTGGCTATTGTAAACAATGCGGTGATGAACATTGGGGTACATGTGTCTCTTTCAGTTCTGGTTTCCTCAGTTTGTATGCCCAGCAGTGGGATTGCTGGGTCATATGGCAGGTCTATTTCCAGGTTTTTAAGGAATCTCCACACTGTTCTCCATAGTGGCTGTACTAGTTTGCATTCCCACCAACAGTGTAAGAGGGTTCCCTTTTCTCCACATCCTCTCCAGCATTTATTGCTTGTAGATTTTTGGATTGCAGCCATTCTGACTGGTGTAAAGTGATACCTCATTGTGGTTTTGATTTGCATTTCTCTGATAATGAGTGATGTTGAGCATCTTTTCATGTGTTTGTTAGCCATTTTTATGTCTTCTTTGGAGAAATGTCTGTTAAATTCTTTGGCCCACTTTTTGATTGGGTCTTTTATTCTTCTGGAATTGAGCTGCAGGAGTTGCTTGTATATTTTTGAGATTGTTTGTCTGTTTTTTCACTTGCTATTATTTTCTCCCATTCTGAAGGCTGCCTTTTCACCTTGCTTTTAGTTTCCTTTGTTGTGCAGAAGCTTTCATATACTTTGTTTTTTTTTTTTTTTTGCTTTTTCTTTTATTTATTTATTTATTTTTTATTGTTTTTTTTTTATTGTTTTTGCCATACATTGTCATGATATCACCATGGGTTTACATATGCTTCCCCTCCGAAACCCCCCTCCCTCCTCCGTCCCCCCCGGGAAATCTCGCTGCACCAGTCCCGAGCATCAATCCTGGGCTGGCGATTGATTAGACACATGACACTTAACATGCTTCAATGCCCTTCTCCCATATCATCCCACCCTTACCCTCATCCACAAAGTCCACGAGTCTATTCTATACATCTGCGTTCCTTTTGTTGTCTCGCATGTTGGGTTCTCGTTACCGTCTTTCTAAATTCCATATATATGTGTTAATATACTGTATTGTTGTTTTTGCTTCTGGCTTACTTCACTCTGGATAATGGGCTCCAGTTTCGTCCATCTAAGTAGAATTGCTTCAAATGAATTTTTTTTTAATGCTGAGTAATATTCCATTGTGTATATGTACCACAGCTTTCTTATCCATTCATCAGTTGATGGGCATCTAGATTGCTTCCATGTCTTGGCTATTGTAAACAATGCAGCGATGAACATTGGGGTACACGTGGCTCTTTCAATTCTGGTTTCCTCGGTGTATATGCCCAGCAGTGGGATTGCTGGGTCATATGGCAGGTCTGTTTGCAGAAGCTTTTATATACTTTGTACCACAGCTTTTGTTCTTGTAGTATATCTTTAAGAATAATTAAAAAGAAAATAAATTATTTATACAGAGAAAAATTTTATTCTGATGCTTTTCATAATAATAAACTCATGAGAATAATCTAATTGTCCATTGATATAATGTTAATATAATGCAACTGGTCACTTAAAACATTCACAAAAAGCTTTAATATTGTGATCAAATGAATATATTTTGCCATTTATTAGCATATATTGAACACATGCTGTGTATATAACACTGTTCCAAATTTATGTTTATAATTTTCATAGTCATGAAATATGATGAATAATGTTGTCATTCCTGTTTACAATGGGTAACACTGAGACAGAAAGATTTTGCATGACCTACTTGAACTTACATCCTTGGAATGTGACAGAATTTAAGCTGGTATAATTTGACTGTTAGATCTTATATTTTTGTTAATCTATTTTTAATTTTTAAAATGGAGTATAAAATATGCAAGCCTTTTCCACACAAAGGAGACATGGGTTCGATCCTTGGGTTGGAAAGATAACTTGAAGTAATACATGGCAACCCACTTCAGTATTCTTTCCTGGAAAATCCCATGGACAGAGTTGCCTGGCGGGCTACAGTCCATGGAGTCATAAAAGAATTGGACACAACTTAGTGAGTAAACAACAATACACATACATGAATGAAAATAGAAATAGGTATAGAATTCCTATCTCTGGTAGAATTATAGGTGCCTGTTCTTTGCTTCTGTTTCTCTGCATTGAACATATTTTTCTACAGTAAATTCATACCAGCTTCAAAATGAATATATTCAGACAAATTGTCAAGCATTGCCTTGAACTTTATCATTGACTTAAAGTCTGACTCTCTAATTTGAGTGTAAGCTCCCCAAGATCAGGGATTTGATTTATTCAGTGCTGTGTCTCTGGAATGTAGAATAGGCTTGCATAGAGTGGGCTCTCAGAAAATAGTTGCTGAATGATTGAATGAATGAGTGAAATGGCTAGGATATACAAATTGGATTAAAGTTGCTTCCTATTTGTGTCAAGTCCAAAGTTACAGGTTTCTTGAAGTTTATGTGCATGTACATATACAGAGATGAACTACCTATTCCAGAAGTATTTCTTAAATTATACCTCTTCAAAACAACATTTTCCATGTGTCCTGTAGAAGATCAGCAATGCAAGATGATAATTTAACAGCAGGCCCAATTATCCAACAATTTTGGAAATGCTACATATTACATCTCCCTCTTACAGATTTAAAATGCTCATTATTAATATTTCAAGGAAGAAGTCTTATGGTTAAAAAAAATTGTATTTCATTGTTTGGCCATAAACTCCTTGTAAGAAATAATTGTTAACATCCTATGTAACCAGTGTACCCTGGAACCTATGAAACACTTTTTGGTTAATGATGCCATAGGTAATTGTGCCATTCAAGATGCTTACCATGATATAATTTCTCTTTTAATTTTAGAGCATAGGTTGATTACACAGGAATGTCTTTCCTGGTCAAGTGTTCAGTAATTCAGACATGAATTTTGACCATAGTTTCTTATTTGAATTTCAGGAGTATATATCATTTATAAACAGTATGTAATTACATAATTTATGTTCCTGGATAATAAACCTATGTTTAAACAGCATCTGAGGCAAGAAATAAAGGAACTTAAGCTTTTAGTCTTGTTTGGAAGTCTATGGCTTTCTAAAGATTGTTTCAAAATTAATTCACTGAATTTCTCTTATTTATGGTACTACTTACATTAGATCATCTTTGCAAGTTTTTTAGGAGTATATATTTAGACCAATGATTTTGCTTGTGCTTCAGTAGTATTGTTATAAAAAGTATGTATATTCTTCCCGACCCAGGAATCAAACCGGGGTCTCCTGCATTGCAGGCAGATTCTTTATCAACAGAGCTATGAGGGAAGCCCTCTGTGCATTCATTTGTTTAAAAAAAAAATGTAGCTCAGAAGATGATAATATAAACTGTCTGGACATATTCTTTTTAGAAATAATTTCCTACTAAAAGTTTGGTGAACAAGCTTCAAAGTATCTGTAGTACATAAATCCGTATGTACTATTTTCCAAAAGTGGTGTTTTATTCCACATATTATTTCATATCCTGTCTGCCTCAGCAACTTGCACTCATCCATCCCTCTCCCTTGGCTCTCTCATCTGGCCTCAGTCACTTTCGAATGGTACCTTGTACGTCTCTGTTATCTTATGAGAATCTCTCTGCCTGGGATGTTTTCCCTTCTAGTCTCCCCCTAGTTAACACATATGATACCTTCAAATTCAGCTAAATTGTTATTTTGTCAGAGAAACATTTACGATTCTCCCTTTCTAGACCAATCCCCAATCCCATATAGTCTCATAACACATGCATTGATACCTCTCCATCTACAGTGTAACAGATGTAACATTACATTTTTTTTTTTCCAGATAAGCTGATCATTACATTCCACCCAGCTCTCCACCCCAACTCCAAACAGTAGGCCCTCCATGAGGGCATGGCTTAAAACCTTTCCTTGCCATTTGAAGAATATTTGTTAGTACCCACCCCTAGTCCCATGCTTCTGTGTCATCTTTACTGCACGGGGCTAGAGGTTGAACATGACATTTTGCAGTCTCTTGCGGTTGACAGGTGATTCACAGGTTCTGCCAGTAGGTGTTCTTGGACAGAGAGGTGAGGTGCCTGACAGGAGGGCGTGCCAGTCTGTCTCCAGCTCTAATATCAGCGCTGGCAGTAATTACCGGTGGTTGCGGGCCACCGTCAGCAGCCCTGGTGGTTTCAGTGGTGCAAACAGAACAGCAACTGCTTAGTACACACCTCAGCAAGCATCAGCAGTGGATCTGAGCTCATGGAATCCAGCCTAGGTGTAGTACTCCTCATCTCTAGGTGACATAATCTTCTCCTTTGCGCTCCCTCCTCCATCCCATCACTTCTGCAAAGACTTTCTTGGACTGGAACCCTCCCTTCCTGCTCATATTTCGGATTCTGATTTCCTAACTGGATCCTGACAAATGAACCTAGTGACTTTGTGACTTTCCAATGAGTGGATGGCACCTGCTTTTCTACTGACTAGTATGCAATAGGTATATTTTATGTCAATAAATACAAATCTACATTAGCAGTGATTTTCCAAGCCTATTTATATTACCTTTTTTCTAGTTAGGCTATAAACAAGAAATATAATTTGTTAAAGTCTTCTCTTAGTTGAAGCTACATTTCATTTTTAATTTTGTATTATTCCATCAGCCTTCAACTTCAAATGGGGAGGTGTTGTAATTAGGGCTCTGGAATTATATGAATTTTTAGAGCCTGTATGAGGTTGTATTTAAGTTCAGTTTTCACTAACAATTTAGATGTAGGAGAATGTTACTTATATTGATGAAAAAGTATCTTTCAACAAGTATTTTAATATATTAGTTGAAAGTTTATTCATAAATAGTAGCTGAATTTGATACTCTGTTTGAAATTTTCTTGAATTGTGATGCTATTGAAAGTGAAAGTCACTCAGTCGTGTCTCACTCTTTGCAACCCCATGGACTACACAGTCCATGAATTCTCCAGGCCAGAATACTAGAGTGGGAAGCCTTCCCCTTCTCCAGGGGGTCTTTGCAACCCAGGGATTGAACTTAGATCTCCCACAATTACAGGAGGATTCTTTACCAGCTGAGCCACAACGGAAGCCCAAGAATGCTGGAATGGGTAGCCTATCCCTTCTCCAGCAGATCTTCCCGATCCAGGGATTGAATTGAAGTATCCTGCATTGCAGGAGGATTCTTTACCAACTGAGCTATCAGGAAGCCCATTAGGGATAACAAATCTTGTAGAGTTCTATATAGTCGTAATGACATTTCTAAAGCCTTAAGGGAGTAGGATAAACTTTCAGGCTTAGTAGAACAATTGCCATATAATTGAACAGATCCCTAATGTTAAATAATTTGAAAGCAGAATAATGTGTTGGTTGAAAAGAGAAAATAATAAATTAAAAATGTCATTCTCTCTTTAAATTTGAAAATAATTCTAATTAAAGAGAAGCCATGAAGCTGTCTCTTTGTACTAAAAAGCCATTTGTTGTATTATAAAAATGTCTCAGCTTATACAGAAGAGGAAACAAAAATGACACACATTTGAACTAAACAAAGAGCTGATTAATTTTCAGTTGATTAATCAAAGTTAAATGAAGTTTCCTAGGAAGATTCTTTTCAATCATCTTCTGTTCGCTAGTAAAAATAATAGATTTTTCTATTATGTGATTTACCACACAATGTAAATAATCAAGGACCCTTGTCAAGTTTTGTTTTACATAGTCTATGTCTATACCTATAAACTTTAGACCTTTATATTTGAATGGAAGTTCATCTAACATGTTTCAAATACATGCAAAAAATTGAGACATGTCTTTCAGTTCAGTTCAGTCACTCAGTCGTGTCTGACTCTGCAACCCCATGAACTGCAGCACGCCAGGCCTCCCTGTCCATCACCAACTCCCAGAGTTTACCCAAATTCAAATCCATTGAGTCGGTGATGCCATCCAAGCATCTCATTCTCTGTCATCCCCTTCTCCTCCCACCCTCAATCTTTCCCAGCATCAGGGCCTTTTCAAATGAGTCAGCCCTTTGCATCAGGTGGCTAAAGTGTTGAAATTTCAGCTTCAACATGTCTTTGGAAGGAGATAAACTTATTTTTAAAGCAATTGTTATGTAAACTTTGAGTTTTTCAAAAATCTTTCCTCACCTATCTGGGTCTATAGTTTCTAACAATTGTATAAGAATAGATAGTTGATGGGATATGCATTAAATTTTAAACCTCAAATCTGAAGACATAACAAGCTTTCATTAAAAACTTCTTAATATAATGCTTAAACCTAAAGACACTGAGGAACTCAGTTCATGCATTATTTAATATCCGGCCTGTGACTTAAGAGAAGCATCTATTATCTTTGTAGTTGTGAAGTCTTACTGTAAATTCTCTTTAAATGCTCAAATTTTCTAAAAGAATAAGAGTACCTCCAGGATAGTATCTTTTTAAATTATGTGCTATATAGAGGAAACACTGAAAGATTAAAATATATCCTCAAAGCTGTCTTTCTAATGGCAAAGCTAGGAAGAGAGGCAAACAAGAGTAAAGAGGAGATAATGTATAATACAACAAAAATTAGATTAAAACTTCCCTAAGCTTTCTCTAAAACTTGCCTAATTGCTGTGCAGAAACAACATATACACATGTATACACACAAAAAATACAGTTATACTTTGGTATTAGACATTTTTTTGAAATGCAGGTTCACAGAAAGTTGAAATGATAGATTCTGTGTGCCAATCACTCATTTACCCCCAGTAGACACATATAACTACATCAGTATCAAAACAAGTAAACTCATATTGGTACAGTGTCATTTTACCTATGTATTTGTTTTGTCATTTTATTACATATATAGATTTGTATAACCATCAAGATATAGACTTATTCCATTAAGAGAGGGATTGCCCTCTGTTAACCCTTTATAATTCCATCCCCCACTTAACTGCCAATCCATAAACCCTGGTAACTAGTAATTTAAACTCTAAGGTCCAAACACAAAATTCAGATTCTTCCAATAAAAGCACAACAACAACAACAAAGCAGGCTGTGTGTACGTGTGTTCGGTCTTGCCTGACCCTTGGCAATCCCCAGACTGTAGTCCGCCAGGTTCCTCTGTCATTGGGATTTCCTAGGCAAGAATATTGGGATGGAATATTGCCGTGCCCTTCTCTGGGGGATCATCCCCCCTCAGGGACTAACCCCATGTCTCTTGCGTATCCTGCACTGGCAGGCAAATTCTTTACCTTTGTTCCATCTGGAAAGCCCCTACTTACCATTAGCTCAGATGCTAAAGAATCTACCTGCAATGTAGGAGACCCGGGCTTGATTTCTGGGTTGGGAGATGCTCTGGAAAAGGAAATGGCAACCCACTCCAGTGTTCTTGCCTGGAGAATCCCATGGACAGAGGAAGCGGGTGGACTGCAGTCCATGGGATCGAAAAGAGTCAGACAGGACTGAGCAACTAAGCACACAGCATGCCCAAGAATCAGACTGGTAAGACTCTATTAACAACCTAGAACTTAGCTTTGAAAGAGAAATTATTCCTGGAAAAAAAGTAAAGTAGAAACATTTATTTGAAGGAAAGTAAGTAAGAACACTGTTTCCTATTCTGTAAATTTGTCATATTTTATGTCTTTGGAGGAGTTTAGTTTTCAGCCAAATGATAAATGAAAGGATAGTTTAAAAATATGCATCAGGAACTGTTATAAAAGAGGCCCATATAACGTGTAATTTATTATTTCCCCTAAAACCATTATGGGCTTTTTCACTGATAAAAAGTTTTTTCAAAGTCTGTGAGATGTAAATTTCAATCTTAAATGAATATTTACTGATAGTGAGAAGAGTTGCTCATATTTATAAATACTATGTATGGTATGTGTTCTCTTAATTGAAGAAACATTCTAATATCTCTTTCTCTCTTTTTATTGAGGTAAAATTCTTCTAATACGAAACTAACCATTTTAAAGTGTGTAATTACTGGAAAGTAGCACATTCTTGATGTTTTGCAGCTGTAACCTTGATCTAGCCCCAGAAGCTGTGCCATGTGTTTTTGAGGCCATTTGACGGCTCTGCTGAAAGCCCCTCTATGGAGCTTTCTGCTTATGTAGTAATGGTCCCCTTACCCTGATGTCAACTCTTTACACATTGGCTCTGGGCTGCTTTTCCTTGCTTGCTTTGGCCAAATGAAAAGACCCTGATGCTGGGAAAGATTGAAGGCAGGAGGAGAAGGGGACTACAGAGGGTGATGGTTGGATGGCATCACCGACTCCATGGACATGAGTTTGAGCAAGCTCTGGAAGTTGGTGATGGACAGGGAGGCCTGGCTTGATGCAGTCCATGGGGTCGCAGAGTTGGACACAACTGAGCGACTGAACTGACTGACTTGGACAAATAAACATAAAAAATATGATTCAACCAGACTTGATAAGATATGATACAAATATGATAAAAATATGATTCAACCAGTCCTTGCACACTGGGGCTTGGTCTCCTGAAACTCAGCCACCAAGCCAAGAAGTCCAGTATCCTCTGTCGGAAAAGTTATGTGGGGAGAGTGGAAACACCCTGGCCAGGAGTCCTAGTTGAGCTCATAAATGAGGGAAGCCCTCTGGGACTTGCTGGCTCTGAACCAACCTGCCAGGTGACTCTCAGTGCATGCTGCTGCTAAGTTGCTTCAGTCGTGTCCGACTCTGTGCAACCCCATAGACGGCAGCCCACCAGGCTCCCGCATCCCTGGGATTCTCCAGGCAAGAACACTGGAGTGGATTGCCATTTCCTCTCCCAATCCAGGAAAATTAAAAGTGAAAGTGAAGTCGCTCAGTCGTGTCCGCCTCTTAGTGACCCCATGGACTGCAGGCTCCCAGGCTCCTCTGTCCATGGGATTTTCCAGGCAAGAGGACTGGAGTGGGGTGCATGAGCAGAACCTATTTCTTAGCACTTGGAACTGAGATGCAGTCTCCCAGATGTCCCAGATGAGCCTGTCAAAATGGCCAGCACCAATGGCAAAGAAAAGGCGGTAGTTCCGAGCCAATACATTATGAGGCAGTTAGTTGTATGGCAATTTGTAATTGCAGCAACGTTTAACATCTTTCTGTAGCACTTTCCAGCCATCTAAATGCGACCTCCAACCCTTACAGATGTCCAGTTTGGGAAAAGTCTATGCTTCCCTTACTGAAATATTGCGGAGGGCAATACAGAAAGAGATGGTGGAAAGCAAAGGGTGCCTGAACCCTTCACATGTTCACTCAAAGAGACCCTTACATTTGACTACTTAGGAAATGCTGTGGACTCAACTTCCTGTTCTTAAAGCAGGAAGTGCAACCGTCTTCACTGGCTCTGGGTGTGGTAGCCCCGATTTATTGATGCTTCTGCTATGCTCCTGTATCATCATCTGAGAACGAGTGGCAGGGATTCTTTCTGATTAGCATGACTTGAAGAGAATGGCAGAGTCATTAGGCATGTATATTAAATAGGTCCACACTGTGCCCCTGCTTCTCCTCTCCTCTAGCTTTGCAAATACTAATAGTATTCTTTGGACATTCCCAAGAAAGACCTGAACAGAAAATTTCAATTAACCTGCAGTTCCTTTCACAGTGTAGTTTGTCATTTTCGTAGCTAAAGTAACTGCAGCCAAAGTAAAGGCAGTCCATTTGTCTTTTTTTGTCATTAGCTTATTTGCTGTGCCTGTTGTTTTAATTTCATTCTAATACTGGGAATTCACTGCTTAGAGTGAATAAATATTGAATTCATGTTTAAAATAGCATTTTGTGATGCATGATTATATCAAAATGATAGGGTAGGCCCTTTCAGAGATACAAAAATATGTAATAGATTGTCTTTCACCGATACAAAATTAGACTCCAGTTAATAAGATGCTTTGTATATCCCATTTTGGCTGAGACGTGTGGGAGGAGTTGGTATTTTAAGACTCTTAGAATAAAGGAACTGTTTGAAAAATCAACTCTATTTTAGATTATCTACTTAGACTTTCTGTGTGTATAAATAAATCCACAGAATGCACAGGAGAGAGGCAGACACAGACCTGTTATCAGAATGAAGGAGAAAGCAAAAACAGAGATAATCCAGACCCCAGTGTACATCTTGCTTATATCTTATTATGTACTTAAGCTCAGATTATAAACATTTGCCTATAAATTTCATAGGCTTCAAAAATTTGATTTTCAGTGACTATAGAGCATTTTATGTTTTGGATATAACAAAATATTCCAGTATTCGCCTATTGTTAATATCCACTGCTGCATTTTTATCCCATATCTGATGTTCTAGCATATTGAAATGCTTTTAGTTTCTATAATGAAATAATGTTTTTTTAAAAAAATAATTGTAGGCCATTATATATGCTGTTTTTAGTTTCTTAGATACTTCTCTTCCTCCATGTACCACCCTCTCTTTACTGAGTTAACTTCTACTGATTGAACTCCTTTCCAATATCTAACATATATGCTACCAGGAATATACTGCCGTTGGAGGCCACATGTAATGTCTAAATATTTTAAAGATGTAAATCAAGCTAGCAGATGATATATAAAACATGTTACTTTTACTTACCCACACAAATATACCTTCATAAATAAAAAGTTTTCAAAGCATGATTTTTCCACTATTGAATGATGGCGAAAGTATCAGCATCAAAGATGACTCCATCTAATTGTTACTGCCCTTACCTGATGTGTTTTGATATACTGAAGATATTTGGATAAAACACATCATTTCCAAATTACTGATCCATAAATTTGTTTTCATTTCAACAAAGTCACTGCTCATGTTGTTCTAAAGAATATTTTCACATGATCTGTATTCCATACTGAGCGACTTCTTTTGAATCTTATGGATTTAAAATTGAATGCAGTTATTTTGGCAAAGTAATAGAGCATTTCTTAAAGCAGTATCTAGATTGGAAAAAATATTTTATACATCATGTTCAAATATCAAAAAAGTGTTGTATATGATAAATTATCATAATGAGAAAGTAGTTCAACATACTTTAACATCATATAAATCAGTTTCATTTATAGATACAATACTCTTAATCCCTTATAGCAATATGAGGATCTACACAGAGTTTCTGTTTTCAAATATTTTAATAGTAGAATGTTTACTAAAACAGCAACTTTAAAAAATAGTACTGTTTTCCTCAATCTGTTTACCCCTCTATTTAATCAAAGCTATGTCTTGGTCTGTAGAGATAGAAAATAAATGCTATATTAAGTAGTTTGCAATATTTGTATGTGAATCTTTTCCTTCGGGGAAACATTTTTATTTCTGTGTTGTATTTCATTGGACTGCCAACTTTTTGCCAGTTCCACATGCATTTTATTTTAATGGAAAAAATATAAAAAAATTTTCATCTTTAAAAAAATTAACACTTTAAAATTTGTTTAACTTTTTATTTAAAAGTTTGTTAACATTATTAGTAACATACAAAAGTTACTATCAAATAGCTATAGATGGGCTGAAATTCAAAATTAATTTTTAATTTGCTAGACCACACTTCATCTGAGAATATTTGATTGTTTCCTTTAATTCTTCTGGTATGCTGTAACTTTGTGGAATGAGATCCAATTGCTCTAACAGCAGATTATATTCCTGCTGTATGTTTGAGAGAGGTTGTTGGGTAAAATATTTAATATGCTCTTCATATACGAGAAAATGTCATTTATAATATCTAACTGTTTCAAATACTGTCATCAGTCTTGGTGCACTTGAGACCATTTCTCCCAATAACATAAAATAACTGGCAAAAAAAAAGTTCTTGGGATTTTTCAGCTAAATTTCTGGTTCACTGACATTTATTTCACCATCTGTAATTGAAAATATTATCAGAAACTTGCTATCTTTATTTAAAGTAAGTTTTATTGAAATCTAATGGATTTACAATATTATGTTAGTTTCAGATGTACAACATAGTGATTCAGTAATTTTCTATATTTTACTATGATTAACACTGTTACAAAATAATGGGTACATTTCCATTACATGCTTTGTTTTAGTTCTGGGATAAATGAGCTTCCCTGGTGCCTCAGTGGTAAAGAATCCACCTGCAGTGCAGGAGACACAGATTCAATCCCTGGGTCAGGAAGATCCTCTGGAGGAGGGCATGGATACCCTCTCAAATATATTTGCCAGAAAAATCCTCACAGGCAGAGGATCCCTGGGGTCACAAAGAATTGGACATGTGTGCTGAACACGCACACACTGTGATAAATGTCATGAGTATTCTGGTTGGGATTGCATTGAATCTGTAGATTTGCTTTGGATAACATGGGCATATTAGTAATATTAATTGTTCCAAACAGTGAGCATATAATACCTTCTCATTTGTTTGAATCATCTTCAGTTTCCTTCATGAATGTTTTATAGTTCTCAGAGTATAGGTTATTTACCTCCTTGGTTCATTTTAGCCCTAGATATTTTATTCTTTTTGATGCATTTTTTTAAAATTTTCTTTATTGTGTTGGTTTTGCCATGCATTGACATGAAACCGCCATGGGTTTACATATGCTCCCCCTCCAGAACCCCCCTCCCTCCTCCCTCCCAATTCCCTCCCCCTGGGACATATTGGTGCACCAGCCCCGAGCATCAGCCCTGGGCTGGCAATTGATTTCACATATGATAATTAACATGTTTCAATGCCATTCTCCCATAACATCCCACCCTTGCCCTCTTCCACAGAGTCCATGAGACTATTCTATACATCTGCGTTTCTTTTGCTGTCTCGCATGCAGGGTTCTCGTTACAATCTTTCTAAATTCCATATATATGCATTAGTATACTGTATTGTTGTTTTTCCTTCTGGCTCACTTCACTCTGGATAATAGGCTCCAGTTCCCGTCCACCTGAGTAGAACTGCTTCAAATGAATTTTTTTGCTGGAGAGAATGTGGAGAAAAGGGAACCCTCTTACACTGTTGGTGGGAATGCAAACTAGTACAGCCACTATGGAGAAGTGGAGATTCCTTAAAAAACTGCAAATAGAACTGCCATATGACCCAGCAATCCCACTGCTGGGCATACACACCGAGGAAACCAGAATTGAAAGAGACACGTGTACCCCAATGTTCATCGCCGCATTGTTTACAATAGCCAGGACATGGAAACAACCTAGATGCCCATCAACTGACGAATGGATAAGAAAGCTGTGGTACATATACACAATGGAATATTACTCAGCATTAAAAAAAATTCATTTGATGCACTTTTAAATGAAATTTTTTCTTCTTTTTTATAATTTGTTCTTCAGTTCAGTTCAGTGGCTCAGGCGTGTCTGATTCATTGCAACCCCAAGGACTACAGCGTGCCAGGCCTCCTTGTCCATCACCAACTCCCAGAACTTGCTCAAACTCATGTCTATCGAGTTGTTGATGCCATCCAACCATCTCATCCTCTTCTCCTGCCCTCAATCTTTCCCAGTATCAGGGTGTTTTCCAATGAGTTAGTTCTTCACATCAGGTGGCCAAAGTATTGGAGCTTCAGCATCAGTCCCTCCAATGAATATTTAGGACTGATTTCTTTTAGGATGGACTGGTTGGATCTTCTTGCAGTCCAAAGGACTCTCAAGAGTGTTCTCCAACATCACAGTTCAAAAGCATCAATTCTTCAGGGCTAAACTTTCTTTATGGTCCAACTCTCACTTCCATACATGACTACTGGAAAAACCATAGCTTTGACTAGATGGACCTTTGTTGGCAAAGTAATGTCTCTGCTTTTTAATATACTTTCTAGGTTGGTTATAGCTTTTCTTCCAA
Organism: Antilocapra americana; assembly: GCA_007570785.1. Lineage (NCBI taxonomy): Eukaryota > Metazoa > Chordata > Mammalia > Artiodactyla > Antilocapridae > Antilocapra > Antilocapra americana. Next base: position 10,744,910 of record ML660765.1, on the reverse strand, counting down.
AGAGCAAGTATCTTCATTTCATGACTGCAGTCACTATCTGCAGTGATTTTGGATCCCAAGAAAATAAAGTCTGTCACTTTCTCCAGTCTTTCCCCATCTATTTGCTATGAAGTGATGGGACTGGATGCTATGATCTTAGTTTTCTGAATCTTGAGTTTTAAGCTAGCATTTACATATAACCCCATGAACAGTATGAAAAGTTTGTTCTTAGGGTATAGAAAAGCGACTGATTTCTGCATATTAATTTTGTATCCTGCAACTTACTGACTTCATTGATGAGCTCTAGTGCTGTTTTGTAGCATCGTGAGGATTTCCTCTATATAGTACCTTGTCATCTGCAAACAGTGACAGTTTTACATCTTCTTTTCGAGTTTGGATTCCTTTCATTTTACTTTTCTTCTCTGATTGTTGTGGCTAGGAGTTCAAATAATATCTTCATCAAAACCAGTGAGAGTGGGCATCCTTATTTTGTTCCTGATTTTAGAGGAAATGCTTTCAGCTTTTCACCATTAAGCTTGATGTTAGCTGCTGCTGTTGCTGTTCAGTCACTCAGTCATGTCTCACTCTTTGCAGCCCCATGGACTGCAGCATGCCAGGCCTCCCTGTCCTTCACCATCTCACAGAGCTTGCTCAAACTCATGTTCATAGAGTTGGTGATGCCATCCAACCATCTCATCCTCTGTTGTCCCTTACTCCTCCCACCTTCAATCTTTCCCAGTATCAGGGTCTTTTCCAATGAGTCAGTTCTTTGCATTAAGTGGCCAAAGTATTGGAGTTTTAGCTTCAAGATCAGTCTTTCCAATGAATATTCAGGATTGATTTCCTTTAGGATTGACTGGTTTGATCTCCTTGCAGTCGAAGGAACCGTACTCTCAAGAGTCCTTTGGACTCTCAAGTCTTCTGCAACACTGTAGATTGGTTATAAATAGTCTTTGTTATGTTCAGATATGTTTCCTCTGTATTAACTTTGAGAATGTTTATCAGGAATGGATTTTGAATTTCACCAGATGCTTTCTGTGTGTCTACTGAGATGATCAGTTGACTTTTATTCTTTCTTTTGTTAATGTGGTGTTAAAATTAATAAGTTATTTTATTTAGTTTTAGTTTAATTTCTACTGTTACTTTTAAAAAATTATGAAAAAGTAAAATTATTATAAAATATATAAATTTATATTTTCACAAATGGAAATTGTGAATCTAAGCCATGAATATAGTTATTTTTCACATTTTTAAAAAATTATTTTTCCTATAAAATCTTAATATTTACTAAAATTTAATGGTAAGAGAAATTTTCAATTAATATGTGAATTAATAATATATTAATATTTAATTTATATATGAATTGACTCATGTAAGTCAATATATAAACAAAGTTATTTCTAATGAATAATTTTGTACTTAATTCTTGAGCATTTAGTAGAATCTTATTAATAGAGTAAAACTGCTTTATAATTCTGGCTTTCCATTTGCATCTAGTCAGTATAACAGATGTCCTTATGTTTCATGCATTTTAAATATAGGACCACATATATACAAACTTAGGAGTAATATGAATTTTTTAAATTTCAAAGTATTTCTTAGTTGCCAAGTGCAAATCTTTCAAATACTGTGTCTTTCTCTGAGTACCTTAGGACCATGAATTATAATCCCCAAAGAAGAATAAAAACAGATGTTTGACAAGAGTAATTAAAGCTACTTTGTTATACATGACTTGATTGCATCCAAGTAATCTGATAGGGAATTTCAACTCAGAGAATTTTTAAGTAATTTAGTTGATTTCTTTCTCATATTTAAGCACTCTGTCAATCAGTTCCCCCTCACATTATGAAAATGCCCATTTCTGATATTGACAAGGGTGTAATACAGAAACATTCAAGGCATTTGGAGACAGATATTGTTTGGTTTAAAGACAGAAAAATAAATATGTTCCTGGGGCTTGAATGATGTTGGTCATGAGTGTGGATATTCTGTGCCAGCCCGTGAGTGGTAGAGGAAGCCACGTCTTCTTGATAGAATATATGTAACATCGTCTAAGAACAAAGCCCAGACAAGGATCCTTCATGCCTGAGTCTAAGGGCAGTGGTATCTATCAATGGTCATGTTTCATTTTAAATATCATTTTCTCAGAGGCTTTTATAATTGCCCCCCTAGCTCACATCTTTTAGATACTTTCACAGCACAGTAGTATTTCCTCTTCAGAGTAACAATTGTGCTAACAATTATGTGTTTAAAGTTTATATTGGCGATTATTACACAGACTTCGTGTCTTGTTTATTGCAGTATCTTTAGTACTATACTGCCTGGGATGTTGTAGGTTCTCAGTAATCATCTGCTGAGTTTCTCTAGAGGAGAATGATGCTTATTTCTTGTATACAACTACTAATTTACATTTCTGATTGCTGTTTTATTTTTTAAATGGATTCCACTAATTGGAATTACTGAGTCAGAATGCACAGATGTTTAAATAGTCTTGCTTGCTCTATTGCTAGATTTCACTCAAAGTTTGAGCCAATTTACATGTAATAAGCATTCAGAACAATGTGTATTTTACTGTATAGGAAGTCCCCTACATATGAACCTTCAAGTTTTGAACTTTCAAAATTGTGGACATGCTTCCCTGTGTCCAGTCACAGAGCTCACGTGTCCAGCATGCATGGTCACATGCATACACCCTCTACAGTTGTGCCTTTGTGTACTTACTGTTCAGTACTGGAGAGAGTACAGTAGTACAGCATCTATATTTTAAGCCCAGGAGGTCTAGAAGCTGCAGAGATGTAGCTGGTGCTGCTAAGAAGTGCCAAGAGATAACGATGGATACAAAAGTGAAAATAATTGAGTTGGAGTGAGGTGAAAAGAAAGTAGATACCGCTCCCACGTGTAAAAAATCACGCAACCATCAGCATGATACTCAAGATCTTGGAAATGTGAATTCTGCAGTGTCAATGAAGAAGCATGGAAAAGTGATGGAGGAGATGGAGAAACTTCTCAGTGTGTGTGGAAGCAGCATCGGCTTCAGCATCAAGTCCTGCTCAGCTTAATGTTGATTCAGTGAGAGTGAAGTGTTAGTTGCTCAGTCGTGTCTGGCTCTTCGTGACCCCATGGAGCCCCTCCAGGCTCCTCTGTCCATGGAATTTTCCAGGCAGCACTTTTAGAGTGGGTTGCCGTTCCTTTCTCCAGGGGATCTTCCCAATCCAAATTGAACCTGGGTCTCCCACATTGCAGGCAGATTCTTTACCATCTGAGTCACCAGGGAAGCCTGAAAGCCTTTATGAAGACTTGAAGAAGACGCATGGCAAAGAATCAGAGGGTGTACCTTTTCATGCCAGACGTGACTGGTTTCACTGAGTCATAACTAGAGCCAAACATAAACGTAAGTGATGAGGCAGTAAGTGCAGATACCATAGCTGCCTGAGGATTTTTCTGAAGTTCTTCAGAGAAATTATTGATGAAGGAGAGCATCTACCTGAGCAAGTTTTAAATGTGGTTGAGACAGGACTGTACTGGAACAGGATGTCAGACTGAAGTTACATCAGTAAGGAAGAAAAGTTGATGCCAGGCTGCTAAGCAGCAAAGAATAGGCTAACCCTGTTGTTTGGTGGCAATGCTTCTGACACTGTGAAGCTGAAGCCTCTCTTAGGTCATTCAGTGACCCCAGGAGCCCTTGAAAACATAGCCAAGGACTCTTTCCTGTTGTGTGGAGGAGTGACCCCAAAGCCTGGGTTACACAGGGCCATTTTCCAGGACTGGTTTTCCCATCATTTTATTGCAGAGGTAGAGAAACATTGCTTAGAGAAAGACATTCCATTCAACATTCTTTTTCTGCTCAACGATGTTCCAGGCCACCCCCATTCATGGGTGAGTTTCATCCCAACATCAAAATAGTGCATCTGCCACCAAATCCTCTCGGTGCACCTACAGATCACAGAGTTAGAGTGACTTTTAAGAAATGCCATTTACACCACACTTGTGGTCAGGCAGTAAAGACAAGTCACACCATCAGGAATAATCAGGACTATAATATCCTAAGGGAAATCAGTCCTGAATATTCATTGAAAAGACTGATGCTGAAGCTGAAACTCCAATACTTTAGCTACCTGATGTGAAGAGCTGACTCATTTAAAAAGACCCTGATCCTGAGAAAGATTGAAGGCAGGAGGAGAAAGGGACGACAGAGGATGAGATGGTTGGATGGCATCATCGACTCGATGTACATGAGTCTGAGTAAACTCCAGGAGCTGGTGATGGACAGGGAGGCCTGGCGTTGCTGCAGTCCATGGGGTTGCAAAGAGTTGGACACAACTGAGCAACTGAACTGAATAACATCCGCTGCTGCTGAGTTGCTTCAGTCGTGTCCTATTCTCTGTGACCCCATAGATGGCAGTCCACAAGGCTCCTCCATCCCTGGGATTCTCCAGGCAAAAACAGTGGAGTGGGTTTCCGTTTCCTTCTCCAGTGCATGAGAATGAAAAGTGAAAGTGAATTCGCTCAGTTGTGTCCGACTCTTTGCGACCCCATGGACCGCAGCCTACCAGGCTCCTCTGTCCATGGGAGTTTCCAGGCAAGAGTACTGGAGTGGGGTGCCATTGCCTTCTCCAGAATAACATCACAAGGCCATACAAAATATTGACTTTGTTTAGTGTGAGGTTACAGCCATCATTGTGAATGGAGTTCGGAAGAACCTTTGCCTGAAGTTTGTTTGCAGTTTTTGTGGCTCTGAGAAGGTGGATGAGGAATCCAAAGAGGTCTTCAGCAACTCAGTGACCCTCAGTGAGAAGCTGGAGCTAAATTTGCAAGAGGATGACTTCACTGAACTTGCTGGGCAATACAAAGAACTTACTAATGAATGGAATTGGAGGCCCAGAGAAAGGGCAAAGAGAGACAAGGAGAAGAAGAAGTAAATGAGAACTGAAGGGATTCACAGCACAGGAAATGGCCAGGTGATGTTCTTTGTTCCAGGAGGCACTGTTAGTTTTTGAAGCACAGGACATGAACCTAGAATAGTACAGGAAGGTTGCAGAAAGCGGTCCACTGTTGTCGCATCATCAGTGACGAGAAGAGAAAAAAAGATACTATGCAAACATCAGTAGATCGTCTTTTTCAAGAGGGTAGATAGAACTGAATCCAGCAAGGAGTCAGAGCCTGTGCCATCAGCATCAGGCCTCTGTGGAATCGCAGCTTGTCTTCCATTTCCTATTTCTCCTTCAGCTCTGCCATCTCCTATCTCCTCTCACTGCTCCAGTCAGTAACTTGATGCCAGCCCCTGTGTGCCAGCTGTTGTACTGAACTACTGTACTTTTCAAGGCACTGTGCTGCAAGATTAAAAATGGTATCTGTATTTTTGTTTTTTTGTGTATCATTTGTGTGAAAAATATTAGAAACTTATTACAGTACAGTACAACATATAGACGACTGTTTCGATAGTGAGTCACTTAGGCTAACTTTGTTGGGTTTACGAACATGCTCCTGAAATGGAAGTTATTCGTATGTAGAGGACATAACGAGCTTCTTAATTGTGGTTATCGTCAGTTGCTTCATTGTGGCTGGCTTTGGGACCCCATGGACTGCAGCATGCCAGGCTTGTCTGTCTTTCACTATATCCCAGACTTTGCTCAAACCCATGTCCTTTGAGTTGGTGATGCCATCCAATCATTTCATCCTCTGTCACTCCTTTCTGCCCTCAATCTTTCCCAGCATCAGGGTCTTTTCCAATGAGTCAGCTCTTCGTATCAGGTTGGCAAATATTGTAGCTTCAGCTTCAGGATCAGTCCTTTCAATGAATATGTAGGGTTGATTTCCTTTCAGATTGACTGGTTTGATTGTGCAATCCAAGAGACTCTCAAGAGTCTTCTTACTCCTCTATATATTATATTTTTACTTTTTATCAATTTGCTAGAAAAAAAACTTTTTTATTTGTAATTTTAGTTGCATCCACTTGACTTAAAAAGTCAAACAGTTCTCATGTGGATAGACTATATATTTTATTTACTTTTTATGTTGTCTATATCCTCTCTCTATTTCTGCTGTGCTGCTTTTCTTAGAAAAATACATTTATAGCTTATGAGCATTCTTTATGTACTACAGATAATGTTACCATTTCCTATCACAGGCTGTGAAAATATATTTCCTATCGTTTGCTTTCAAATTCTGCTTTTGAGTTTTCAATGACATTTTAAAATATGGAAGAAAATACTTTGATATTTTCCTTCACGTTTTAAATAGAGTTTTACAGATAGACTTATGCAACTGAGTAATAGAAAAATAATCTTTTTGGGTGTCTTTTTAGATATCTTTGCTTATTTAACTTTTAATTCAATATAGAATTTATTTTCTAGTACACTGTGAGAAAATGATCTAATATGACATTTTCTCACTCCAAAAGGTGATATCATTTCTCAGCATTGATTATTAACTCCTCTTTTCAAACCTATATTTTGGGATAAAGTCATAGTTATAGTTTATAGTTATAAATATGGCTTATAGAAAAGTTAGACTCAAACTCAGTGTTTCAAAATATGTATTTTTTTTAGAATTGTTATAACTTTTTAATAATTTTTTTCTCACCCTGGAACATTTCTTTTTTTTAAATGAAAGTGTAAGACACGCACACATCTTAATTGTCCTATGAATGTCTATGAATATGAGAGACACCCGGCTCTCAAATCAATGCAGAGTACTTCCAGCTCTCTGGAAGAGCTCCTTGCCTCTTCCAGGCAATACTGCCTTCTCAAAGAATACACTTTTCTCACCAGTCACCAGAGTTCAGTTTTCCATGTTTTGGGAATTTATGAAACCAAGCAGCTTACTGTTTTGTGTCAGGGTTCTGTAGATCCATTTTATGTCTATGAGGTATATAGTTGTCCTTTTCTGATTGCTATTCCACTGTATGAATATATCACAATCTGTAGAATTATGGAATTTGGGGAATTTATGGAATTTTAGGCTGTTTAGAGTTTTAGACTATTATTGATAATTCTTACATGAACATTCATATGTATGGCTTTTAGTAGACATGTACACTGATTTCTTTACAGTCCATACTGTACCCAGCATAGAATTACTGGTGACTGTGCACATCTATCTTTAGCTGTAGGAAAAACTGCCAAATAGTTTCCCATGATATTTGTACCAGTTTACACACACTCTAATAGTGGAGAAGGAACTGCTTTTTCTTCCCTTTGGGTGTACTGCTTTAGAGGTAAAAAGATAATGCCTTTAAAGCTTTTAGTCAGACTCACCTATTCAATTTGTTTTCTTTTTAATAGAATTTCAGGGGTGTTAATGTTGGGTTTCTTAGGAGAAACTTAGAAAAATGGCTGAAAGTCTCAGTTTTGAAGTTATACAAAACTCAGTTTCTAAGTAGAGCTCTTTGGCTGGCCTACTTTGTGTGTGATCTTAAGTAACATAAGTACCATATTTGAATTATGTTGCTTTTTTTTATGTTGCTTTTTTTCACACCTGTAATAAAGTAGTTAGCCAATACTCTAGGACATATACACTGAATAGTGTTTTTTAAGTTCCAGTGAAAACTCAGGTACCACAGTAGGCGCGTGTATTACTCAAAAGATGATGCCAGTCCTTGTCATTGTTCTTGTCATCATATTATTATTGTGGTCTTTCCTTTTTAACCCTACAATTGCAATGTTCAAGTATAGTATGGTCTCTGAAACGAATGGGATTTAAAATGAGCTTTGCTTCTTTGTAAATTATTCATACTGTTCATATAAAAATTTATTCTGAGTGGACTCATGAAGAATTTATTACATTGAAACTAGCAGCTCAAGAGATCTTGAAAACCACTGTGCAGAAATATTATCAATATTGAGTATTTTGTCTGAAAAGAAATGTGACCAAATGTTGAAATTTGTCTAATATGTTAAATGCTAGAATAGAAAGTGTTGATAGAACTTTAAGGTACAGGGACTGTGAGGGACACAGGTGTCAGGGCAGAAGCGGAATACAAAACCAGGGTAAATGAAACAAACGGAAATGTCGCATAGGAGTCAGGCAAGCAAACTGCAAATCAAGGAAGTACACAGATATCAGAAATCACTTGAAAACAAATTGTAGTCGTCAGGAAGCAAAAAAAAAAAAAAAAACAACACATACAGAAGTCAGTTGTCATGCCATCAATTCAGAGCCCAGACAGGAAGGTAAGAGTCAAAGCTGCCCCTGGAAACAGAAAGGACTAGATGGACAGAAGCTTCTTAATTGATTACTGCAGGAGCAAGAGCCAAAGACTCTCGTCTGGTATCAGAGCTTAAATCAACAACGATAATAACAACAATAAGAGAGACCGTCTGTGGTGGGGCACGTGCCTGGCAATGACAGTAGGCATACTTCACATGGCAAACTGTAAGTGAGTCGTATTTTATTTTTCCTTCCACCACTCGTTTTCCATGTATAGCTAAACCAAAGTTGTCCTTAAAAATGGCCTCTGTAATATTAATGATTTTGATAAACGTCATTAATGAATTTTATCTGATTAGCCACAGTCAGTCTCATCTAGTTGAATTATAGGAGTTAGGTGCTCAGCACTGGTACAGAGATGATTTTATGAATTGGTGATTCTAGGATATTTTGTCCTTCATTTCATGAGTATCTAGTCCACCTCTTCACAGGTCTATTTGATTTACAGGGGGAAAAACAAGAGTCCATCCTCATAAATTATTAGAAGTTAATTTTAAGACTTCTGGAGCTCACTTTTCCTCTTACCATGTCGACCCTCTCCCCTGCCAGGTCTTGTATTTTTTAAATTTTTTTCTCTTTGTTAAGAGATAGATTTAATAAGTGAATAATCAAAGTGGTTCCTTCTAAAGAGCTTATACCAACATGTGTATTTACTTTGTTGCTAGACAACCAGCCAAGCTCTCTCTTTCTGGTAAGCACTTCACAAACTTACTGTCACTTATGGGCATAAAATGTAACAAAATTGATTCCTTTACTTTCAACATCAAGGTTATCCATTTGAAGGGGTACATAAAGATTAAATGACAGCAGGCTTAGGGCCCTTTTCTATTGCATCTTGGTCTATTGCTTTGCTGTTTTGTTTTTTGGGTTTTTTTTTGAGACAGTCTCATTACTTTGCAACATAGATTCTTATGAAGTTGATACTTTAAAAGCAGGATCTTGGATAACTTTTATTTTTAACATTATTGCAGTTTGAACAGTATTCTGGGCTTTCCTGTTGCCTCAGAGGGTAAAGAATCTGCCTGTAATGCAGGAGACCTGGGTTTGATCCCTGGGTTGGGAAGATCCCCTGCAGCAGCAACTGGCAACCCGTCCAGTGTTCTTGCCTGGAAAATCCTATGAACAGAGGAGCCTGGCGGGCTACAGTGCATGGGGTCTCAAAGAGTCAGACAGGACTGAGCAACTAAGCACAGAACACACAGCAGTTTGAACAGCAGGACGTAGCCACTTCTTTGTTCTGTGGAAAAAGCAAAACATGGCAAAGTAAAATTATGGGTAGGGTGTATTGGAAAGAGCTGGAAAGCAGAAAACACCCTTACTAGTTAGTAAAACTTGTATAAATCACTTAATCGCCTTGGGTTTTAGTTTTCTTATTTATCAGAGGAAGAAATTTATATTTGATGGCCTCTTGATTCTTCCAAGTGGAAATTAATTCTTTTATTATTCATTTCTAAGTCTCTTCAACCAATACTTTCTTGAAGTTGGAAACAAAACAAATGGCATTTAGTTTTAGGTGTTTGTCTTGCTTTCCCTACTTACTCTTTTATAGTGGCATAAATAAACAATTTAATTCCCAATGGGTAAACAGCAGGAGGAACAGAGGAGAATGAAAATGAATAAATCTTAAATTGGAAAATGTGATTTTGTTGTAAGAAAATTGTTCTGTTTCTGGACTCAGCTGGTGATTTCATTTTGAAATAAACAGCATAAAATTCATATATGATACCTGTTTTAAAGGAAGACATTTTATTTTTGTACTTGGAAGATAATCATGAGATTTTGAAAATAGAGAAATAAATTTTGTCTCCATGCTATGCACTGCATTTTCTCCCTTTTCCAAGATGTAGCTTGATATTTTAAGGGTATTCACTCAACCTGCATTTGGTAGTATATGCTAGTTTTTATTTTTAAACTTTTAACATTGTTTTAGGAGGAGAATGGATTGTTTCACATTTATTTGCAAATCCCTTATTGTAATGGAAATGGATGAGAATATAGCTGAAGTTTATTTACATTTATTTACTATTTGCCTTATGGCTCAGCTGGTAAAGACTCTGCCTGCAATGCAGGAGACCTGGGTTCCATTGCTGGGTTGGGAAGATCCCCTGGAGAAGGGTAAGGCTTCCCACTCCAGTATTCTGGCCTGGAGAATTCCATCGACTCTGTAGTCCATGGGGGTGACAGAGTCAGACAGGATGGAGTGGTTTTCACTTCAGACCTCATTTCCTATTTCAGACTTCATGTCTATTACTTTGAAAGTGACTCACACTTTTTATGTAACAGATAACAAGGCATGCCATCAGTAATGTAGACAGAGATTAGACCTGACAAAAGAGGAGTGAAGAAACCACAGCTGTATCTCTTTGACCCAGATGTAACACAGCAGTCTTTTGGGAAGAGTAACCTGCTGGATGAGCCTGGGTGGACGGAGCCGTCAGCTCAGGTCCGGGGGCCTGCTGGTCTCAGGGCCGTTATGTTGGCCTCTGCAGCTGCCTCACTGCTTGCGCGGCCCGGGGCAGGAACCGTTTCAAGTCTCTTCAATACTGTGGTCCTTCCTGCCCGCTTTCCCCTTGCTTTGCCCTCTTCTTTGGGTCATCATCTTCTAGACACATTTCACTCTCCCAATTCTTTCTTCTGCTTTAAAACTTTCCTCTGTCAACATTTCCACCAGGAACTATTTATCCTGACCTCTCCTGCCCAATCCTCTCCTTTGTCTAAAGAGGTTTCCCTCTACACAATGTCAATATTATCCTGGATACATTTCTTTCAGTTATGAAATGTGACCAATCAAGTAATCCATTGTTTACTGTCATTTTCTCTGCTAGGCTCTCAGTTCTAGAAACGGCAGAGACTCTGGCTTGTTTCTCTCTCAATTCACTGCATCTAATACAGTGGCAGCATCCTGCATCTAGTAAACATTTGATAAATATTTTCTGACTGAATGAGCACAATGAAATTTAATTCCTTATCTTACTGGAAAAGTAATTATAAGCCCATGTATCGGAACTTAGGAAGTGACTCTCATTTCAGGGGAAAAATGAAACAAAATTGTCTTTTAAAGTTTTAATGTATAAGTTTTATTTAAATTGAAGTCTCTTATAGGGCCCTAACAATTAATTTCTAATTTATAGATTCATTTATGCATTCTCTTTTTTTAAAAGCTTAAGTTATAAATTGCATGCTTCTTTCAGTTTTTCATTCTGAATACCAGGCTAATATTTAATATTATTATAATATAATAATTAATATTATCAATATTTATAACATATTTATATATTATATAATATATTTAGAATATAATATTTATTCCAATTGTCTACCTACAATTTTACTTGAGTTAAAGTATTTATATTCAGTTTTAATTATTAAAGTTAGTGGCACTTTAGTGAAATAAGGATGGTCATGTTTCGGATTTTTCATGTTTTTGCTTTTTCACACCTTTATTAAAACTTACCAACAATGATATATACCTTGATCTCTAAATTAAAACATTCCAAGAAATTTTTTTAAGAAGCTTTTTTAACCTCAACCAAGATGAGTTAACAGTGATTCTGAGCTCATTTTTATCTTCTAACTATATATAAAGGACTTTTCAGATTCATTATTTACAATGCTGTAGTCAGAAGAGTTCACATGAAAAGTACAAAAGAGGCAGTAATCAGCATTAGAATTAAGCATAGCACTATAATACCTGCATTTAGAGACTGATCACAGAGGGACTGCAGAATCTCAGGACTGGAAGTCTGTTCAGAGGCCATCTAGTCCCAGTCTGTTTGGCACTCACTCCACAGAAATCTCTCATAAGTATGTGAATATTTCAGAAATATTTTACTGCCTTTTCAAGTACATTATTATATTTTAGGGCATCCAATACTACTAGAGAGTTTTCCTTTATATTAATATAAAACATTTCATGTTATAACTTCCACACATACGTACCTTTGTTTTGGATACACAAAGAACATGACCTGTTGAGTCTTTACTGTATATTCGGAAAGCACATCTTGACTGCTGCCCTGGGGTCCTTTGAAGTCCAACTCAGCGCTCTAGAATCCAGTTAATTCAAGTCAGGAAGCTTGATCCCACTGCTAAAGCTTAGGTTCGCTCCTCATGCTCTCTTTACCACCTTGGACTTCACTTTGCTCTTGTCTGGTTTTGCCACACCTTTCGTGTCTGAAGATCATTCTCTTTGATAGAGGAGATAGGAATAAAATGGAAAGAGAGAAGAGATGGCTCAGTATCATGGATTACTGCTGTAGTGCTGGGCTAGTCTCTGGGACGAAGGAAGGCAGGAGCAAGTCCAGGCTGACCCGCAGCCGCGTTCTCAGAAAAGGAGGTCTGTGCTACTGCTCTTCTGTGGCTGGTAAACCTAAAATTTCCCTGTGTGCTGTTCTTATTAACCACGGACTTCCCTTGGGGCTCAGCTGGTAAAGAATTGGCCTGCAATGCAGGGGACCTGGCTTCGATCCTTGGGTTGGGAAGATCCCCTGGAGAAGGGAAAGGCTACCCACTCCAGTATTCTGGCCTGGAGAATTCCGTGGACTGTACAGTCCATGGGGTTGCAAAGAGTCAGACACGACTGAGCGACTTTCACTTTTCACTGTTATTACCCCCAAGTCTCAGTTTATTAGAACCCATCCTTGTGACTAGTGATATACTTAAAAATCTAGGCCAACTTTACAACTTCTTCTTGATTGTGCATTTTATTATAAACTGATCAAGGCCGTTGGGACATGCAGAGCTATCAAATTCTCTTTTGGGGAAAATGTAACTCGGTCCTAATAATCAGGAGTGGGAAAGGTTGTTGCTGTCACCCCTGTAGTCCAGACGAAACTCCGACACACAGCTTTCTGTTCACGGGCAGGTAGACACAAACAGTGGGATGAACTTTGTGAGCTGGTGTTCTCTGTCCTTTTAGCGTGCAAATAGCATATCGCTTACAGACCTAAGATAAATGGAACGCTATTTTAGCAGCAGGGATTTGCTGTACAGACTCAAATAACAAACAGTCCTCTGAATCGTTAAAAAGATACAAGTGCAGTTGAAAATCAAGGATGCAGTATGTGGATGGTGGGAAGTGTGTTTCTCAGTGTTGGAGTGGAGGTTTACATAAACAAGGCAGAAGGGTAGAATGACCCATGTTGTCCTGGGTTGGGATTAAAGACGTCAACAAGAACTAATGTTAGCAATGTGAGTATATAGATACACGGACAATTCTAGACATGTTTATTTACACCGGTTGGTATATGTACCTATATTTCTTAGCCCTATCTGCTTAGGGAGCTTAGACGCAATGACACTCTAGTAGCAGTGAACACACACTCAGTGATCACGGCTTAGTTTCTGGTGACTTTTTCTAATAAAAGGAACCAGTGCTTCTTAGAGAAATAACTAGTTGTAGGACTGGGGCAGATGATAGACAAGATGAGGCTGGAACATCTCTTAGAGCTAGAAAATACCCCAAAATAAAACAGTGGGAAATGTCACAGAGATTTTAGGAGCCAAATGGAAGAATTTCCAGATAGACAGACACACGTACACACACACACACACACACACACATTTGTGTTCAGAGTTTTGCAGTAAATCAGCAGTTCTCAGCCATTTTAGCCCCAGGGGTCAGTTTTGTGGAAGAAAAATTTTCCGCAAATCAGGGGGGATGGTTTCCTGATGATTTAAGAGTACTGCACTTATTTCGCAGTTTATTTCTTTTATTATTACATCAGTTCCACCTCAGATCATCAGACATTAGGTCTCAGAGACTGGGGATCCCTGCAGTAAATTACATGGGCTTCCCTGATGGCTCAGTTGATAAAGAATCCGCCTGCAATGCAGGAGACCCTTGTTTGATTGCTGGGTCAGGAAGATCCACTGAAGAAGTGATGGGCTACCTACTCCAGTATTCTTAGGCTTCCCTGATGACTCAGCTGGTAAAGAATCTGCCTGCATTGCAGGAGACCTGGGTTCAATCCCTGGGCTGGGAAGCTCCCCTGGAGAAGGGAAAGGTGACTCACTCCAGTGTTCTGGCCTGGAGAATTCCACGGACTGTATAGTCCATGGGGTCGCAAAGAGCAGTAGATTATATATATCATAATACTTCATTAAAAGTCTTTTGAACTTGTCTCTTTTATACATGACTTTTCCAGTGAGTTTATTGTGAAGGCTAATCTATTTCTTTAAACACACTTCTCTTGTTTTAATAAGTGCAATTACTCATGATTCCCATTAAGGACCTTGTTTTGGAAACTTTCCTAATGCTGTTTTTCCATTCTTCCACTTCCAAATACTGACTTTGCCCCATTAAACATTTTTCTGTAATTTTCTCTGAGAAAACAAGTTGTCTCTTATACAAGTTGCCTGTAATTATCAACTGGAACTTGATTTACATTCGTATGACACCCAGAGAAGCAGTTTTTTTTAAATTGAGATATAATTGGCATGTAACTTGGTGTAAACTCAAGACATAAGTGTTGATTTCATACAATTATGTGTATACTGGAGTATGATTATCAGTGTGGTGTTAGTTAACACCTCTATCATGTTACATAATTATCATAGCTATTTTGTGGTGAGGACATTTAAGATCTTTGTTGTTTTCTCTATTTATTTTCTGTCAGATATAATTTTCATCCTGTCAACTTTTTGAGATGTTTGATATTTATACAAATGAGATATTCTTCCATGTTTTCTTTCATCAAATTTTTTGAAAGATTTATATATGGTAAGTGCAAATAAGGTACATTCCCTGCCACAAAAAGTTTCCAGCTTAATGTATGAGAGGAGACAGACAATAAATATACTGATTATGCTGTGTGACAGACTTGAGGAGAAGATGTGCAGAGGTGTTTATGACAACTTACTAAAGAACTTTCAGAAGCAGCCTTCCTGGAGTGATTGGCTAGAGAAGGCTTCTTAGAGGAGGTGTTCACCTGAAATGAGTCCTAAAAAATAAAGAGGGGTGGACAGGGATCTAGGAAAGAGAGACAGCACTGTAAGCAGAGGTTCAGTGTTGAAAAAGAAAAATCCATGTTCTTAGGTGCAATTAATTCAGGAAAATGAAGTTGGCGGTAATTGAAGGAGTAGCAAGAGAAGAGACTGCAAAGGTAAGCACGGAACATATCATAATGGGTTTTCTGTGTTATGCTAAAGAGTTTGAGTTATGTCAGGGACTTGACATAATCAGGTTTGTGTATTATAAAGATCATTCTAGGAATAATAAAGAGACAAGATTGAAAAGGGCATAATCAGAATCAGACAGAGCACAGCTGCTCCTGCTAAGATTTAGTTGAAAAATTATGAGGTAATGAATTTAAAGCTGTGGAAATAGGGGTGGAGGGAAGATGAATCTCCAGAGCCACTCATAATATCCATCAAAGTCAGCACTTGACAAGAACATTTTTTAAGTAAGTGAATCAGTGAATAAAATGAAGGTTAGGCTAGAGATTTGCATGGGTGTCCAGCTTGGCAACAGAATGGCTAACTATAACAATAAGAGTTGTAGTGAAGAAAACTTTCACGCAAATACATATAGAGGTAATAAGGCCAGATGACCAGGTGGCAGGCGACTTGGAGCAGGTGTCAACTGAATAAAAACTTTTATTATTGTTACTGATTTACTGATTCTGAAAATAATTTTAAGATATAAAGCTTACTTTTCCAATATCTGATTAGGTAATTCATAATATTCTGCCCCCAAAATATAAACATTGTATTCTCTGTTATCTGCATTAAAATGTTTACATCTTCTGATTTATGGATTTTCATATGAATATTAGGGCTTCCTTGGTGGCTCAGTTGGTAAAGAACCTGCATACAATGCAGGAGACCCAGGTTTGATCCCTGGGTGGGGAAGATCCCATGGGGGAGGAAATGGCGACCCACTCCAGTATTCTTCCCTGGAAAATTGCATGGACAAAGGAGCCGAGCAGGTTACTATCCATGGGATCGCAAAGAGTCAGACACGACTTACAACTAAACCACAACATTTAACTATTACAGCTTAATGTAAAGTACTATGCCCTCCCCCTTGTCTCTGTCTCTTTTCCACTTCCCATGGACATTCACCATGTGTTCTACTGGTCTCATCTGAATGTAACTGCCGGACTTCAGTCTATGCCTACAACCTGTAACCTCTTTGGACTCCTGGGGAAGAGAAAGCAAGTCATGTGTTCAAGTCCGGTCGGATGTGTCAGTCCAGTTACGACTTTTTAACCATATCTAAAGATAAGGGCCACAGAGCCTGGGGACGCATATACCCAATAAGTATCCCCTGCTCCTGTGTTCCCAGCCATGACTCAGAGAAAGGTAAATTAACACAAGGAAAACCTGACGGAACACAGGACCTGCCTTGGATGGCAGGAGGATCCAGTGTGGGCTTTTCAGGAAATCTTCCATTATGTCTCTGTGAATTCAGCAGACATCTTCCAAAGAAGCCCTGTGATAACGAATTATTAGCTTTATCTCAGTTTTCATGCATTTCCCGTTTCTACAAAATGTTTTCAGGTTTCTTTCCTGGCTTATATTATAGCTGTTCTGTTGTTGTATTTGTATCTTGCTGATTTGGCTTCCTCCAAGGTTTTGTGTTCTGGTTTAGAGCTGGTCTTCTCCATCCTCTCTAGTTACGGTCTGAGCAGTAAGTCCTCCAGAAGTAAGTCCTTCTGATTTCTCCGGCTTTGTCTTGTTGTCTAAAGATTAGCTCTAATTCTCTCAGGCCAGTCTGCATTTCTACACTTACCCTGGAGGACAACTTAGGACAAGAGCATCATGGAGGTGAAGAAGGGTGAAGGTCTTTTACTAAAAGAATGGTCTTTTCAGAGTGATCCATACAGATGCTGATCTTTGTCTAAAGGAAAATTAAAACCTGATAAAATACACCAATTTTTACAGTCATAGAATCAATCATATTTGACTTGAATGAGCCAAAATTGAATGATTTGTCTGGTATTGATATTAGCTGATTCACAGATTAATTTGGAAAAAAATGTCAACATGCTTTTATCATCTTATTGGTATAATCTTACCTGTATAGCTTGTATTTTTAAAATCCCCATTTGTAGATAAGTCATAAGGTAACACACAACTTAATTAATGTTACTCAGTATTTATATAGTTCAGTCTCTTGTCTGCCTCCAAGGAATCACTGGAATGTAAATTCAGTTTTCCAATTCACATACCATATTTTATCATGATACTTCAGACATATATAATATTTACTGTCAAGCATATTTTAAGATTTAGTAAAAAAATTTTCTTCATTTAAAACTGGTACATTTTGTGGAAGTGAGTTTTTATTAGAAATAAAATTAAATTTAGTTCAAAACCCTATGATTATGAATAAATTGTTAATTTACTCTGAGCATTGCAAGGCAACAGCCTTAATTATTAAAAACAACCTAGAACTTGGTTCTCTAGATAAATTGTGGGGATTGCCATCTGCTAGCTGTGTGACCATGGGCAAGTTATCTGAACTTTCTGTGTCAGATTTTCTTGACCTATAAATTATATATAATTAAAATGTTTTATTGGGTTGCAAATATAAAATTAATTGCAAATATCAAATTAATTGCAAATCAAACCACTGACAAAGAGAAAATGATGCCTATGTGTTTGTGTCACATAACTAGAAAATGCTCTGCCAGGACAGTGTGGTACACAGTTAATGATTAGAGATAGTCTGTTAAAGAATAATGTAATTTCCTTCAACGTTCTAAGACTGGGAGGCAATAAAACAATGAAATTAGAATTTTCAATGTTATTTTATTATTTATCAGTTTTATGCCTTAGACTATTATAAGTATTTCCAATTTTTTATTATCTCTTTAAAACGTATATTGTGAATCATTCAAAGAACAAATAATTTTAATGATACAGTAAGCAAAACCAAAAGGACTGGCCACATTGTATGTTCATAAAATTTGATTTATAGCAGTTATTACCAGTGCTTTTCCGTTTCCTATGTGGTGTCTTATCAACAAAGAGTACGACTCCTGAAGGTCAAAAATGAAATAAAATACTTTGTGCACCTGCTAATTCATTCTGTTTTAAATGGCAAAGTGATTGGCAATTGCTTCATTGAAAATTTAATTTCCCTTTCACATCTTTCATCCTCTGTGCTGATATAAATGACTATTTGAAATCATGCTTTCCCACAGATAAAATCCCTTTGGGCTCAGTCACTGATTGAACTTTTAAAATAAATATTGATAAAATAATTCTCTATGCTGCATTTTCCCCATTTTCTTATTCTTGTTATGGTGAAATTCTTTAGACTGTTTTAAACTGGACTTTCTTGAGCAAATCCTTTTACATTGCTTCTCTTTGAAATTTGTTTTCCCAACTTCAATGCTATACTAATTTCCCTTCCCTTATCATGGCCAAAGAACTACATAGGAAATAAATATCAAAGAAGGTGGTTTTACTTTTTAATGGTGGATCAATTTTTGTAATCTTTAAATATTTATTAATTGAACTTTCTTGATTCAAATGTATCCTGTATGCAGATAGCAATTTAGACCTAATCCTGTGTTTCAGGGATTATTCTGTCAAAAAAGTGTGCTCAAACACATATGTATCCTAACATTTCTATCTTGCGTTAAAGTGGTGGAAAAAAAGACATCTTCATATTTCATTATTTTTAGTTCAATTAGCAATAACATTCTGTTTAAAAATACTCTTCCTATTGTTAAAATGTGAAAAATTTTGCCCCAAACCTTGTTTTCCTCATTATGATTACCTAAAATTCTCTTGGATTGTTTTTTTCATTTAAATATTGCCGTAACACATGGTTTATCTAAACAGAAAGGGTTGGTCTACACATACTTCTGTAACTGGTGTCCTTATCAGGTTTTTCTTTTCTGACACAAAACTTATGGACATTTTAATTTGAGTTGGTACATCTAGTTATAATCTAGTCAATCAAAGGCAGTGGGTCAAACTCAATTAAAAAAAAAAAAAAACCTCTAAACACATACTATAGAATCATCCACTTCTGTTTACCAAATGGAAAAAGAAAAACATACAGTCTCCTTGAGATCAATCTATATTTTACACATGGATCTTGTTTGGTATATTTTTGGTCTATCTTTTGGTTCCCCTTTCCTAGAGGACTTCATAAAAGAAGTGTCTGTCCTCCTGTATGGGTCATATGGAGAAGACTCTTCTTTAAATCTAGATTTGCAGCATTTCTTTTTCATATCTCCACTTAATCCTGATATGGCTCATTTTGAAATATAAAATGTCTTATATTGAGGTTTGCATGCTAATTGGTTCGAGTTTGGAAACTCTGCAACTTGCCAAACTTCTAGCTTCAAAGTATAGAGCAACATTTTTTCAAAGTTTTTTCAATAGACCATCAGGATCGTTCAGTTAAGTTTGGGAACTATAGATATTTTATGTTATCTTAGGATGTCTATAATTTATATGACCATGTTAAAGACTATAAAATGTTTTACTCTAAAGAAGCTGGGGTAATTTTGTTTATACCAGTATTTTCCCATTTTTATACCATTATCTCTTTGCATTGGAAAAATATAATTTCTTTACCTTTGTTAATGCCATCTTCATTAGCACCTTCAACATTCTTGGAATGCTATAACCTAGTGGGTTGAGGCTCTTAACCACTGCTCATTTTATTAAACATGCTTGCTGTAGCTGTTGAAGGATGAGTGTCATTCCTTTCTTTTCAACAATGATGGGAAGTTATATTAACCACCTTGACAATAGAATAGAATTAATTTCAAGCTAAGTAATACCTCAGTGACTCTTAATCCTAAGAATTATTTTAATTAATCCTATGTAATAAAAATTGCAAAAGAGTTTTGCTATTTAATTATGTCATGCTAAGCTTTACTATTTGAAATGATTGAATTGACTGGGTGGTTGACACAATTATGCATCTCTTTGTATCTGTATATAGAGACATACACACGTATACAATGATCTACCAAGTGCCAGGCAAGATAGGCAAGCAGACTTATCTTCATGAAATTCAGAGTCTAGGACCAACATTTTAAAATAGAGATTCGCTAAGGAGAAACTCAGTCATTGATATGGATAACAAAAAGGAGCCACAACTTTTTTTTTTGAAAGTCATGAGCTTGGGTTAGATTGGTGTCCTTCACATGACATGGTCCGTGCCCTTGTTAAAGACTCAGGATCGTGTTGCAGTGATGCCGAGAGGTGAAAGAGTCCCACAAAGAGGAGAGTGCTCGTGGTAGTCATGCCAGGGGCAGGGTACGATCTTTTCCTTTGAAAAGAACTGGACTGTGTTTTCTGTTCCATTGGTACTGCTTCCGTCTTGTTCCACTAAAATGGGGAAAACCAGAGATCTCTTAAAGAAAATTATGGCTACCAAGGAAACACTACATGCAAAGATGGACATAATAAAGGAAAGAAATGGTACAGACCTAACAGAAGGATATTAAGAAGAGGTGACAAGAATACACAGAAGAACTATACAGAAAAGATCTTCATGATCTGAGATGACTATGATAGTGTGATCACTCACCTAGAGCCAGGCATCCTGGGGTGCGAGGTCAAGTGGGCCTTAGGAAGCATCACTACGAACAAAGCTAGTGGAGGTGATGGGATTCCAGTTGAGCTATTTCAAATCCTAAAAGATGATGCTGTGAAAGTGCTGCACTCAGTATGTCAGCAAATTTGGAAAACTCAGCAGTGGTCACAGGACTGAAAAGGTCACTTTTCATTCCAATCCCAAAGAAAAGCAATGCCAAAGAATGTTCAAACTACCACACAATTGAACTCATCTCACACGCTAGCAAAGTAACGCTCAAAATTCTCTAAGCCAGGCTTCAACAAACAGTACATGAACTATGAACTTCTAGATGTTCAAGCTGGTTTTAGAAAAGGCAGAGGAACCATAGATCAAAGTATAAACATCTGTTGGATCATAGAAAAAGCAAGAAAATTCCAAAAAAAACATCAACTTCTGCTTCATTGACTGCACTAAAGCTTTTGACTGTGTGGATCACAACAGACTGTGGAAAATTCTTCAAGAGATGGGAATACCAAGCCACCTTACCTCCTTCCAGAGAAATCTGTATGCAGTTCAAATAGCAACAGTTAGAATTGGACATGGAGCAACTTGGACTGGTTCCAAATTGGGAAAGGAGTATGTCACGCTGTATATTATCACCCTGTTTCAGTTCAGTTCAGTTCAGTTCACTCTCTCAGTCATGTCCAACTCTTTGTGACCCAAAGGACTGCAGCATGAGAGACTTCTCTGTCCATCATCAACTCCCAGAGCTTATTCAAACTCATGCCCATCAAGTTGGTGATGACATCCAATCATCTCATGCTCTATCATTCCCTTTTCCTCTTGTCTTCAATCTTCCCCAGCTTCAGGGTCTTTTCCAGTGAGTCCGTTCTTTGCATCAGGTGATCAAAGTATGGGAAGTTGAGCTTCAGCATCAGTCCTTCCAATGAGTATTCAGGACGGATTTCCTTTAGGATTGACTGGTTTGAATCTTGCAGTCCAAGGGATTCTCAAGAGTCTTCTCCAGCACCACAGTTCAAAAACATCAATTCGTCAGTGCTCAGTTTTCTTTATAGTCCAACTCTCACATCCATACATGACCACTGGAAAAACCATAGCCTTGACTAGATGGACCTTTGTTGGCAAAGTAATGTCTTTGCTTTTTAGTGTCTTGTCTAGGTTGGTCATAACTTTTCTTCCAAGGAGCAAGCGTCTTCTAATTTCATGGCTGCAGTCACCATCTACAATGATTTTGGAGCCCAAAAAACCAAGTCCCTCACTGTTTCCATTGTTTTCCCATCTATTTGCCATGAAGTGATGGGGCCAGATACCATGATTTTCATTTTCTGAATGTTGTTTTAAGCCAACTTTTTCACTCTCCTCTTTGACTTTCAGCAAGAGGCTCTTTAGTTCTTCTTCACTTTCTGCCATAAGGGTGGTGTCGTCTGCATATCTGAGGTTGATATTTCTCCCAGCAATCTTGATTCCAGCTTGTGATTCACCCAGCCTGACATTTCTCATGATGTACTCTGCATATAAGTTAAATAAGCAGGGTGACAGTATACAGCCTTGACATTCTCCTTCTCCAATTTGAAATCAGTCTGTTGTTGCATGTCCAGTTCTAACTTTTGTTTGTTGACCTGCATACTGATTTCTCAGGAGGCAGGTCAGGTGGTCTGGTATTGCCATCTCTTAAGGGATTTTCCACAGTTTGTTGTAATCCACACAGTCAAAGGCTTTGGCATGGTCAATAAAGCAGAGGTAGATATTTTGCTGGAACTCTGTTGCGTTTTTGATGATCCAGTGGATGTTGCCAATTTGATCTCAAGTTGCTCTGTCTTTTCTAAATCCAGCTTGGACAACTGGAAGTTCTTGGTTCACATACTGTTGAATCCTGGCTTGGAGAATTTTGAGCATTACTTTGCTAGCATGTGAGATTATTGCAACTATGCAGTAGTTTGAACATTCTTTGGCATTGTGCTGGGATGGATGAAGCACAAGTTGGAATCAAGACTGCAGGGACAAACATAAATAATCTCAGATATGCAGATGATACCACCCTATGGCAGAAAATGAAGAGAAACTAAAGAGCTTCTTGTTGAAAGTGAAAGAGGAGAGTGCAAAAGCCGGCTTAAAATTCAACATTCAGAAAACTAAGATCGTGGCATCTGGTCCCATCACTTCATGGCAAATAGATGGGCAAACAGTGGAAACAGTGACAGACTTTATATTTTGAGGCTCCAAAGTCACTGCAGATGGTGACTGCAGCCATGACATGAAAGACATTTGCTCCTTGGAAGGAAAGTTATGACCAACCTAGACAGCGTATTGAAAAGCAGAGATATTACTTTGCCAAAAAACGGTCCGTCTAGTCAAACCCATGGTTGTTTCCCGTAGTTATGTATGGATGTGAGAGTTGGACCATAAAAGAAGCTGAGCACCGAGGAACTGATGCTTTTGAACTGTGGTGTTGGAGAAGACTCTTGAGAGTCCCTTGGGCTTCAAGGAGATCCAACCAGTCCATCCTAAAGGAGATCAGTCCTGAATAGTCATTGGAAGGACTGATGCTGAAGTTGAAACTCCAATCCTTTTGCTACCTGATGTGACGAACTGACTGGGTGGTAAATATCCTGATGCTGGGAAAGACTGAAGGCTGGAGGTGAAGGGGACAACAAAGGATGAGATGGTTGGAGGGCATCACTGACTTGAAGGACATGAGTTTGAGTAAGCTCTGGAGTTGGTGATGGACAGGGAGGCCTGGCGTGCTGCAGTCGATGGGGTTGCAAAGAGTGGGCATGACTGAGTGACTGAAATGACTGAGTGGCTCATATTCTTCCTTTTGTTTCTACTGGTATGTCAGCTTCTGAAGCTCATATCTTCCTCATCCTTTTGTCCCCTAAGGAAAGTAGGAGCTCAAAAATAATTTTTTTTTGGCTTCAACCCTTTATAGACACAGGATTACAATCATAGCTAAGCTTATCTTGCTTTTGATACATCTGAGTCTAAAATTGAAGCATTGCTATTTGTAAGACAATTTTATAGGGTGAAAGGATATAAATATGATGTATTTATTTTTGTTTCACTGGGTCTTCTTTGCTGCAAACGTGCTTTTTCTGATTGCAGTGAGGGTGGGGGCAACTCTTCATTGCAGTGTTCCGGTTTCTCATTGCAATTACTTCTCTTGTTTTGAAACATGGGCTTGGTTGTTGTAAATAATGGACTTTGTTGCTCTGCTGCATATGGGATCTTCCTGGTCCAGGAATGGAACCCTGCATTGACAAGTAGGTTCGTTATCATTGGACCACCAGGGAGGTACAAAGGGTAGAAGTATATTTGAATGTTTTCCACAGCAAATGAAAATTCTGCATGGCTTTCTTCAACCTTTATGGTTAAAATATGGGGTTTCTGTGTAAGTTTTCAAGGAGGGCTCCTATTTTAGGTATCCTGCTACAACTGTCATCTTTTGCTTCCATTATGAGCTGGAGAAAGATGTTAAAAGCAGCTTCCATATAATCATATTATCAGGGAGAATGCAGAATTATACTTTGTTGGAGGCTGAGAACACTCACTTAAAATTGTGAGGGGGAGCAACCGAGCATGCGCGCACAGCATGTGTATGGAACGTGAAAGTCGCTCAGCCGTGTCCAACTCTTGGCCACCGCGCAACCTCCACAGTCCATGGTATTCTCCAGGCCAGAATACTGGAGTGGGTAGCCTTTCCCTTCTCCAAGGCATCTTCCCAACCCAGGGAAAGAACCCAGTTCTCCCGCATTGCAGGCAGATTCTTTACCTGCTGAGCCACCAGGGAAGCCCACGCGTATGGAAAAACCTTCCAAAGCTGACCTGGCTTGTTGGTTTCAGATGCTGCTTGTTTTTCAAGCTGTACTGCAGAATGAAAAGTAGCAGTTCAGGCAAACAGGCATTAATCCACAAGGAGCTAGAGGCAGGAAAGCAGTCAAGGCAGCTATAACTCTGTTTAGACAACTCGTGTACTAGAATGAGCATTAGGTTGCTGGGGGAATAATGGCTTTTTTTTCTCTTCTCATGATAATCATTTGGTACGAAAGGAGGTCATCATGGAGTATAGTTTGAAGTTAAGGTCCACTTTTCCTGGTAATATGCAGTTTATCAAATGGACCTGCCATGTAAAGATGCATAAAAGAGACAAAAGACAGTGAATTTTCTTTACAGAGTGATAGTAAGAAAGCCGTTGACAACAGAGTAAAAGACAGATACATCTCTCTTCTATTGTTTGGTCTCATCACAGTCTTAGCATCCGCCAGAGGGTGAGAATGCTGTGGACCGTTTCATTTTTTGATGTTTCAGTATATTGAAAAAAAGAAAGAAAAAGAAATTGCTAACACAGGCTGCAACAACTGTTTTATAGTTGTATAATATTTGGTTTTGCAAAGTCCATATTTTATCCGGCCTAAAGTTCTCCCTAATTCCTCCAAGGTTAGAAACTGTAATGGCAGGGATATTCTGTACTTTAAACTAAGTTTTTAAATGAAGTATTTAACTTGCTTCTAACATTTCATAGATTTTTGTTATTTTTGACATTAAAATTTTATAGGAAGAAACAGAAGAAATAGTGAGATGTGAAACGGAAGATAGAGTTCAAAGAGAGGTCCAAAATAGACGCAAAGGCATCTTAGCATTTCCAAAGTAGGTTGAGAATGGTGCTCAACAGACAGGATGCATTCTGGGCAAGTGCTCTATGCAACCCCATCTTCAAACAATGGAGCTCCTTCAGTGATCAGGCAATCCTCAGTGGACTTCAGGAGTTACAACCCTTTGGAAACTCCCCTCTGTTGTCAACCCCAAGAAAGTGCGTAGCACCCCTATAGGAGATCGTGGTTAAGGTTAGCGTGAGCAGACTTCCCTGGTGGTGAATAAGAAGCTACCTGCCAATGCAGGAGGCACAGATTTGATCCCTGGCCTGGGAAGATTCCACCTGTTGTAGAGCAACATGCCACAAACTACTGAGCGGGGATGCTGCAACTACCAAAGCCCATGCACTTAGGGCCTGTGCTCCCCAACGAGAGAAGCCACCACAATAAGGCCAGGCATTGCAACAAAGGGTAGCCTCCCTTCACTGCAACTCGAGAGAGCCCACGTGCAACAGCAAGGACCTAGTGCAACTAAGAATAAATGATTAGAAGAAATAGATTAGTGGGAGCCTCTTACTCTGAGACAGATGAGAAGTGGCTGGGATGGTGAAGTTCAGTGGTTAAAGATGATGAAGTTTGGACTGAAATGTTACAGCGATTTCCCTTGTTTTGCCTGACCGTCCCCAAAGCTGGTGCAGCCTTTGTGAACAGGAACTGAGATTATCTTATGCATTTCATTTTTGTGATTATTTTAGATTTGGCTGTGCTGTCTTAGTTGCAACACATTGGATCTTCACAGGGACTTGTGAACTCTTAGCTGAGGTAGGTAGGACTTAGTTCCCTGAGTGGGTATCGAACTCAGGTCTCCTACATTGAAAGCCCAGAGTCTTAACCACTGGACCACCAGGGAAGTCTCACATTAAGTGCTTTGCCTGAACATTTACCCTAAACATGTCATCGTCACAGCTGATTAAGTAGTTCACAGTTTGAATTTGAATATGAGAAAGTGAGATTGTCAATGAGCTAAGAAAAATGAAAACCATTTAACAGAAAACTCCTACAAGGAGAGTGACCAGCCAGTTCTAGAACTGTATGGCTTTGTCCACTGCAAATCCACAACCCAAGAAACACCACAGTCAAAGGCACACCAAGATGGTGGATCACCCTAGATAAATGTTTAGAGAATAAAACCTATCTTGTTTCAGAGGCATTTTTTATTCTCGAAAAGCCCTTTCTCCTAAGCCTCCTCTAACACAGGTAGTGTTTTCTCAATTTCAAGACATCGTTCCAGGTCCATCTGTTTAGACAAGATTCCCTCCGTTGATGGGGGAGATAAACTAGTGTTATTTCCCCTTTGCATTTATGAGGCTCTTTTCTCTGTATGCATAAAACGCTTTTTAAATATCTCATTAATCCTCACAACATCCCTGTTGGTAGGGGAGCAAGCATTATAAGCTTCAGGTAGTGAAGCTTCTTGTCACTCCAATAATGGCATTTTATTACTTAGCTTAATGTGATTTTATTGCAGATTCCTGGAAGTTTGAAATGGAGTGGCTTTTGCAAATGGAAATAGTAAATAAAGGAAAACATCATCTTGAATATAAATGCTTGAGAGTAAATGTTTAAGATTGACAGTGAGATTTGAGGAGAAGAGCAAGCGCTGCTTTCTCTTCCAATTTTGTTCTGCATTTAGCTTCTCTGCTTTGTTGGTTTAGCCAGCTTAAAATTGCTTTCTATGTAAATATTTAACACTTTCCAAGCTTTTACTATGTTGATGTCAAAATATGCAAGTTTAGAGTTGGAGGGAATGCTAGAGAGCATACAGTGGTCTACAGTAATTCAGCATATTCACTTCTTTGTCCATGAAGAAAGGGTGCCATGTTTACAATGGCAAAAACACTGGACTGAGTTTCCACCTGTGCACGCCCCTGTTCTGGTTTTGGGACTATTGGCAAGTCCTTCACTCCCTTTGAGTGTCAGTTGCTTCATCTTAAAAATGGAAATGTGAATGAAGAAATTGTTGGGGTTCTCCCCAGTTCTGAGATAATGGAGAGCAGATGCTTCAGTTCAGTTCAGTTCATTTCAGTCACTCAGCCATGTCAGACTCTTTGCGACCCCATGAACTACAGCACGCCAGGCCTCCCTGTCCATCATCAACTCCCGGAGTTTACTCAAACCGGTGTCCATTGAGTCGGCAATGCCATCCAACCATTTCATCCTCTGTCGTCCCCTTCTCCTCCCACCTTCAGTTTTTGCCAGCATCAGAGTCTTTTCCAATGAGTCAGTTCATCGCATCAGATGGCCAAAGTATTGGAGTTTCAGCTTCAGCATCAGTCCTTCCAATGAATATTCAGGACTGATCTCCTTTAAGATGGACTGGTTGGATTTCCTTGCAGTCCAAGGGACTCTCAAGAGTCTTCTCCAACATCACAGTTCAAAAGCATCAATTCTTTGGCCCTCAGCTTTCTTTATGGTCCAACCATCACATTCACACATGACTACTGGAAAAACTGTAGCTTTAACTAGACGGAACTTTGTTGGCAAATGCTTAGGGAGTCTGTAATTAAGCTGGTGTCATGGGCCCAAGATCCATGCCTATCTCTGCATTACTGTTCAAGTGAGCCTCACACAGGCTACGCTGTCTCTCCTTGTGAAATTGTAAGTTGTTTATTAAAGAATGCTACTTCACCTCTTCTGAAATAGAGCTATATTGAATATCTTGGCAGTATTTTTCTCCCTCTCTCTTCTGAGATTGAAAATACAATGAAACTTGCTTAGGAGACCACCTGGATTCGCAGAGCGCCTGCCTGAAGAAATGTGTTAGGCACCAATTCTGTTTCCTAGAGGCGCCGTGGATCATGAGCAGCTTGCCAAGTGCGTTAGGTAGTGATATCAGGATTTTTTTTTGAGTAGGAACATAATAAAAACCATAGTCTCCCCAGATTGGTAGAAAATTGCGCCTTGAAAACTCCAAATATTGCTTGTTTGACAAAAATTCACTTAGCATAACTTGTAACTTTATCACAAATCAAGTTTCTATCCACCCTGATAAGTGGTAATTCTGATTTATTTGTCATAATTTTTTCTCCTTTTATTTGTATTGAAGTGATCTTTTTCTTCCAAGGAGCAAAAATTGCTCCATGTCTTGATTGTGTTATTTGTGTATTATCTCACAGAAACTTAAAATATAATCATTTCCATTTAATTATTATAACCAAGGGAGTGTTGGCCTTGTGAGGAAAAGATGGAGAGAGATTAAACAGAAGTAGTTTCTGAATTCCCAAGCTGGTGTTTTAGCCATTAAGGTGATTCTAGCTTCACTATTTCATCTTCCCGTGTGGCAGGTTTTATAGCAAGCATTCTGTCTTGGGCAGTGGTACCATTTTCATCCTGCTATATAATTAAGACAGAATGGTCACACAAGTGATTTGCAGTGGCCCTAGAAGTGGTAATTAAGGTTGCTACCTTCACACTGTCAGGCATTTATTTTTGCCCCCCCCAAACATTAAATAAAACAAACTATTTAATTACCTAAGCAGCAATACTTGCCTCTTGGGCATTAAAGTTTGCCTCCAAGTGAAGGTGAAAGTAGCCATTTTAAACAAGTTCCTGGTCAAGCAAAAAGTTTGCTGAGTAAAAATTGTGCCACTGATCATATAGCTAACACAACCCAAATAATAACTTCACAGGTCTTGCAAGAAGGTCTTCTCCTTTTCATACCCTATTTAAAATTTTTCTTTGGGCCACAGATTCAAAGATACGTTGGTAATTTATTATTACTGGACATAACAATTTATCTTACTCTATTTCATCAAATCTAAAACAACATTGAATTCTGTGAATGACCAAGGAAGTGAAACTCTTTGCAATCAAGATTTGAGAGATTTCACAGCATCCTAGGAGCAATGCAATATGGTTATTTTGAAAAGTTCAGTATCTATTGCCCCGAACCTATACCAAGATTGTATATATTTATATTACAAATAAAAGTGTTATCTTTTAGTTTTGGCAGCATCCAATATGAAACACCACCGTAAGTTACTTATTTCAGCAAGGAAAATGAAAGAAACAGTATCAGAGAAGATGGTTGTTTTTCTAATACTGTGGACTAGAAATAGCTATTTTCTACATAGATAATTCAAATGGCTTCTGAGGGATTTACTTTCTCTTGAATAACTCATTTTAGATTTGAAAATACTTTGTAATATTTCAAAGACATTTTAGATCTAAAAATATTTTGTAATATTCCAATGAAGAAGACATCATTATTGCAAATAGGCCTTAAACAATACTTGAAGCTCAAGGCAGAAAATCTTTCATTCCTCTCTTCCTCTGGTTCATAAAGCTGTAGGTAGAGAATATACAAATCCAGGAGCAAGGCGCTGCTGTATTATTGGGTGCTGACATTTGTAGGTGAATAACAGCATCATTTAATATTTTCTTCAACCATCAACCAAATGCTTTCTGACAATATATTCTTATTTTGCAAGATGCAGAATTAGGTGTCATAAATGACAGAGGAGGTAAGCTGCAAGACTCAGTTTAATGTTTCATTTTTCTCATTTTCCAGGGGCTGAGATAGATAGAAACATTCTGAAAAATTCACTTCTATGCATATAAATCTTCATAAATGCAAATTATATTGACTTTAATATTCAATTTGCTAGTAAGCTTGAAAGCTTAGAAGTTACACTTGAAAATGCCTTCTTTTTGCCAGTCAACAATAAATATTTTCCAAGTAGTTGATGACATTAGGATTAAGTCCCAGCCACACCAAAATGCATCCTTGAAGGTTAAATGTAGATTTCTATTTGTTCTTGGAAATGTCGTCATTTCTTTAATGCAGCAAACAAGGAAGCTCAGACACCATTTTGCTATCCACCCCTAGCAACAAACTCACCTGATGCAGAATGTGTACTAAATGTTTGTTGAACTGAACATATTATCATTCAGTGAATCACTAATTGTTTCATTCAAGAAATATCTTTTGATGACGTATATTTTGCAAGTTCCTCAAGGAAGCACTAGAATTTTTTCTGCGTTCTTGTCCCTGTTCCTCTTATATTATTTTCTCGCTGTAAAATAGACATGATTATCTTCAGCTTGCCAGCTAGTACCTCATTTTCGCTTGATTTCCCATTTTCAGGATCGAGTACTTTTCATTGTCTGGCTATTATTGTCAAAGCTGGCTGCTTCATCTCTCACACTGACCCATCTTTCCCTACCTGAAGCCCTTCATCAGTTTTCCATTGCATTGAACACCAAGTCTGCAATATTCTCATTATTCCTAAAGCCTTTTGCCAGAAAGATCAAAATGCTTTCCTTTTCTTCTGTCTTCACCTCTCCCAGTTGCTTTTGTCTGCTTTGAATTTCCTTTCTTGCTTATTTCTCATTTAAATTGTCAACCTGTTTCATCCCTTTGCAAAGCACAGTTTATTTTGGCATATCCTCCTATCCTAGCACACAAAGCATTATTTAGGCAATTTAAATAGCTTCTGAAAGTCCACTAAACCTTCATAGACTATCAAATTATTCAAATTATTAGTAGATTATAATTATCCTGACCAATCAAGATAATGAGATTTCCTTTTATCATGGCATAATCTCTCCCATAATATTGGAGAGTACTCACATCAAATTATGTTACCTAGAATATCTTTTATTTAATTCCATTCTTGTGTAGCAATTTATTCCATTGTCTATTTATCTTATAGCTTCCCATGTCTATGCTATCTCTTTGAAGGAAGAGACTATTTAAACTTTTCTGAAAATATAATAAAACATACTATATATCCAATTTAACACTTAATTTTGACTTCCTCTGTTACTTACCAGTTATAATTGAAATAAAGTGTATGATAATGAGATACTCAAACTATATATTGAAAAGAACTCATAAATTAAATGTGATGATATTTTATTGAAAAAAAGATTGCTTATTTATTTATTTATTTGGATGAATAGGATTGAAACCTTCAGGACCTTGATCTTGAGTTTTCCAGCTTCCAAACTGTGAGAAAATAAATATCTGCCATTTAAGCCACCTAGCCTATGGCATTTTGTTCTCATAACTCTAGTAGAGTAGGACAGTGTCTTACTATGCTTTCTGAAAGTTTAACGTTTAAAATTGTATTAGCCCATGTCAGCAGATTGATTTATCCATTATATGTCTATGAAAAAATGATACCATGAAGCTAGAATTGTTATCCCTATTTCTCATTAATTCACATTACTAATTTTTATTTTGAAAAGAGAATTCATATTACCTCTTCACTGGGATTTTTGTCAAAATGTGAGGCTTTCAAATTTCCTGCCTTATCTGTTCTGTGAGAATCCTGAGTCCCCTGCGTTCCTGGGCCTTGTTTTAATCTTTTGATAATTCAGAAGCGACATGAACTGTTAGTCCTGTTACACTGTCTTGTAGAGTCAAAACTGTCTTTGCCAAAGGCTGATCAGAGACACGTGCGACAGGAATGCGATGTGCAACAAATAGGAACTTCAGAAATAATTTGTTCTTTGTATTGGGCAGGGATGACAAGCTATGTAGAAATTCAGCGCTGTTTCCGTAGGAAGACAATGCTAGAGGAGAGGCACTCTTTTTAAATTTTGAACATAGTTTATAGAAACTTTTTTTCTCTTATTCATATGCCTTTTCCTCCTTTCCTACCTAACGAAGCAGCTAGTTGTCTCAGCCTCTTCTCTGCGGTGCCCTAACCCTTGCTTAGCAACAATGCTAAACCACAGCTTTCTGTTTCAACTTCCTCAACTTTTCCCATCTCCTGTGGTCAGAGAATGGTAGCTTAAGCAAGTGGTTATCAGGATTTAAGAGATTTTAAGCCAAGTTTTCTATTGAGGAATTTTTCCTTTTACTACATATTATGAGCATTCATGATTTTATTGTTAGGAGTACAATTTAATTTTGATTTAGTTCTAAATAATCACATTTCTTTGTAAAAATCTTTAGGGAGGAGAGTCAACTGATGACTCTACAGTTATTACTGATAGTGTTACCTTTGCTTCAGTTCAGTTGCTCAGTCGTGTCTGACTCTTCTTGACCCCATGGACAGCAGCACGCCAGGCCTCCCTGTCCATCACCAACTCCTAGAACTTACTCAAACTCATGTCCATGGAGTTAGTGATGCCATCCAACCATCTCATCTTCTGTCGGCCCTTCTCCTCCTGCCTTGCTTAAATGCTATCGTATTTGGTAATATGTAAATGCTATCTGCTTTGCTAATATGTGTATGTGTTCAGTTACTCTGTTGTGTCCAATTCTCTGTGACCTCATGAGCTGTGACCCACCAGGCCCTCCATCCATGTAATTTTCCAAGCAAGAACACTAGAGTGGGTTGCCATTTCCTACTCCATTGGTAATATGTAGCCCTCTCAAATGGGGAAAGAAATGGTAACCCACTCCAGTATTCTTGCCTGGAGAATCCCAGGGACAGAAGAGCCTGGTGGGCTACCGTCTATGGGATTGCACAGAATTGGACACGACTGAAGTGACTTAGCAGCAGCAGCAGCCCTCTCAAAAAGGCATAAGGCGTGATAAGTCACAAATCTAGAATGGAGAGCCAGTTTATGTAAATCTGGGATTTAGAAATTTTGTTATTAATAGTCATGTAAATACATTTACCATATAGTCCTTGAAAGAACTTAAAAGTACACTAAGTGTTCTACTTTTGGCTTAAGAAAGAAAACATATGAATACAGAAAAAAAAATGCACAGACTTTTGTGTAGAGAATTTTATAAAGTTAACATATGCTAATTCTATGCAACATGTAAATATTGTGTTGGCATTCTGATATAAATTCTTAATTCCTCCTTAATATACACCAGTGAAAATCCATTGCCTACTAATCCATGGGAATTTATGTTAGTCTAGTTTGATCTTGGTATCATTTTTCTACAGTTTTCTATATTCTGCTGATAATCTTTTATAGGTAGTTACCATACTGGGTGAAAAGATCATCAAATTTGGAAGCAGGGCTCCCTGCCCTTGGCTGTGTATGGACTGTGATACTTGCCAACCTTTCTTCTTTATGTTACTATCACTTTTTGAGATGTCATTTCTTTGTATGATTAATGGTACAAATAATACTTAATAAGACAGAGGGATGCTGTCTACACAAAATGGAGTCACATGTATAAAGTACCAGTTGGAACACCCACCACGTAGCTGGTTAATAGTGAGTGGTAGCTGTTCTTACGGTGGAGTTGATGATGGTCTATAACTTTTTATTTTTCATAAACTTCTCAAAATTAAATTCTTCCCTCAGAAAATTATTTCACATCCCCCAGTTTGGGGGTTTAAAAAACCTTCAGTTGGTTTAAAGAATGTTTTTTTCTCTGTTGTTCTCTGCTAAAGACGTATTATCCAAGGTGTCATTCTTTGCCCCCGCTGTCTCTGTGATCAACCTTTAACTAATAGCTGGGGTGGGGCTTCCCTGATAGCTCAGTTGATAAAGAATCTGCCTGCAATGCAGGAGATCCTGGTTCAATTCCTGGGTTAGGAAGATTCCCTGGAGAATGGATAGGCTACCCACTCCAGTATTCTTGGCCTTCTCTGGTGGCTCAGCTGCTAAAGAATCCACCTGCAAAGCCAGAAACCTGGGTTCGATCCCTGGGTTGGGAAGATCCCCTGGAGAAGGGAAAGGCTACCCACTCCAGTATTCTGGCTTGGAGAATTCCATGGACTGTGTAATCTGTGGAGTCCCAAATAGTTGGACACGACTGAGTGACTTTCACTTTACTTGGGGGCAGAGTTGCACTGCTCTGGTTTTAATGAAAGGACCAGTGTTCTGTAGGCAGAAACTAAGAAGAAAACTTACACATATGCAAACATAGCTCCCATTACGTCCCCTATGTAGCTTGATTTAACACCCTCATGGGGATGCCACTGCCCCAATGAATGGCAGACCGTAGTGGGTACAGGGGAGGGAAGCTCAACTTACTTTGTAAGAGATGTCATTAAACCTCACTTTCTCAGTAAATGGGTTTTTTTGTTTGTTTGTTTTTAATATATATATATATATATTTTTAATTTTCTTTACATTATCATGTTGGTTTTGCCATACATTGACATGAATCTGCCATGGGTATACATGTGTTCCCCTTCCAGAACCCCCCTCCCACCTCCCTCCCGATTCCATCCCTCTGGGTCATCCCGGTGCACCAGCCTTGAGCACCCTGTATCAAGCAGCAAACCTGGGCTGGAGATTGATTTCACATATGATAATTTACATGTTTCAATGCCATTCTCCCATATCATCCCACCCTTGCCCTCTCCCATAGAGTCCAAAAGACTGTTCTATACATCTGCATTTCTTTTGCTGTCTCTTGTACAGGGTTGTTGTTAACCATCTTTCTAAATTCCATATACATGCGTTAGTATACTGTATTGTTGTTTTTCTTCTGGCTTACTTCACTCTGTATAATAGGCTCCAGTTTTGTCCACCTGAGTAGAACTGATTCAAATATATTCTTTTTAATGGCTGAGTAATATTCCATTGTGTGTATATGTACCACAGCTTTCTTATCCATTCATCAGTTGATGGGCATCTAGGTTGCTTCCATGTCCTGGCTATTGTAAACAAAGCAGTGATGAACATTGGGGTACACGTAACTCTTTCAATTCTGGTTTCTTCAGTGTGTATGCCCAGCAGTGGGATTGCTGGGTCATATGGCAGTTGTATTTCGAGTTTTTTAAGGAATCTCCACACTGTTCTCCATAGTGGCTGTACTAGTTTGCCATCCCACCAACAGTGTAAGAGGGTTCCCTTTTCTCCACATCCTCTCCAGCATTTATTGCTTGTAGACTTTTGGATGGCAGCCATTCTGACTTGTGTAAAGTGGTACCTTATTGTGGTTTTGATTTACATTTCTCTGATAATGAGTGATATTGAACATCTTTTCATGTGTTGGTTAGCCATTTTTATGTCTTTGAAGAAATGTCTGTTTAATTCTTTGGCCCACTTTTTGATTGGGTCATTTATTTTCCTAGAATGGAGCTGCAGGAGTTGCTTGTATATTTTTGAGATTAATTGTTTGTCTGTTGCTTCATTGGCTATTATTTTCTCCCATTCTGAAGGCTGCCTTTTTACCTTGTTTTTAGTTTCCTTTGTTGTGCAGAAACTTTTAATTTTAATTACATCACATTTATTTATTTTTGCTTTTATTGCCAGTATTCTGGAAGGTGGGTCATAGAGGATCCTGCTTTGGTTTATGTCAGAGAGTGTGTTGCCTATGTTTTCCTCTAGGAGCTTTATAGTTTCTGGTCTTATGTTTAGATCTTTGATCCATTTTGAGTTTATTTTTGTGTGTGGTGTTAGAAAGTGTTCTAGTTTCATTCTTTTACAAATGGCTGTCCAGTTTTCCCAGCACCACTTGTTAAAGAGATTGTCTTTTCTCCATTGTATATTCTTGCCTCCTTTGTCAAAGATAAGGTGTTCATAGGTGCATGGATTTATCTCTAGGCTTTCTATTTTGTTCCATTGATCTATATTTCTGTCTTTGTGCCAGTAACATACTGTCTTAATGACTGTGGCTTTTTATTATAGCCTAAAGTCAGGCAGGTTGATTCCTCCAGTTCCAAACCTGCCTGACTTTACAC
Organism: Antilocapra americana; assembly: GCA_007570785.1. Classification (NCBI taxonomy): domain Eukaryota; kingdom Metazoa; phylum Chordata; class Mammalia; order Artiodactyla; family Antilocapridae; genus Antilocapra; species Antilocapra americana. Next base: position 10,709,007 of record ML660765.1, on the reverse strand, counting down.
CTAAAGCAACTAGAAAAGGAAGAAATGCAGAACCCCAGGGCTAGTAGAAGGAAAGAAATCTTAAAGATCAGGGCAGAAATAAATGCAAAGGAAACAAAAGAGACCATAGCAAAAATCAACAAAGCCAAAAGCTTGTTCTTTGAAAAGATAAATAAAATTGACAAACCATTAGCTAGACTCATTAAGAAACAAAGGGAGTAAAACCAAATCAACAAAATTGGAAATGAAAAAGGAGAAATCACAACAGAAAACACAGAAATACAAAGGATCATAAGAGACTATTATCAGCAACTATATGCAAATAAACTCGACAACTTGGAAGAAATGGACAAATTCTTAGAAAAGTAAAATTTCCAAAACTATACCAGGAAGAGATAATCTTAACAGACCCATCACAAGCACAGAAATTGAAACTGTAATCAGAAATCTTCCAACAAACGAAAGCCCAGGACCAGATGGCTTCACAGCCTAATTCTACCAAAAATTTAGAGAAGAGCTAACACCTATTCTACTCAAACTCTTCCAGAAAATTTCAGAGGAAGGTAAACTTCCAAACTCATTCTATGAGGCCACCATCACCCTAATACCCAAACCCAACAAAGATGCCACAAAAAAAGAAAACTACAGGCCAATATCACTGATGAACATAGATGCAAAAATCCTAAACAAAATTCTAGCAAATAGAATCCAACAACACATTAAAAAAATCATATATCATGATCAAGTAGGCTTTATCCCAGGGATGCAAGGATTCTTCAATATTCACAAATCAATCAATGTAATACACCATATTAACAAATTGAAAAATAAAAATCACATGATTATCTCAATAGATGCAGATAAAGCCTTTGACAAAATTCAACATCCATTTATGATAAAAACCCTCCAAAAAGCAGGAATAGAAGGAACATTCCTCAACATAATAAAAGCTATATATGACAAACCCACAGCAAACATTATCCTCAATAGTGAAAAACTGAAAGCATTTCCCCTGAAGTCAGGAACAAGAGAAGGGAGCCCACTACCACTATTATTCAACATAGATTTGGAAGTCTTGGCCACAGCAATCAGAGCAGATAAAGAAATCAAAGGAATCCAGATTGGAAAAGAAGAAGTAAAACTCTCTCTATTTGCAGATGACATGATCCTCTATATTGAAAACCCTAAAGACCCTATGAGATAATTACTAGAGCTAATCAGTGAATATAGTAAAGTTGCAGGATATAAAAACACACAGAAATCCCTTGCATTCCTATACAATAACAATGAGAAAACAGAAAGAGAAATTAAGGACACAATTCCATTCACCATCGAAACAAAAAGAATAAAATACTTAGGAGTATATCTACCTAAAGAAACAAAAGACCTACATATAGAAAACTATAAAACACTGGTGAAAGAAATCAAAGAGGCCACAAATGGAGAAGTATACCATGTTCATGGATTGGAAGAATCAATATAGTGAAAATGAGTATACTACCCAGAGCAATTTATAGATTCAGTGCAATTCCTACCAAGATACCAGAGGTCTTTTTCAGAGAATTAGAACAAATAATTTCACAATTTGTATGTTTTTTTTTTTTTTTAAATCAAGCATTCCAAGGGACTGAGCTGATTTTGGTGAGGATATTCCAGGAACAAGAATTTAGCCTCAGAGTCCCTGTGAGTAACTTATATTTAAAAGAGTGATACACAGTTTTCCTTTACAAAGAGTATAAAAGCAACAAAATAGTACACAAATGAAATGAAATTGATCTTCTTTTATTTGGCATATTGGTTTTTAAATAATATTCTTCAATTCAGAGTTTCTTTCCTCACTGGAAATATCTATTGCTTGTTCCCCAAAGTCCAAGTGCATGTTAAGACTCCCATTGCAATTTATAAACCAGGATTCTAAGAAGTGCAAGTCTTATTTTGTATATTTATCTTGTGTCAGCCATGCTAACAGCTGAGGACTTAGTATTAGCCATGAATTTCATTACTGTAATTTTAGTTCCATTCCAAATCATTAATATTGATGTTAAATAAGTGATAGCATTATCCAAACTAAATAATATCATTCCAAACTGCTTAGAAAAGAAAGTACTCTCAAAATTTTTCTCACTGCTTTTGTAAAATGAGGAAGAACTGAAAAATGACAGCAGTTTTATCTAGCGATTGTAACACTGCCATTATATTTTTTTTCTCTTAATGTTTGTCACATTTGTAAAAAAGAAACTTAAAGACTATGGTGTTACTGCTGAAAAATTTTTATTCATAAAGTGTCAAGGCAGAATAATACTGATTTCTATTAAGAGTTCTATTGAATATTTTACAAAGAAAATGTAGCATATACATTTTTCCCAAATTAGCTGAATTTTTAATCATCTTCAAATTAGAGAGTCCAATTAAAGCACCTAAACTGTCTCTTTCCCCATCACCATTTGTCTTCAACTTATATGTCTATTAATATTTACCTGCATTTAACATGCTTTCTTAGATGCTCTACTATTTAATTCTAAGCACAGAGAAAACATATGAAGAGACTGTTTGCTGGGAGAATGATTACTATGCTGGTGTATGTCTTTTTGATCTTTGCTTCTTGGCACACATTCTCTAATGACTGGATTTTGCATGCTTTTTAAAAAACAAATACACTTATTTTTGCAAGTATGATAGATATGTAAAATGCTGTGACTATTTAATATATACAACTTGAGGTGCTTGAAGATAAATCTGTACCTGTGAAATGATCGTTACCATCAATGCTGTGTACCTATTCATAACCTCCAAAAATGTCCTCCCACTCCTCTCTTTTTTGTGTGTGATAAGAGCACCTAATATAAGATCTACCCACTTAAAACACTTTTGTGTATACAATGCAATATTACTAACTATAGGCACAATATTTTACAATAGATCTCCAGAACAGATTTATTTGGTATAACTGAGCTTGATACTCTTGGATCATCAATTTCTTGTTTCCTTTGCCCCTTGTAACCATTATTTTCCTGTGTACTTTGATGAGTTTTGACTATTTTAGTTTTGACCTCTGAGATCATACTGTGTTTGTTTTTCTGTATTTGACTCTTTTCAGTTAGCACAGTGCCCACCAGGTCTATCTATGTTTTTGAAAATGGCTAGATTTCCTTCTTTTTTAATGCTGAGTAGTATTCCATTGTTTATATATACTACATTTGCCTTACCCATTCATGCACTGATGGATATTTAGTTTATGAAATGGCAACCCACTCCAGTATTCTTGCCTGGAAAATCCTATGGACAGAAGAGCCTGTTGGGCTGTGGTCCATGGGGCTGCAGAGTTGGACATGACTTACCAACTAAACTGCCATATGTTAACTATTATGAATAATGCTGCAGTGAACACGGCAGTATCTTTTTGAGGCTTCAGTTCCTTTAGATATATGCCCAGAAGTAGGGTTGCTGGAATATCTGGTAGCAGTATTTTAAATTTTTCAAGGAAGCTCCTTGCACTTTGCCATATCTGTACTATTTTACATTCCCATTAACAATATATGGTTATTTTCATAGCCTTACCAACATTTTTTTAATCTTTTGGTTTTTTCATAGTGGCTGTGCAAACATCCTAACAGGTGTGAGGTGATATCCTATTGTTGTTTTGATTTGAATTTCCTGATGATTAGTGATTTTTGAGCACCTTTTCACATACCTGTTGGCATTTTGTATATCTTGTTTGGAGAAATGTATATTCAGGTCCTTTGCCTGTTTTTAAAATCGAATTATTTGGGTTGTTGTTATTGTTACTGAGTTGTGGGAGTTCCTTATACACTCTGAATATTTACTCTTTATCAAGTATAAGCTCTACAAATGTTGTTTCTTATTTAGCTGGATACATTTTCATTTTGTTTACTTTGTTGGCATATGTAGTAGCTCCTTTTGGGTCCCTAGGAAAAAGAGACTCTGGGAGATGGTCGAGCAGGGCTATAGATGAGTCATCAGGCCACTTCCAGATCGGATCCACATCAGATTTGCTTTCAGCTGGCCTGCCTTCGGAAAGCTGCTGTCCTTGCTCTCGGACACCCTGGGTGTGGCATCCTCCTCCCTGGATCCCAAAACTCTTGCAAAGGCACTGTGGTCAGCACAGGGCTGCCAAACCAGTGTTTATGTGACAGATGAGGCCTGATACCTGCTATTCATCATCTTGCTGATGGCTTTCTCTGGCTTATGGTTTTAATATTTTAGTTACTTTCTTTTGAGAAAGAGATTATAGAAATAATTTGAACGTCCTAATAATGATAGATTCTCTTCCTGATTGTGCAATGCACTAACCATGCCAGACTGAACCTTTAAAAGTTGTTTCATTTCTTTGGACTGTCTCATATGATAGCAGGAAATAATCCTTCTCACACCATATAGAACTTTTGGCAAATAAGAAGTTTGCTACAACATTCGCTCACCTCATTTTCCTTGCTTGCTCTGTCTTTGCTAGAATGAGTTCTTCATTTTATTTGTTGGTATATATTCATGATCTATCTCAATGTTTGGGACATTGTAAATCCTTACTAAATATTTATTGCATAAATAAATGGCATACTAGTGAACATCATAATACCCCCAGTGCCAAGGATTTACTCTGACAAGTTCCTATTAACTGCTCTTGGGTCTCCACTAAGCAATCATAGGCCTATATTAGGAATGCTAGAGATGTAACTAGCTTACTTTAATAGGCTTGTCGAGATGAATATTTAAGTCATGAGGTTTCTAAGAGGAAAAAGTACAGAAGAAAAATTAATGCAAATTACAAACGTACCTTTAGAGGCAGAGGGAGAAAGTATTAGAATGAAAATCATGATTATTTAGTGTCTAAATGTAAAGAAATGAAAGAATATCATGAAGCAAAAAAAAGAGTGATCAGTAGTGTCCAATACTGCAGAAATGCCATGTGACCTGAAAACCCTTGCGTTTATTACTGTGAGTTAATTAATCATTGAAGAGAGTGCTGAATATTATAGCTGTAGTAATTATGGTATAAATAAAAACATATGCTGCTTAATGTAGATGGTAAGAACATTTCAAAGATCTTTACAAAGAGATAGAGTAACAATATAGATCTAAATATCTAAATAAAGTATTGCATGATATAACCAGATAGAATATTTTAACGTGAGGTAATTACTGTGAAAATACTTTTGAAATAATTCAGTCATTTGATCAATTTCAATGTTAAGGTAAGAAAGAGGAAAGGCTTCTAATAGTCATTTTAAACAGATATTGTTTGGGTTGTCTGAATACAAACGTCAGTCTTCAAAACTGTTATTAAAATCTACTTGTTTTCAAAGACCCCTTTAAGCAATAGAGACCATGTGTTTAAGCTTTCTCAGTGATGGATTTCTATAACTAAACACCTTTATTTTTTATTTTTCCCAAATTGGAGTTCACACGTGTTCACTTGAAAAGAAAAGAAAAACACCCAATATGAGAGTTGCAAGTTAAGTCTTATTTGAGGAAAAATGAAGAATATTGCTCAGGTGACAGCACCTCAGATAGATCTAGGAAACTCTTCCACAGAGGTAAGGGAGGACGGTCAGGAGGTATGTAGTTTTGGTGAAGGAGGAGTACAGGCCTTCAGGCAGGTGTGTGTGTGTGTGTGAATGTATATATATATATATACATTTTTTTCCAGAATGTTTCTGCTAGTTACAAGGAGCCATCATCACCATGAAGGATTTTAGTGTTTTTCTAAATATAAGGAGATACAAGAATTGGGCTCATAAAATCGGCTCCTGAAAATGCCTATCTGAAGATCTACTCGGCTAGTTTTTCCCAGATTATGGAGTACCTCCTTTCTGATCTCCATCCTCAACTCCTTTCAGGGAAAGTAAAAGGTCAACAGCTGCAGCAGAACATGATTTAATCCTTGTAGAGGTAGATGGCACGTAGCAATGACAAATGCAAATTTGTAGTTGACACACTCTAGTTAAAATAAATGTGGTTGCTGTTCCCTGCCATATCATTTCTTTCTCCCTTCAATCCCTTGGCCCTTACTCTTTACTCGTGTTCTCTGAACACTTAAGTTTGTTCTAGACTCATGTATAAGATCCATTTCATAGTGAAATGAAGTGAAAGTCACTCAGTCGTGTCCAACTCTTTGTGACCCCATGGATCCCAGTCCTTGGAATTCTCCAGTCCAGAATACTGGAGTGGGTAGCCTTTCCCTTCTCTAGAGGATCTTCCCAACCCAGGGATCAAAGCCAGGTCTCCCGCATTGAGGGCAGATTCTTTACCAGCTGAGCCACAAGGGAAGACCAAGAATACTGGAGTGGGTAGCCTATCCCTTCTCCAGGGGATCTTCCCGACCCAGGAATCAAACCAGGGTCTTCTCCATTGCAGGCGGTCTTCTCCATTGCAGGTGGATTCTTTACCAACTGAGCTATCAGGGAAGCCCAGTTACTACCATTCCATAGTAACTCAGGGTAACTGAGTAACATCTAACTTTACTTACAAATCATGTGGGCACAGAGAGATAACGTGCATGAGTCCGAAATCTAAGACAAAGAAATCTTACACTTAAGCAGAGACCCAGGTCCAGTGTGAATTTGTGACTTTGATCCCTGACTCATCATCTTCATACACATTATTATAATGGATAACTTTTCAGTCTTTGAAAAAATATAACATTTTTTCTATTGTCCAATTTCTATTGAATCCATAGTCTGTCAAAGAAAATTTGCCCTGGGCAGAGTTAAAGAGTCAAGGAATAATTTATTCAAAACTATTGCAATAGGAAAGATTGAACTCAACCCCACTAAAACAAGTGGTAAGCTTCCCATTAGCTGGGGTGAGATAGGCTGCTGGAGGGGGGCATTGGTCAATGAGATGAAGTCTTTTGTATTTGCTAATTGATGTTTGTCTGAATCAGGCTCCGGAAACTTGGAGATAGGGAATCTGTCTCATTAGATTATTACATTTCAAAGGTACTGGCTCCTTGGTCTTTGAAAAAGATATTCCTGGGTTGGAAAACTGGTCAGAGGCTGGAAGATTTATTTATATTTCAAAGGGATGGAGAAAGAATTTGTAATTACAAGCTTCCTAAAGTAAATGTTCTCAGAAAAGGGAGATCAGAGACTTAAATTGAGAATGAAACCCATCTGAATTTTAGTGAAGCTGAGGAGAAGGGTAAGCCCATTAAGGCCACGTTGGTCATGGCCATCTGCCGAGTGCAGTGACAATAATACACTCCAGGTAACGCCTTGCATGTTGTTATTCAGTTGCCCAGTCGTGTCCGACTCAGCGAAGCCATGGACGGCAGCATGCCAGGCTTCCCTGTCCTTCACCATCTCCCGACCTTGCTCAAACTCATGTCCATCGAGTCCATGAAGCCATCCAACCCTCTCATCCTCTGTCGTCCCCTTCTCCTCCTGCCCTCAATCTTTCCTAGCATCAGGGTCTTTTCCAATGAGTCAGCTCTTCACATCAGGTGGCCAAAGTATTGGAGCTTCAGCTTCAGCATCAGTCCTTCCAATGAGAATTCAGGGTTGATTTCCTTTAGGATGGACTGGTTGGATCTCCTTGCAGTCCAAGGGACTCTCAAGAGTCTTCTCCAACACCACAGTTCAAAAGCATCAGTTCTTCGGTGCTCAGCCTTCTTTATGGTCCAACTCTCACATCTGTACATGACTACTGGTAAAACCATAGCTTTGACTGTATGGACCTTTGTCAGCAAAGTAAACTTTACAAAAGGAAAAGTTGAATATGTATGCTTCCAATAGAATTGTTCATTATTGCTTTTTCTGTCTTATTAGCAGATTGATTAGAAGAAGCTCTTGCATATCTCCCCAAGAATCATAAATTCTGACTCAAGCTTTTGAAAATTGTTACTATCCATTGCATAGTGTGATTTGGGATATACCTATTTTTTTCTGAAAGATTTAAAGCTGGTACGCATTAGGCTTATTTTCCCTGTAACAACAGGGTCATCCACAATATGCAAAGGTCAAATGTTAAGACTCTGGTGGATAAGTGTTCCCTTGGAATATGCTTTCACCTCTTTTTCTTTGGTTTAATGCTACCTACTACAATGTACTGAAGGAATTTCATTTCTATAGCTCTCCGCAGAGTAAGTAACAGTGTCTTCCCTATTCTTATAGCTTATTGAGTACTAGTGGATAATTAGAGACCACAACAGGATCTAAGGAGAAAGATGCCATATTAATGCCCTGTTACCAAAGGAAATCTGTAGAATTCTTTGTTTTCAGGCTATATTGACCCATCTATATACTGTTGGGGGAGGAAAAATAATTTTCTCTTTACCCTTTTAGGATCTTGGCTGAGACCGCCTGTAAGAAAAGGCAATTTAACAGGAGAAAAACAAACAGAAGTTTAACAAAGTTGATACCTCCTGTATATGTAGCAAAGACCTGGGTAACTCTCCAAAAGGCCTGAGCTGCCACCTTAAAAATACCATCTCCAGCTAAAGATAGAAAAAAAAGATGGGAAGGGGTGGGTGGGAAGGTCAGTGATGGAAGGTTAACAGAAAAAGCACAGTAAACAAGGATATGCTTGTTATGAAGATTTAAGCCTTTGCCTCCTCCATTGTTAGCATTCCTAGAGTCATTCTTCTCTTCCAGGTACAGATCTGGAGATATCCTTACAAATGGAGATTTTCCCTTGCAAGTCTCTCTTACAGAATGGTAACTTCAGAGCTTCTCCAGCTTCTGTTTTTTCAATAATTAGCCTAAAATAATTCTTATGCTGAAGAGGCATATTTTAGCGTGACATGTTCCTCTCCCCTTCAACACAAACCCTTTTCATACCTTCAGTTCTGTCCCTCAGTTATGTCTGACTCTTTGTGACACCATGGACTACAGCAAGCCAGATTCTCTGTCTATCATCAACTCTTGGAGACTGCTCAAACTCATGTCCATCAAGTCAGTGAGGCCATCCAACCATCTCATCCTCTTTCATCCTCTTCTCTTCCCACCTTCAATCTTTCCCAGCATCATGGTCTTTTCCAATGAGTCAGCTCTTCGCATTACGTGGCCAAAGTATTGGACTTTGAGCTTCAGCATCAGTCCTTCCAAAAAATATTTAGGACTGATTTCCTTTAGGATTGACTGGTTTGATCTCCTTGTAATGAACTTTCAAGAATTTTCTCCAACACCACAGTTCAAAAGCCTCAATTCTTTGGTGCTCAGCTTTCTTTATAGTCCAACTCTCACATCCATACATGACTACTGGAGAAACCATAGCCTTGACTAGGTGGGCCTTTGTTGGTAAGGTGATGTCTCTGCTTTTTAATGCTATCTAGGTTTGTCATAGATTTTCTTCTAAAGAACAAGCATCTTTTAATCTCATGGCTGCATTCACCATCTGCAGTGGTTTTGGAGCCCAAGAAAATAAAGTCTGTCACTGTTTCCATTGTTTCCCCATCTATTTGCTGTGAAGTGATGGGACCAGATTCCATGATCTTAGTTTTCTGAATGTTGAGCTTTAAGCCAACTTTTTCTTTTTTTTTTTTTTTATTTTTATTTTTTTTATTATTATTGTTTTTGCCATACATTGTCATGATATCACCATGCGTTTACATATGCTTCCCCTCCGGGTCCCCCCTCCCTCCTCCCTCCCCCCCGGGAAATCTCGCTGCACCAGTCCCGAGCATCAATCCTGGGCTGGCGATTGATTAGACACATGACAATTAACATGCTTCAATGCCCTTCTCCCATCTCATCCCACCCTTACCCTCATCCACAAAGTCCACAAGTCTATTCTATACATCTGCGTTCCTTTTGTTGTCTCCCATGTTGGGTTCTCATTACTTTTTCACTCTCCTCTTTTACTTTCATCAAGAGGCTCTTTAGTTCTTCTTCACTTTCTGCCATATGGATCAGAATTACTAAAATTCATTACAGTTTGTTTATAGTCTCTTGATAGTCCTCATTTTAAAATAATTTGAGAAGGTCAGCATTTCGAAGATGCCCACTCAGAAGTACCATTTTATGCCCTCCCTAAGTGAGGTGGAATGTGGTAGTGGGAGGGATGGGAGAAACACAGAAACAAAATAAGCAAATTTTGTACCATTGTCACAGGGTAAAATGTCAGCATTTAAAAGAAAAAATTACATTTAAAAACCTTTCATCTTTAAATACTATTCAGTAGTTGAAGACTAACCATAGAGCCACTGTACAATTTCAGGGGCAACTGAAAAATACATCTCAGACTGACTTTTTTTAAGCTAAAATCAAGCTGTAGGCACAACAGTCCCAGGGCTGCAATTAAACTCAGTTTCTTTTTAATGTGTTCTTTACCCTTTATGATTATTTACATTTATAGAGTAACGCATTACTTAAAGTAACATTTATCCTATGATTTTGTTTTAAACAAAATGTTATAATGGCAAGAATATTATTTTCACAGAAACTGTAAGCTACAACTACTCAGACGGGAAGTTCAAGAAAAAAATGAATTTAACTTTGGTTTCACTTTAGCTACAATTTTAGAAAGTAAACTTAGCTTTCAGTTTTTCTATTGAGTGAAAATGACAGTTCTTTTCGAGGACATCATACTAAGGGAAATAGGAAATAGAAGCTAACATTCTGCTCCCTGGAAAAGGTATAAAAGGTTCTGTGGTTTTTGTAGAGAGGCTTCTAGAGTGTTCATCTCTGTTCCTCTTTCACAATAAATTACAGATGTTTCCCCTGATTTGTAAGACTAAAGGGCCAGGGAAGGGGAATTGGGCAATAATTGGTTTTCAGGTTTCTTCCACTTTAACCACAGTAATTCCAGTTGTATAGGTCTTTACGGATTGAGAGTTTTACCATATGTAGCGCTCAACACAACCTGGTTCTTTGGGGCTATCTATATCCACATCCTGTTTACAGCTGTGGAAACCTAGGCACCATCAACTTAAAGAAACGTACAGCATGAGAGTTACCAGTTAAGTTTTATTTGGGGCAATATGAGGACTGCAGCCTGAGAGACAGCACCTCAGATAGCTCTGAGAGGCTGCTCCAGAGAGATGGGGGGAGGGGTGGGGGGAGGGGGGGAGAAGGTCAGTATAGATGCGATTTTGGAAAAAATGGAGTACAGGCAACTAAGCATGTTTATATTTTAGGAAGTTTCTCCTGGTCTTGTGAAGCTTCTTGTGAAGCTTCTGCTAGACCAGAGAAACAGTTATCACCGTGATGGATTTTAACGCTTTTCTAGATAGGAGGAAATACAAGAATTGGGCTCATAAAACCAGCTCCTGAGAATGTCTGACTATCTGAAGACCTGCTCTGCCAGTTTTCCCGGAGCACAGAGGGCCTCATTTCTGTTTTCCATCCTGAGCTCCTTGAGGGGGTGTTGGAAGTCAGTAGCTGCAGCAGCACAGGATTTAATCCATGTAGGGATGGATGGTAAGCACCCATGGCAAGGGCCAGTTTTCAGAACTAAGACGTAAGCAAATCACCCAGATCGTGCAGTTAACTTCAAGTCAGAAGAAAAATGCAGGCCTGTCTGTCTCCGAATCCCATGTTGTTATAATTTCGGCCTTTTACTGTCTGTCTTAAAAATCCAGAGTATTCTTTCATGCAGTGGCATTCCGCAAGTTGCTTGTTTTTTTTTTATTAATGCATCATGGGTCAGCACACTTTTGTTTGTTCAGAAGAAATTGATTTTTTCCCTCAGTTAGATATTTGTTAAAAGTTACATATAGAAGTAATAGATGTCAACTGAAAAAATGCACGTGACCTAGAAGTTGAGAATTAGGTTCGATAGGAATCCTGAAGACTTCAAGCCTGGAAGACAGCATCTCAGGGGACCCCTAGAGAACTGTTTCTGAGGAGGCTAGAGGAGGAATCAGGCTATATAGAAGTTATGCAGCAAGGGACAGGTAATTAGAATATTAAAATATTATTGTTAATTAAGGAAACTCAGATACTTTGCATTAAGGGATTTAGCACTTTTCCATGTGTGGGAAGATACAAGCATCGAGGCTTACTGAAATTGTTTTTCATGTGCATCTCATCTGTCTTGGGCCACATCCTGCATTTGGATTGTTCATGTCCTTCATTCCTTGGTCACCATAAGGGATGGTGGATGTGGCAGGTGGCTGCCTCTAATACTTTCGTGCATTCCCCCAGCCTCCTTCCCCCACCCCTCCTGTTCCTCAATGCTTACCAGGGAAGCCGTTGTTAGTGGCTGCCAAGTAGCTGCTATTGCCTTCTGGGCTCATAAATTTACATTTGAAAGGCTGAAATCGCTGATGGCTGTGACATCTTTGTTTACCAATATGGCAAGAAATATTTCATTTCACAGGGTAATAGTGGCAAAATTAAATATGAAGGGCACATCAATAACATATATTTTGAAAAACATCTAACAGAGAATCTCATTGCTTTGCAGTACTTGGATTGATTTTAAAGGCTTTTTTCCCTGTTTTTTAAGTGAGAAAACTAACCACCAATGGATTTTAGGTATTGGTACATACCAGTGAAAAGCTGGGGAACTCTTCTAGTGCTACGCTTGGCTGTAGCTGAGCGCCAGCCTGCAGGAGGGTTTGAGGGCAAAGTAACTTAACAGGGATAAATAACTTGAGTGGGTGAGTCTTGCAGGTGGAATCCTGTTCTTGTGATACTAAGGAGTACGAAGTAACACCAAAGCAGCTCAGAGGAGCTGATTCCAGCTTCAGATACACAGAATCTCGGGTCCCTTCTAGACTTGCTGAAATATTGTCTGCATTTGGGCAAGGTCCCCAGCAATATATATACATATTAGAGGTTGAAAGGCACTGTCCTGAAACAGGAGGGCCGAGAGAATTTTAAATTGATTCTTGTGAAGTAATGCTTTGTTCCTCAATCCATGTTGTTTATCAGAATCCTCAGTGAGGCTTTAAAAAACATACAGCTGCTGGGCCCATTGCCTTTGAATGATTTCAGCTATTGGCCAATAGTGCAAGCAATTAGGAAAAGCAGTCACACCACCCTCAATATACACATACATACCAGCGCATATGTAAGCATTCTTCCAAAGATAAATCCATTTTAAAATATATATGGACAACTTTGATATATCCAGGGTTTGAGAAAACTGAGTCTACTTGATGCAGAACAAGGCATTTTATATGAAATCCTCATGAGAAAGGAGTATTTTATCTTATAATCTACTCTAATGCCATTGTTTGTATTTATTTATTTATTTTTAAAATTTATTTATTTATTTATTTTGCTTTACATTATCGTGTTGGTTTTGCCATATATTGACATGAATCCACCATGGGTATACATGTGTTCCCCTTCCAGAAACCCCCTCCTACCTCCTTCCTGATTCCATCTCTCTGGGTCATCCCAGTGCACCAGGCCTGAGCACCCTGTAACAAGCATCAAACCTGGGCTGGTGATTGATTTCACATATGATAATTTACACGTTTCAATGCTGTTTTCCCATATCATCCTACCATTGTCCTCTCCCATAGAGTCCAAAACTGTTCTATACATCTGCGTCTCTTTTGCTGTCTTGCATACAGGGTTATCGTTTCCATCTTTCTAAATTCCATATATATGCGTTAGTATACTGTATTGTTTTTCCTTCTGGCTTACTTCACTCTGTATAATAGACTCCAGTTTCATCCACCTCAGTAGAACTGATTCAAATGTATTCTTTTTAATGGCTGAGTAACAGTCCAATGTGTATATGTACCACAGCTTTCTTACCCATTCGTCTGCTGATGAACATCTAGGTTGCTTCCATGTCCTGGCTATTGTAAACAGTGCAGGGATGAACATTGGGGTATGTGTGTCTCATTCAGTTCTGGTTTCCTCGGTGTGTATGTCCAGCAGTGGGATTGCTGGGTCATATGGCAGTTCTATTTCCAGTTTTTTAAGGAATCTCCACACTGTTCTCCATAGTGGCTGTACTAGTTTGCATTCCCACCAACAGTGTAAGAGAGTTCCCTTTTCTCCACATCCTCTCCAGCATTTATTGCTTGTAGACTTTTGGATGGCAGCCATTCTGATTGGTGTAAAGTGCTACCTCATTGTGGTTTTGATTTGCATTTCTCTGATAATGAGTGATGTTGAGCATCTTTTCATGTGTTTGATGGCCATCTGTATGTCTTCTTTGGAGAAATGTCTGTTTAGTTCTTTGGCCCACTTTTTGACTGGGTTGTTTATTTTGCTGGCCTGTCAGGTTTCTCCATCCAAGAGATTTTCCAGGCAAGAATACTGGAGTGGGTTGCCATTTCCTTCTCCAGGGGATCTTCCTGACATCGAACCTGGGTCTCCAGCACTGCAGGCAGACTCTTTACCCTCCGAGCTACTGTCTGATACTAATACAAACTTAGATGTTTAAAACAACCCCAATATGTCATCATCTCATAGTTTTTGTGGGTCACTATTCTAAACTCTAATCCTCCACCCAACTCTTACTTCTAGACCCTACCCAAGGCTTCTCTTCTTGTCTATATAAAATGAGGGCTAGGGTCTTGCCCTCTGCTATTGATGCCATGTCCCTACTCATGGTAATCTATCCCCCTCAGGTCAAGGTGTTGTAACCACACGTTCTGGAAAACAGACTCAGTCAGAAGGACAATGCAGATAGCGGAGTGCAGTGTATTACACCGGCGGGCCCAAGGCAGAGTCTCCTCTTAGCCAAGGACCCCGACCGACTTTTGTGAAAACCTTATGTATCCTAAATGTGCTTCTCAAGCCCACATCCCCACATTCCTTAAACCTAGCTCGGAAAGTGTTAAAGGGACGTACAATTAGGTGATAACCGTGATTTATAATCAGAAGGGCCAGCTGGTTATGCATTGTAGCCTACACCAATGGGTGCCATAAAGATGACAAAGGTGATTGACTACATAGGGGATTCTTACAGTCTTTTTGGCAATGGGTAATCTTGGAATGGAATCTGGTGTTTATCAGTCCAGGAGGCCAGTTCGGCCATAGGTATGTTATCCCCATTGCTACCAGGCACATAGTCCAAAGCTCAAGGAAAGTGCAAGATGGAGTTTCCTTCTTTTTCAAGATGGAGTCGGCTCGGCCTGTTCCTTTCCTCCCTCAGAGGGATCAGCATAGTAAGAATGGATGGTGGGGATGGCTTATATAGGTCCTCTACTCAGAGTCATACAAGGCTGCAGTTACTTTTTCAGTTGGGCCATGTTCTTTTCTGGAGACTCCACTAGGCAATGATTCACTTCAAAGCTCACTCCTGTTGCTGGCAGAATTAATTTTCTTGCGTCTGTATGACTCAAAGCCATGGCTTTTCACTGGCTATGGGGAGGTTGGGTAGCAGAGGACTTCGGTCAGTCTATGTGGGCTGAGAACCCTCAGATGACAGCCCACAAGATATTGGAAACTTGAGTCCTATAGTCACAAAAAGATGAGGTCTGCAAACAATCTGAGGGAGCCTGGGAGGGGACCATTCCCCATTCAAGCTTCTGATCAGAGCTTTGTTCTGACCAGTACCTGGATTTCAGTCTGGTTTGACTGGTAGAATGAATGACATTTGTAACTTTCATTTACTACATGAGCCTGAACAAGTCATTCCGTTCTTCCTTGGTCAGTTTCTGCATACATAGATGGCAACCCGCTCCAGTATTGCTGCCTGGAAAATCCCATGGACAAAGGAGCCTGGCGGGCTACAGTCCATGGGGTCACAAAGAGTCGGACACGACTGAGTGACTAACACACACAGAACAATGTAACATGATAATTAAGCACATAGAACCTATAATCAGAATCCCTGGGTTCACATTCTAACTCTGCTCTGTGTTAGCCGTTAACTTCTGTAAACATTGTTTTGTTTTCCTATATAGCTTTGCCATACCATAGGGCTGTTGTGAGGGTTAAAGAAGATGCTTATCATATGTGTAATCAATTGCCAGCCCAGGATTGATGCTCGGGGCTGGTGCATCGAGATTTCCTGGGGGGAGGGAGGAGGGAGGGAGGAGGCAGGGGACTTCTAGAGGGGGAGCGTATGTAAACCCATGGTGATATCATGGCATTGAATGGCAAAAACAATAAAAGGAAAAAAAAAAAAAGAAGATGCTTATATAAGGTCGGATGGCATCACTGATGCAATGGACATGAACTTGGGCAACCTGTGGGAGATGGTGAGAGACAGGCTTGGCAGTCCGTGGGGTTGCAAAGAGTCGGACAAAACCAGGCAAGTGAACAACGATATAAGGTCCTTACTTGAGTATCTGGTACATGTAACATGTCTCTGTGTTATTAAAATGAGAAAAAAATCTCATGAGCCTTTTACTTAGGTTAGATGAAGTAATGATTACTTTCCAGCAATCAACATTTTGAATGAGAATATTTGACATATTATTAAATTTCACAAAAACCTTTTCAACATGAGAATACAATTATGTTTCTTAATATCAAGGAAACAGATGAGTTTTAAATGTTTGGTTTAAAGTGTTATATTAATTTCAGAAACTAAATTAAGTGAAGTCACTCAGTTGTGTCAGACTCTTTGTAACCCCATGGACTGTGTCCTGTCAGATTTCTCAGTCCAAGGGATTTTCCAGGCAAGAATACTGTAGTAGGTTGCCATTTCCTTCTCCAGGGGAACTTGCTGACCCAGGGATCAAACCTGGGTCTCCAGCACTGCAGGCAGACTCTTAACCGTCTGAGCTACTGTCTGAAACTAAATGAACAAACTGTTAATTCCTTCTCTATCACAATGCAACATCTTACAATGAGTTGTAATCCGCAGCCTGTTTATTCTTGTCATAGTTAGAAGTTCTAAACCATGAAGCCCTCAGGAAATGAGGGAAAGCAGCCCAGCCAGCAGGTTCTGCCATGTGTAGGTATCAACTCAAAGCATAATTCTTGGTAACGTCTTGCTGACTCTTCTTACCTACTTCTTTCAGTTGATTTTTTATTTTTTCATAGTATTAACAGTTTCAGTTATGCCATCCTAGTCATATTTCTTTCTCATTACTTTCCTGTGCCACTTTATTTTTATACTCATTTGTCTTAATTTGTTTGGGCTATTTATAAACAATGAAAATTTATTTCTCATAGACCAAGGTCAGAGTGTTAGCATGTTTGGGTTCTGGCAAAGAGCCGCTTCTGGCTTGAGAGAGGGCTGACTTCTCGGGGAGTCTCCATGTGGTGGAAAGGGCCAAATAGCTTTGTGGGGACTCTTTGATAAGGTCACTGATCTCAGTTATGATGGTTTCTTCCTCATGATGTGATCAGCTCTCATAAGCCACACCCCCGTATACCATCATCTTGGGGATTAAGATTTCAGTATATGAATTTGGGGGGATGAAACATTGAGACCATAGCAACATTCCAACATTTGTCTAGGCCACACAGTTAAACTTCCAAAGAAATTGAGTGCAAATAAAATAAAATCCTTTATGGAGGCAGGTTTATATGTGCCAGAGGACTTCCCTGGTGGCTCAGATGGTATAGAATCTGCCTGTCATACAGGAGACCTGCATTCAGTCCTTCGGTAAGGAAGATCCTCTGGAGAAGGGAATAGTACCCAGTTCAGGATTTTTGCCTGGAAAGTCCCAAGGACCAAGGAGCCTGGTGGGCTACAGTCCATGGAGGTCACAAGAGAAAGCCAGAAATATGGATGGGATGAGAGAGCTCTTTTGAGTGATACCCAATAGCTTTCATATCTGAAGGCCCTTAAGACTCCATGAGGCACCAGAGAATAGATTTCTTCAAAGTGGCAAAGACTACCCTCCTTCTCTCTCACCCTCCAGCCCCACTCTGGATTTGACATCACATTGTAAATATAGGAATGTGAAGTAGTGGTAGAAATAGAGTTAACATATTGATTAACATATTTGAAAAGCAGTTTCCCAAATTAGACTCTGGATAGCTGAATTTTTAGTACATCTTTTAAGAACAAATAATCTGTAAATTCTTGTTGTTTTAAACATATAAATGCTCTATTTCATGTCTAGATTTTCATCAGTATTAAGTAAAAAGTACTAAAGCTATTTTTATTTGCTTGAACTTTAATCAAAGAATTCATGGTGTATTTTAAAGACTGCATTGTGTGATGATTGTTAAAGTTAATTACTATCCACTATCAATATATTTAAGAAATAAACCACATTTGGGTCTTTTATATTTAAACAATGATTTTTAAACATTGATAACACATAAGATGTTGTTTGGTAAGTTTTCATTTTATACAACTTTCAATGAAAAACAATCAAATGGTCCAGATGTAGAACGTTGTATCACTTTTCATGATATTGATAAAAAAATAAAACAACCCTAAAATCCAAGAATGAGAGTGAGGAGAGGCAGACATTAATTTAGAAGTTTTCCTACCTCCAGATGAATCATAGTGCTCAAGGCAAAATCCATTTCTAGAATATATACGTCCAAAGAGGATTTATAAAACTTTAGTACCAGAGAGCCAGCTGCCAATGAACAATTTCAGTTAGGAGAAAAATATATAATTGGAATTCTGCCCACCCCCATATTTTTTAAAGAATCAAGAAAGAAGAATTAGCATTAAGGAAAGAGAGCTGTATTTTTTTTTTCTTAGAAGAAGTTTGATATTTATGATAGCCAACTTAAGCTCAGATATGTGATTGATCACTTGTAACAGTTTGGAGATTTCAGTATTGTTTTCTAAAGCTAGAGTTTAAAATATTTTTTAATGGTTCAAACTATATATTTGATAAATATTAGTCATTCACTCATGTTCAACTCTTTATGACCCCATGGACTGTAGCCCACCAGGCTCCTCTGTCCATGGAAGTCTCCAGGCAAGAATCCTGGAGTGGGTAATCATTCCCTTCTCCAGGGAATCTTCCTGACACAGGGATTGTACTTGAGTCTCCTGAATTGCAGGAGCCACCAGGGAAAAAAATAATCAAAAAAGTTCTTGAATTTATTTTTTTGTCATTCTTAGTGAGTATGCAGATGATTTATGTTTATACACTCTCATAATTATTAGTCTGTTGTAAGTCCTCTGCTTTAAATGTGTCTTGTTGCAGAAAAGCTACTTTTACCTCTCGTTATTATTATTAAAATAATTATACTCAACTAAGTAGATGAGATTTGTTGTTGTTCCATCACTAAGTCATGTCAAACTCTTTGTGACCCCATGGACTGTAGCATACCAGGCTCCTCTGTCCTCTACTATCTCTTGGAGTTTGCTCAAATTCATGTCCATTGAGCTGGTGATGCTGGTGGTGCTAGTGGTAAATAACCCACCTGCCAGTGCAAGAGACAAGAAAGACACAGGTTCCATCCCTGGTTGGGAAGATCCCCTGGAGGAGGGTATGGCAACCCACTCCAGTATTCTTGCCTGGAGAATCCCATGGACAGAGAAGCCTGGATGTCTATAGTCCATAGGGTCACACAGTCAGATACAACTGAAGCAACTTAGCACGCACGAATCTAATCATCTCATCTGCAGCCCCCTTTGTATAAGGCACTTTTTTTTAATAACTCTTTGAAATTTCATATTGGAATACAAGAAAATTGACAACAAAATATAAAAGGTACAAAAACACAATAATTAATATTTTTAAAATTGTTAATGCTAGATTCTAACACAAATGAATATCTCTCCTGGAAATTTAGAACTTTAGTCATATTTATTATATGCTCTATATAGCAAATAAGCAAAAAAATTTAAATATAATTTTAAGAATCAATAAAATTAATTTTTATGTCACCTTGCCTCATGTCGTGAAATCTGCTAAAATCTAATTGTGTGTTAGTTGCTCAGTTGTGTCTTACTCTTTGCAAACCCATGGACTGTAGCTTGCCCAGGCTCCCCTGTCCATGGAATTTTCCAGGCAAGAATTCTGGAGTGGGTTGCTATTTCCTTCTCTAGGGCATCCTCCTGACATAGGGATTGTACTTGGGTCTCCTGCATTGCAGGCAGATTCTTTACTATCTGAGCCTCTAGGGAAGCCCCTAAAATCGAATTATTCCAGATATATTGTAGGGCTTTTTTCCATTTTAGCAAAGAAAATAACATACTTTGTGTGATTTCTGTTGTTTAAATTTGTTGATGTTTGTTTTACAACCCAGACTGTAGTCTGTCTTGGTCAGTCTGCCATATCCACTTTAAAAAAAAAAATGTGTGTCCTGCTGTTGTTGGGCAGATTGTACCATAAATTTCAATTTGGTCAAGCTGTTTGACATCTCGGGCCTTCCAAACCCTTACTGATTTTCTGTCTTCTGAAATTGATTACTGAGGGAGAAATGAGAAGTCTCCATGTATACCTGTATGTTTTCCTATGTCTTCTTTTACTATAACAGTATGTGCTTCATGTAATTTGAAGTACTCTTGATGGCTAATCCATTCTTAGGATTGTTAAGTTTTCTTGATGAACTGACTAGCTTAAAATTATTTGATGTTCCTCTGTACCGTTGGTAATTTTTTTATTCTACAATATAATTTTTTTTCCTGGTAATCTAGTCATGTCATTTTTAACCAATATTGCATGATGTATTTTTCCCAGTCTTTTACAGTTAACCAACCTATGTATTTGTATTTAAAGTTAGTTTCCTATTACACATGACATATTTTGGTCTTCTTAAATTTTAATTTAACAATCTGCTTCATATTGGAGTATTCGATCATTCCTATTTAATATAGTTATGCGATTTGATGTGAGCATTCCATCTTGTTAGATATATTCTCTATGGGGACTTTGTTCCTTCTTTTTGCCTTTGTTTCCTACCTTCATTTGGACTCAGTATTTTTTATTCCAATTCTTTTCTATTGGTCAATTAGTTTTATATTTCTTTTTTTTTATTAATTGGCCTAGATTTAATGAAATATATCTGTAACTTTTTTCATCTTTTTAAGAAAGTCATTGAAGTGTAGTTGATTTGAAATAGTATTAGTTTCAGATATAGAACATAGTGATTCAGTATTTTTATATTTTATACACCGTATAAAATTATGATAAAATATTGATTGTATTCCCTGTACTGTACGTAACTTCCATGTGACTTATTTGTTTCATAACTGGTAGTTCATACCTTTTATTCCCCCTTTTCTGTTTTGTTCCCCCACTCCACTCCTCATTAATGGTAATCACTAATTTGTTCCCTGTATTGGAATATTTTTCTGTTTTATTTGCTTGTTGTTTCAGTTTTTATTTATTATACTGCCCTGCATAAAGTTTATAAGACTTAAAACAGTGTTTTCCCAAATCTTCCCTCCTACCTTTTGTGCTATTTTAAAACACAGTTTACCTTAAAAGACCTTGTAAATCTCACATTATGTTGTTTGAGTTTTTTGCTCACATAATCAGTTATCTTACAAAGGAATGTGAAAAAAGATAACAGTGTCTTTTATATTTACTTCTCTTTGTAGTTTCTGTCTTCTCCATTGACTTTTGTTCATCAAATTTCCATAAGATGATAAACTTTAACTTTTATAAAACTTGGTATAGTACTTCAGTCCAGTTCAGTTTTTCAGTCGTGTCAGACTCTTTGTGACCCATGGACTGAGCACGCCAGGCCTCCCTGTCCATCACCAACTCCTGGAATTTACCCAAACCCATGTCCATTGAGTCGGTGATGCCATCCAACCATCTTATCCTCTGTCGTCCCCTTCTCCTCCCGCCTTCAATCTTTCCCAGCATAGGGTCTTTTCAAATGAGTCAGCTCTTCGCATGAGGTGGCCAAAGTATTGGGTTTCAGCTTCAGCATCAGTCCTTCCAATGAATATTAAGGACTGGTTTCCTTTAGGATGGACTGGTTGGATCTCCTTGCAGTCCAAGGGACTCTCAAGAGTCTTCTCCAGCATAACAGTTCAGGATCATCAGTTTAATATTTAGTGTACATCAGGTCTCCTGGCATACATTCCAGCGTTTGTTTTCTGAAAGGGTTCTTATTTTTGATATGTATTTCACTGGGTATAAAATTATTGGATTATTTCTTCCCCCATTATTTTGAATTGTTTCTCAGAAGAAGTAAAGAGGAACAAAAATAATTATAGCATACGATTTTTTTCTTTTTTTCCTTGCTGCCTTTAAGCTTTTCTCTTTACTTTTAATTTTTTTTTTATTAAGGTAGGTATTTTTGTTGTCATTATCCTGCTAGGGTTTCTCTGTGCTACTGGTGTCTATATTTTGTTGTCTATCTCCTGTATTTTTTATTTCTTTCAGAAAGTTCTCAGCTATTATCTCTCCAATGTTTTTTTTTTTTTTGTCCCCTTCTCTCTCTCATTCTTGAACTTCTCAGTCTTAAATTTAGGCCATTTGTTTAATTCCACAGCTACTGGATACTGTCATCTTTTATTTTTTCTTTTTTAATTATTTTCCTCTTTATGCTCGACTTTGGATGATTTCTGCTGACTGTTAAGTCCATCAAAAGAATTCTTTATCATTGATTTTATTTCTAACAATTTCATTTTATTCTTTCTTACAGATCATACCTCTCCACTAGAATTCTCTAGTCTGTTCATGTATGTCAATCAACATTTTCCCCTCAAATTTTTCAAAAATTAAATATAGCTGTTTTCTATTTCCTAATAGCTGCAATATCTGGGTAATTTCTGAGTCTGGTTCTGTTTATTGCTTTATGCCTTGAAAGTGGGTCATTTTCCTTGGTTTTTTTTTTTTTTTTTTCTACATGCTCTTTAACTTTTCATTGACTAACAGCTATCCCATGTAGCATAACAACAGAGACAAAAATTCTACTTTTGTCAAGGAATGGTCATGTTGCTTTTTCTATTAGGCCTGAGTGTAGGTGGTTGAATCAGTCTAGTAAGGAGTTGAACTGTTGGGATTTTATTCCTATCTTTATCTTCATGGCAGTGTATGGCTCATCATCCTCAGGGCGAGGGCTCTAGATACCCTGTGCTCTGATGGAGGACCCAGGAGGCTAGAGGATTTTTCTCAGTGTTTCGATTCCTCCCTAAGCTTTCTGCTATTCCTCCTCACTTGTTTTCACAGGGGAGTCTCTATCCGTGGTCCTTGTGCTCCATCAGCCATGGACTGTCACTGCTTGTTTTTTGTTCCCAGACTTATGATAAAGGCACAAGTAGACATCCGTTGTCCTTGTCCCTATATCTTAGATAAACCTTGTGCTCCTGGGCGTCAGGATGAGGCTTTCTCAGAAATCTACTTCATCCTGTTGTCCTTGGTAGTAAGGAGTTTACTACCTCTTGTCTTGAGGTTACAAAGTTCCACTTGCAATCAGTATAGGACCAGTTGCCCTGGATGACTTCCTGATTCTCTATCAGGGCCAAGAGCTTTGGCATCCCTCTAACCTCTGCATCAATGAGTTATTGTTTGTGTCTAGGACATGAGCAGTCTCTCTATACTTTCCCAAGAGGCAAGCTTTATTTTCTCTACTTCTCCAAAAGAAGTCATCCTTGTCTGAGTCCTTGAATAAGAGTATTTGTTATCCCTTCTGCAACAGCTCTTTTTGTTTTGTTTTTATCTATTTTGCTAAGGGATTATTATTAATAACAGTATAAGAATTAAAAACAGAATAAGAGAAAACCTATATATATATATTATATACACATAAAGAATAAAAGTGATATATACACATAAAAAATAAAAGCTAAATTGACTGTGAAGAAGTGAAGCTCTACCTGTAAATGACATTGCTGTGTATCTAGAAACTGCTCCAAGAATTAGTAAATAGAGTAAGACCGCACAATAGAACTTCAATATGCAGAAATAAATTACATTTTTCTATAGTAGCAATGGAATATTAGACCTGAAATAGAAAAAGACCTTTTTCATAGCAACAGGATATTCATATATCAAACTTTAATATGTCTTATAAAATCGTGCAGGACATCTCTGTTGAAAATGACAAAACCATGCAAAAAGAAATGAACTGACAAAAAGACTTTGTATATATATTTTCTTAATGTGAATTCTTTCTAAATTAATCTGTAGATTTGAAAAAAGTCATCATTAATAATGAATGGTTTTTTGAAGAAATTGATAAGTGGGTTCTGAAAGTTGCATGGAAATTCAAAACACTTAGAGGAGCCCAAATAATCTTGAATGCTGCTATGGACTGAATGTTGGTGTCCCGTGGCCCCAAGTTCACATGTCAAAACCCTTGCCCCCAGTGTGATGATGGTATTTGGAAGTGGGGCCTTTGGGAGGTAATTGAGTCTGGGCCCTCATGATGGATTTAATGCTTTTATAAAAAGAGGAAGAGACCCCATGTGTCTCTCTCTCTCTGCCATGTAAACCGACAAGAAGTCTGTCACCAAGAACCTGACCATACCGCAACCCTGGTCTCAGAACTGGAGAAATAAATGTTTGCTTTGTAGTCACCAAGAATATTGTATCCTATTATAGCAGCACAAACTAAGATGAATAAGAACAAAGTTATTTAACCAGTTCTGTTAGCTGGTTTTGTGACATCTGGTTTCTCAGTCACTCAGTCATGTCTGACTATTTGTGACCTATGGGCTGTAGCCCTCCAGGCTCCTCTGTCCATGGAATTTTCCAGGCAAGAATACTGGAGTGGGTTGCCATTTCCTTCTCCAGAGGATCTTCCTGACCTGGGTTTCGAACTTGCATCTGCTGTGGCTCCTGCATTGGCAGGTGGATTTATTTTACCATTGAGCCACCTGGGAAGCCCATATATTAAACCTATAGTAAGCAGGACAGTGTGTAATTGGTATAAGTATAGGAGAGTCTATCAAGAAATTATAGTAAAGAACTTTGACAAGCACAGTATTGTAATGTGATTTTTGACAAAGGTGCCAAATTAAATCAATGAAAAAATCCTTTAAACAAATCATTCTGGAACAACTAGGTATTCATAAAAATATAAAACTAAAGATAAAAAATATCAATCAAAATTGATATTCTGAAGTAATTATGTAAGAGATATAAAAACAATACTACAAATGACTTTTATAAGACTGCTTATACATGTTATTCATAACATTTTGATATTTTGAAGATAACAGAAATATTCACTAAAAGAAAAATAGATAAGCAAATACTGTTATATTCATATAATGAATATAATGAAGTATTCAAAAATAAAAAAAAAGAAATGAGTTCCTAACAAACTCAAGAACATGCATGACTCAAAACGTATTATGTTGAATAAAATGATAAATACTCTATGACTTCATTTTTTTTGAAGTATAAGCATAATTAGACTGATATTGAAAATAAAAAAGTGGTTACTTCTAGTAAGGTTGGAATTGAGTGGAGAAAATCATCAGGGAACATTCAAAGGAGATATAAATGTTCTATATCTTACTTTGAGTGGTTTTTACATGACTACATGTAATCATCAAAACTCATCAAACCAAACACCTAAGCACTGTATTATAATGCATGTATATTTTATCTCAATTTTAAAAAATTTTTAATGTGAAAAATTTTGTGAAAAATATGCCTTTTTGATTTATTATTATATAAAACATAAAGTTAACACATTTCTTATATTTCTATGTTTGTAAATAAAACATATATATGATATAATTACTGAAAAATAGTAAGAGGATAAACCCCAACAGGAGGTGTCTGTAAATTTTATGTTAACATTGAGTCTGTAATATCGAAGTACTAATTTTGATTTGCTATGCTTTTCCTCCATGATTTGAGTGAATTCTGAGTACATAAAATGAGGGTGCTTTCCTTTAGGAAAAAATTGCATTAGCTGCTGCCTACATGACAATGAATCTGCTCAACTAGCAGCGCTGTTGCCTTTTTCTATAACCTGGGTTTGTAAAGAAGTCTTTAATTGAGCACCTTCGCCTGCCGCTGACCCAAGTCTTTGTCTCTTGGACTGACGTGCTTGGTATTGGTTTCGGTATCGGTATTACCAGGGAGAAAATCTCATGACTGTTCTGGATAAGGACAGAAGTGTCCCAGCCCTGTATTGCAGATTTTCTCTACAGCAAAGACAGTGGCTGACGACAGTCCGTACTCGCCTTCTCTTGGTCTAACACCATCATATCTTCAAAGTGGCAGAGTCCCACTACACAGGAAACACGGTAAATGTCTCCTTCTAAGTAGATTAGGGAGGCTGGTTTACTGAAAGAGTTCCAGAAGGGGTTTTAAAAAGTAGAACCAGATTAATGAGCTTTACTTACACTGTGTATTTTTTTCCTTCGGTTATGATGTGTGGCCAGTCTTAAAATGGTGCACAAACTTTGACTTCTGATTAAAATCAAGGGTCAAAATCTTTGTCTCACATATCCTGACAAGAAGGAAAAATAGTCATTGTACTGTCAGGTTCCATTTACAAACTTTTCAAATATTCCCTTACCAGATTTATTGGTCTGAGTGCATATGTTCCTCTCAATATGTTTATTTAAAAAAATTGAATATGCAATACATAAATTTTTCATGAGAAACATTAAAAAAAGACAGATACCTCCCAACTCTATTTCTTGACTGTTATCCCATCTCACACTTCCACTGTGTTGAATTTAAAATGCAAGCCTCGGAATTAACAGCCTGCTTTTTATTCTCTCCCTTTATATTTATTATAATTTTCTTGAGTTATGCTTTAACTTGGCATTTTCTATAATTTCCTTGTAAGTTTCTTTAATAGAGATGATATTATACTGAACTTCATGTTCTCAAAATTGCATCTTTACTAAACTCTTTCTTTGGCTTTCTCTCCTGGCTCATCAACTCACTCTGATATATTAGCTTAGCCGCTCTGTTGTATAATTTAGTCCTGTTTAGAGTTGTTCATTTCAATAATATTTCCATAATTTCTATTATAAACAATATTTCTAAAGTCTCTTTTTTAATAGGTCAGTATGCTTTTGCTCAGTGTTATGTAAAGACATATAATGACATAGTCTTGGTAAGTGTAGCTTCTGTGATGGATATGGTCCACTCAGTAGTTCATCTCCTTTGACTTTTTTTTTCATACTGTTTATTGGCATATAAAAGAGACATATTTAATTATCTGATATAGACAAAGTGGAAGTGGGAGTAGGTTCCTTAATCTTTGCAAAAACACAAGCTGACCTAGTAAAATATTTTCATTCAAAATATTTTTGTTATCTGTTATAGTTAATCATGGTATAGCATATGTATGAGTATAGCATTAAAACAAACAACATTCATTTATAAAATCATTATTTTTTTTAACAAATGTTTACTGAAAGCTACCATGCACCAAAGCTACTCTATGCCAAGACTAGAGCTTGAGGTTGAGCACAACACTAACAAGGTTACTATGAATAACTATTCAATGAAGGATTTTTTAATATAGCATCAAGCATTCAAAAGTGATGGAATTGATGTATGTCAGGTGACTGAGCAGTACTGAGTGGCTGAATTAGTGAAGTCTGAATAGCATAAAGAAGCCAACCAATCAAAGGTTAGGGGAAATAACATTTCAGAGGAATAGTTCCGGAAAGTCATCCTGGGAAAAATGAGCTTAGGAATGCTTACAGAATAGGAGTTTAATATAGAGATACATGATTAAGATAAAATGAGCAAATGAGAAGTATGAACTTATGCCTGAGAGGAAGGCAAGAGCTATAACATGCACCCATGGTAGATCACAGTAGTGGGTTAGGTTTTTTCTAAGTTCAATCAGTTCAGTGACTCAGCCGTGTCCGACTCTTTGTGACTCCATGGACTGCAGCACGCCAGGCCTCCCTGTCCATCACCAACTCTCAGAGCTTACTCAAACTCATGTCTGTTGAGTTGGTGATGCCATCCAACCATCTCATCCTCTGTCGTCCCCTTCTCCTCCTGCCCTCAATCTTTCCCAGCATCAGGGTCTTTTCCAATGAGTCAGCTCTTCACATCAGGTGGCCAGAGTATTGGAGCTTCAGCTTCAGCATCAGTCCTTCCAATGAATATTCAGGACTGATCTCCTTTAGGATGGACTGGTTTGATCTCCTTGCAGTCCAAGGGATTCTCAAGAGTTTTATCCAACACAAAAAGTCATTATTGCTAACTTCTGTAGAAAGCCACTTGCTGTGATGCTCAGCAGAATGGTCTGATTTTATTTATGTATTTCAAAGCTTACTGTCTGATATGTGGAAAATGGATTATAGTACTACAAAAGGAGAAAATAGGAAGTATATTGGGGTACTCCTGGTGAAAAATGATGGTGACTTGGAGGATGGACATAGAAAATGGATATGTCCAGATATATTGTAAAGTTCGAGAAGTAAAGATAATTCAGATATGAGGCTGGTGAGGAAACAGGGGACTCAAAGGTGAGATCACCATAGCAAGGATATTAAATCTGTTTAGGATTGTGGTGGGAAGAGCTATTTAAGCTGAGTACTGTGGAATAGTGAAGTGAGTTCAATTTTAGTAGAGGAAAGACACATATCAAGAGGCATGTTACAAAAGCTTTATGATTTTTCTGAAGATAATAGTGAACAAATGAGATTTTTGACTAGGAGATGAGGTAATCATATTTTTCAGAGAATGTTGGGTCATTAGACTGTTCTGGCTCCTAGCATTGTAACAGACTTATTCTAGGACAGAGGGAACTTAGCTTATTTCAAATCTGGATGAAATAAAATAGATGTTCAATTTCTTGAAATTGTAATAGTGTATAAGTTACTAAGGAAGGATTTTCTGCATGGGTGAGAGGACTGCTAAAATCATAAATCTGAAAAATGGAAAGTCTGCCATTCCCATCTTTAACCATCGTGAAGATTTTGCAGGGTACCTTACAGAAGCTATTAGAGAAGCCACAATG
Organism: Antilocapra americana; assembly: GCA_007570785.1. Classification (NCBI taxonomy): domain Eukaryota; kingdom Metazoa; phylum Chordata; class Mammalia; order Artiodactyla; family Antilocapridae; genus Antilocapra; species Antilocapra americana. The sequence continues at coordinate 10,680,427 of ML660765.1, read as the reverse complement.
AGGTCAGGTACTGTGAGGATGCAAAATGCGATATGACTCTTTGAGGCACCTATGCACAGGTTATTTCTATGCCCTATGAATCTCATTTTCTGAAGTAAAAAATCCTGAGCTCTCTAATTGGATGCTTGATATGTGAGGAAATATTAGTAAGAGTGCTGTACTGTTTATTTTTTTAAAAAGCATTCCTTATAATTGTTGTTTCAGTACTTTCATTGTTGAGGTTTTTTTTTTTAAAGAACTTCCAATAGGTGAAAGTGGTGATCTAGACTATCGATTATGAAATTGCTTTTCCTGAAATGAAACAGCCATCTGTAAAGTGAATAGATCTGGATTTTACACGACTTGGCAGCACAGATGGTTCAGTAACTACTACAGCCACTAGGACTCTTTTCAGCTTTCTCTTCCTGGGTGTGTTATTGCAAGTACAGTATTAGGAGGCGCCATGAAACTTGATCTCAGTGATGAGGATGTATTTAGTGAAGTATATCAGGGAAGTAGAATTTTGTAAAGTTGAATGTTCATTTGGGGGTTATCGAAAATTTTTCTTTATAGGTTTTAAAATGTTCAGGTTTTAGATTTTATGATTGCATCTTCTGTTGCTTCTCTGCCAACCAGTGTCCTCAAAATGGAAGAAGAATTGAAATACGTGGCAAGGCAGGTGATGAGGCAAGTTTTGGTTGCTAATACTGTTATTTATTGTATCAGATATCGTGTGAAATAATTTACTCAGCTGCCACAAAGAGATAAACTACCCTTTTAGGGTTTAATTCCTGCTTTCTTTAAATTTCTGGTCTACCCTCACATTTTAAATGTTAGCAAAATCTCTTTAATGTCAAACTTCAAAGCTACAGAGTATAGCAATGGAATATACAGGTCAAACACACTCTATGATGTGGACTCAGAATTTAAAGGAATTTGTCCTCCTTTCTCGGGTTGCCTTCTTCCTTGTTCTGTACTGTTTCTGATACATTTGAACCAGTGCCTCTCATCTTGGACTTCTGTCTTCTTGCATGGATTAGGGATGCTTACAAATTGTATTTTTAATACATCCCATCTTCACTGTTAGTGATCTTATGTTCTTTGTATTTTCATTGCTCACTGGACTTTGTCTTTCTATTCAGACTCCCATTCCTCGTATCTCTCACTTGTCCTATTCTGCCAGTATAGAAAGGTGGGATTAGAGAAACGACCGAAATAAAGGAAAACAAGAGCAGGATGTGGAACTCACAAGAAGAGATTATGGACTGCTCTTTGTTGTTGTCTCTGAACGCAAAGCTTCCCTTTCTAGGTGAATCTTCTCCTAACTTTAGCCAGGGCTCAAGAAGACCACAGAGTGTGTGTCAAGTAGGTTTTTGTCTGAGCAATTGAGGTTTAAAAAGAGAGTTTTCTACAGATTGTCTGAATATTAGTTATATTGCCCCAGAATAGTGTGTTGGAAATGCCAACCTATTCAGTTTTGAGTGAGATGGTTGGCTATGCCTAACAATCTGGTGGTGTATTTGTTTGGATGTCCTCAGAGTCAGACCCTGAAACAGCAGTTCGGAAGTAGGTCATTTAGTGGGAGGAACTCTTAACAGGCCCCGTGAGAGGGTGACAGCAAAGCTGATCATCTTTGAAACCTGTGACAGAATGTATGGAAAACACCTCAAAATTGTCCTAGTTTGGAATGACTAATGTACCCTCAAGACTTAGCTCCCTCACAGTGTGAGGGCTATTTTGGGACATACCATTTTGGGGTGTCTGGCCTGTTTCATGGGCAGCGATACAACTGAATCTGGAGAACAAGAGGTTGTCTCTGTGTGACATCCAGGGATAGGTCAGGAGGCAGGACGGGGCTACTGATCACCTTTATTTCACAGCGCATATGCGAACACATTCTTTTTATGCCTTCAAGTTTTCCCTTCCCTCCCACCGAACACAGAAACTTGGACTTTTTAAAAAGTCAGTGGTAGCACTAGTGGTAAAGAACCTGCCTGCCAGTGCAGGAGACAGGAGAGACACAGGTTCGATCCTTGGGTTGGGAAGATCCCCTGGAGGAGGAAATGGCAACCTACACCAGTATCTTGTCTGGAGAATCCCCATGGACAGAGGAGCCTTAGGCTACAGTCCATGGGGTCACAAAGAATTGAACACAATGGAAGTGACTTAGCACGCTAAGCATGCACAGACAAAATTAAACCATTCCCCCCCCCCAGTAATTCCCATCCTAAAGTCAATCAAGCTACCTTCTCAAGGCATTTCTGTCTATAGTATTACTGCTTTGCACAATCATATTCTGGTGCAAATATGCACTGACTGGCTAGACATAAAAGGCTTTTTAACATATTGTCAAGGAAAAAGGTTCTATGCAAGCCAGGATTATCATTTATAATTTAGAGTCAGTGTTTATATGGTATCTGAGCGTTCTTGTAAACAAATTGATTTTTTTTTTTTTTTGTTCTGAGTTGATATAGTCCCATTGCTCCAGCTAAAAGAGGGGAAGGTTTGGACCTAACAAGGAAACATCATCTTTGTAGATACAGTACACCTGCCAGACTGCTTGATTCTTGCCACATCACAACATACCTGAACTTCTCCTCTCCTTTCCAAGTTCTGTTGTTGTCGGCAGGAAACGAAGTGTAGCCTTCCCAGCAGTTTCCTCTGGGTTATGGACAGTAGCCAGGTTTGATAAGAAAAATCCCTCTTCAGCCATTTGTGAGTCACTGGTGAAACTTTAAACAGCACAGGATTTCTGATTTGGCTCATCACTCCAGTCCTGACAGAAATTGAGATGGAGTCTGTGCAAGGAAAACAAAACCCCAGTTGCTTCCCCTGCTTTTGCTCTCAGAGTCCTTTCTGGGAAAAAATCCAAACTTTTACCATCTGTAGTTCCTTAGCAGTATGTGAAAGAAAAGAGTCTGATTATTAATTGAGCTAGGATGAGCCGTCCATCAGAGATGTGCATCCTGGGAACCCCCCACTGGGCCACTTGGCTCCCTTGCTTGAAGTCTGATGAAGAAGCAGCCCACAGTGCTCAACCAGCTCAGACTGCATGATTAGTACTCCTCCAGAAATCACAGTCAAGGCTCAAAACTCAATGCGGTACAGAATCTTACTACAGTGGAATTGGAATTGGGCTCAGTTATAAGTTGTTTTTTGTTTGAATTTTTGCAGGTGACTTAGGGTTGGGCATCTCAAAAGAAGAAAACATGAACGCACATTACACTTTGCCCTCAGACAGCTGCATTAAAAATGTTTTACAGTAATTGATCTCTACCCATTAAAAAGGAAAAATGTATACTTAAAAGTAACTTAAAAGTTTGTACTTAAAAGTAACATTATCCTTTCTTAGGATACTACATGAGACCTAAAGTGGCTGCTTTCTCCACTGTCCTCAGTGAATATAAACAATTTTCTTTGAATTCTTCTTTTTGAATAATTTATTTGAAAAATTGAAATTCCAAATAATTCTTTTCATACACCAACCCTATGTTATACTTGTTCACACTATATTATTTTCTTGTGATTGTTCTCTTATGAGTTTGCATTTTATCTTTATTTTTCAAATTCTTCATAAGACTTTTATCTCCTAAAGCTTTTATTTCTGAAAAAAATTAAAAATCAGAGCGATAAGCTGCTGCTGCTGCTAAGTCACGTCAGTCGTGTCCGACTCTGTGCGACCCCATAGACAGCAGCCCAACAGGCTCCCTCGTCCCTGGGATTCTCCAGGCAAGAACACTGGAGTGGGTTGCCATGTCCTTTTCCAATGCATGAAAGTGAAAGGTGAAAGTGAAGTCGTTCAGTCATGTCTGACTCTTTGCAACCCCATGGACTACAGCCCACCAGGCTCCTCTGTCCATGGGAGTTTCCAGGCAAGAGTACTAGAGTTGGTTGCCGTTGCCTTTTATAAGGCTACTCATTAAAGACAATTTTTTTTAATAAAGTGAAGGTTTTGAAATAGAAGATATAACCAAAATCTAGTAAATATTGTTGTTAGGCCATATATATATATATATAATGTATGTAATACAATTCTATTAATTTTGCTTGTTATAATCTTGACCTATAGTATGTTTTTTATACTTTCCTACGTGTGATATATGGTTTTTCCAGTAGTCATCTATGAATGTAAGAGTTGGACCATAAAGCAAGCTGAGTACTGAAGAATTGATGCTTTTGAACTGTGGTGTTGGAGAAGACTTGAGACAGCAAGGAGATCCAACCACTCCATCCTAAAGGAGATCAGTCCTAGGTGTTCATTGGAAGGACTGATGTTGAAGCTGAAACTCCAATACTTTGGCCACCTGATGCAAAGAGCCAACTCATTTGAAAAGACTCTGATGTTGGGAAAGATTGAGGGCAGGAGGAGAAGGGGATGACAGAGGATGAGATGGTTGGATGGTATCACCGACTTGATGGCCATGGGTTTGGGTGGACTCCAGGAGCTGGTGATGGACAGAGAGGCCTGGTGTGCTGTGGTTCATGGGGTCACAAAGAGTCAGACATGACTGAGCGACTGAACTGACTGACTGAAGAATCTGCTTATAATGTGGGACACCCTGGTTCCATCCCTGGGTTGGGAAGATCCCCTGGAGAAGGGAAAGGCTACCCACTCCAGTATTCTGGCCTGGAGAATTCCAAGGACTGTGTAGTCCATGGGGTCACAAATAGTTGGGCATGACTGAACGACTTTCACTTTCACCTCACATTCTGCAAAGCTACTCTTACCTCTGTCCTCATTTTTCTGTGTCTTGTATTTGCTTGAAGCCCTTCATGGTCTTGTCTCGTCATCTTCTCCTGAAGGCCCTCCCCTTACATATTCTACTGCTAGGACTCATTTCAGAGTTCCCAGTACACCTTGCCCCCTGTCCATCCCCCAACCTGTTAGTTTTCTGCTGGAATTTTCACTCTGTCTCAAATGTTCTTTCCCATCATTGATTAAATGTTACTATTTCTGTAAATCTTATCTTCAAAATACTCTTCTTTGAGGTCCTCCTTGACTTTTTAAGGGAGCTTCCCTGGTGGCTCAGATGGTAAGATATCTGCCTACAATGGGGGAGGCCAGGTTTTGATCCCTGAATCTGGACGATCCCCTGTGGAAGGAAATGGTAACTCAAGCTAGTACTCTTGCCTGAAAAATTCCATGGAGGAACCTAGCAGGCTACAGTCCATGGGGTTGCAAAGAGTCGAACACGACTGAGTGACTGCACCTACATGCTCCCCAGCACCCCATTCCTCTTCTTTGCTTCTTAGTTTTCAGTACTTATCATGCTAGGGTAAAACCATATTTGTTTTTTATCTTTTCTCACTACATGGTAAGTCTCATAAGGCAGGAATCATTTCTTTCTTCTTTACTAATGAATCTTGAATATCCAGCAAATATTCTCTGGCACACAATAGGTGCTGAGTAAAATTCAATGAATATTTATTGTATGGCTTTAGCCAACAGGAGGAGTTTTATCCTAGAAGAAGACTGATGGACAGTACAAACAGTGAGAAAAAAAAATCTCCCCTATCTGCAACACAGTGTAATACAAGCATGTACACACTAGTTTGTAGATATGCACAAATAGACAAGTGGACCCATAATACGCATCTTCCTTTAAAGACTAGTTGTGAATATCGTTTGATCACTTCTCTGGTTAGCCAGTAAAATGCAGGAGTGGGCTGAGTGAGTGTGATATTTCTTGGTAGAGAAGAGGCTAAAAATAATCTACTTTCATACAATTACGATTAAAATACACAGTGTAAGTTATTTTCCAGATTCAGCAGAGCCCATCTGTCAGATGTAGTTTAAATTCAAGTCATTTTAATATGAAATATAATTTGAGTGTTTTGTACAGGTTTACACGTTTGGAGATGCCTGTGTTCTGCATTCTTAAAAAGTAGTTTCAGCATTTTCTAATGATCTGTAAATTTTGCAGGTCTCATTTTTCTATCAGACATTTCTATCAGACATTACAGAATTCTGTGACTGTTTAAGAGGCTAATGCAGTGAATGGGATTTTCTTTTTTTCTAATTATTACCATCATTAATTATTCAATATAATTATTGTTTAATAATCTATTTGTCATACTGTCAAAGGAGAGCATGTAAAAAAAGTAAGAATTGGTATGAAAAAGGAATGTGGGCGACTATGCAATTGTACGATTTGAAATCACATTAACTTATAAACAGATGTCACTGTAATTAATTTGATAATCACTATCAAAGTATGTTGGGAAACTATTTAAATAAGCTTAATAGCTCTAATATATAAACTGCTCCCAGAGAGTAAATTAGATACTTCTCCAACTACAGATAGGAACCTTGTGGGCTACAGTCTGTGGGATCACAAGAGTTAGACATGACTTAGCCATTAAACCACCAACTGCCACCACAGCTACACTCACTCTTCAAGGTTACATAGAATGTGCTGGAGAAGATATTTTTCAATGTTCCTCTAGAATTAAAAATGACTTTTAAGCATTTCCTCAAAGTACATTTCAAAATCAGGGCCTAGTAGCAAAATGTTTGTTTGCAGGTTTTCCTTAACATTTAGTGATGGGAAAATCATCTAAAAGATTTAAAAAATGACAGCATACTAAATTTTTTGTTTTTACTGATTTATCTGGACTAATGGTTTCTACAGTGCAAACTTGTATGACAACAGATTTTTCATTCCTTTGTCATCACATCTTTTAAAGGAAAGGTGTCAGAGTACATCAGCGCCCTAGTTCAGAGGAACTGATTTCCACTCACTGGAGAGCAAGCCTGCTATTCATTAGAACCATCAATCCCATGCACAGGTTAATTAATCTCTCTCTTAAGGTTTTAAGAGTGTTCATGTCCCCAGGCAAAATGTGAATTTAATCTTTTCATTTGACTAAAAGGTAAAAATAATTCTAGGATTAGTTGAGGGAGTTATATAGCACTGCTGGGTTATCAAAAGAATCAGGAATGGAGCCTGGTCTCTTGAATTTAGTATATTTAGCTTCTTTTGCATTATGCTGTGTTTGGAATATTCATTCACTCTTTTCACAAGTATTTGTTGAACATCTACAATGGAAAGACCCTAGGAGCACAATGATAAACAGGTTATAAAATATTTTGTGCCCTTTCTAGTTGAAAATATTATATTTCATCTGTTTTCCATTTTCACTATTCTTTCCAGGTATTTTGAAGATTATTTTTAACATTGATTATATTAAAGTGGTACATACACTTCATAAATAAGTCAAACATTCCAGAAAAGTTTAAGCGCTGTCTGTGGGGTAATTACTGTGATGAGCATCCTCCAAGATGCTCATGCAACTGTGAGCACACTTTTCACAAATACAATTATACTCTTATTTTTACTTTTTCATGTTTGGGGACCATTCTTTACTCATGCAATAATTTTACAAACAGACCTATGAAAACCAGAGAATGACTGTGCCTTGAAACCTGTCTGTGTGCATATAAAAATGGGGAAATTAATAATTAAATCTATGACATTTGCTCATAATTCAATACAAAAATTACCTCAATGGTTTAAACACTTTTATATTTTCATTTAAATATGACTTTCACACCTTCTTCTTATATGTGTTCACTTCAGTTCAGTTGCTCAGTTCTATCCGACTCTTTGCAACCCCACAAATTGCAGTACTCCAGGCCTTCTTGTCCATTACCAACCCGAGTCTACCCAAACCCATGTCCATTGAGTCGGTGGTGCCATCCAGCCATCTCATCCTCTGTTGTCCCCTTCTCCTCCTGCCCCCAGTCCTTGCAGGCATTAGGGTCTTTTCCAATGAGTCAGCTCTTCACATCAGGTGGCCAAAGTATTGGAGTTCCAGCTTCAACATCAGTCCTTCCAATGAACACCCAGGACTGACCTCCTTTAGGATGGGCTGGTTGGATCTTCTTGCAGTCCAAGGGACTCTCAAGAGTCTTCTCCAACACCACAGTTCAAAAGCATCAGTTCTTCGGCAGTCAGCTTTCTTCACTGTCTAACTCTCACATCCATACGTGACCACCAGAAAAACCATAACCTTGACTAGATGGACCTTTGTTGACAAAATAATGTCTCTGCTTTTCAATATGCTATCTAGGTTGGTCATAACTTTCCTTCCAAGGAGTAAGCATCTTTTAGTTTCATGGCTGCAATCACCATCTGCAGTGATTTTGGAGCACAAAGAAAATAAAGTCTGAAACTGTTTCCACTGTTTCCCCATCTATTTCCCATGAAGTGATGGGTCGGGATGCCATGATCTTAGGTTTTTGAATGTTGAGTTTTAAGCCATCATTTTTACTCTTCTCTTTCACTTTCATCAAGAGGCTCTTTAGTTCCTCTTCATTTTCTGCCATAAGGGTGGTGGTGTCTGCATATCTGAGGTTATTGATATTTCTCCTGGCAATCTTGATTCCAGCTTGTGCTTCTTCCAGCCCAGCGTTTCTCATGATGTACTCTGCATATAAGTGAAGTAAGCAGGGTGACAATATACAGCCTTGACATACTCCTTTTCCTATTTGGAACAAGTCTGTTATTCCATGTCCAGTTCTAACTTTTGCTTCCTGGTCTGCATACAGGTTTCTCAAGAGGCAGGTCGGGCGGTCTGATATTCCTATCTCTTTCAGAATTTTTCACAGTTTATTGTGATCCACACAGTCAAAGGCTTTGGGTAGTCAGTAATGCAGAAATAGATGTTTTTCTGGAACTCTCTTTATATGTGTGTTATATTTTAAATTTAACAGCTTATTTTGTTTTCTTGATGTTTTATTAAGGGCACACTTTAGTGCACTAATGGCAAACTGCATTAGCCAGGTTATACTATTTTTAAAATATTTTTCTCCTTAAGGATTAACTTTTTAAAGACACTGCTTAAGATACACTTACCCTGGATATTTCACATCAAAATCTTGCTACTTGATCATTTTCTAATACATAAGTGTCATGACCATCCAAAAGTTCATTATAATCTGATACTGCAGGGTAAACTGGGAATATTGAAATTAGAACAACTTAGAGTATCTTCTCTGTGGCTGGGTGGAGAAGCATCAACGAGCAAACTCCGGTAAAGGAACCAGGCAGGTGACAACAATAGAATGAAGAGGAGAGAGCTGAATGTGAGTGAATTGGTTTCCTCGGGCTGCCATAATACAGACCAGAGACTGGATGTCTTAAACAACAAACATTTATTTTCTCATAATTCTGAAGGCTAGAAGTTAGAGGTGCTGGCAGTTTCTGGTGAGGCTTCTCCTTCTGACTTTCAGATGATTTTCTTCTTGCTATGTCCTTATGTGGTCTTGCCTCTGTGTGTGCAGAGAGGCACCACTTTTTATGTGGACTCTGGTCCTATCCAGTGAGGACCCCACCCTTATGACCTCATTTAAGTTTAATCATCTCCTTAAAGGGTTTCTCTCCAAGTATAGTCACACTGGGGGCTAGGGATTCCACATGTGATTTAGCAGCCAGGCTATAACAGTTCAGCTATAAAAAAACATAAAATGCTCTGTAAGCCCCTCTGTGAAGTCTACAGTGAAGCCATGTCCAAACTAAGGAGTGTAGGGACCGTTGACAGGAGAAATGCCAGCTACTTCCGTTCTTAATGTAAAATCTGCTTCTTTAGAATCTGGCAAGTAATTATAAATTGTTCCAAATCATTATGCAGGTTAAACAGTACAATCTGTGGACTGTCTTTGATCCTCATGCTATGACATTTTTATTTCTAGCAGAGTCAAAAAAAGGATGTTTTTACCACTATATTGACCTGGGTCCAAATGTTGGTCCTGTCATTTATTTACAATATGACATAGTAAATGTATGCCTACCCTACTCCTTATTCCTTAGTTTCCATATATCCAAAATGAACATTAAAAATATCTATATCTAATGGGTAGTTAGATATCTAAATATTATGAATGCTTCATGTTAAGTCACTTCAGTCGTGTCCAACTCTGTGTGACTCCATGGACTGTAGCCCACCAGGCTCCTCTGTGCATGGGATTCTTCAGGCAAAAATACTGGAGTGGGTTGTTATTTACTCCTCCCGTGGATCTTCTTGACCCAGGGATTGAACCTGTATTGCCTGCATTGGCAAGAGGATTCTTTATCACTGAGCCACCTGGGATACCTGCAGTCGATATTAAGATATTGTAATTCTTATACCTGGAGGTCTTATAAAATTGAAAGTTCAAGGACACTTTGGAGTCAGTAGCTAGCATAAAAGTGTAATAGATAATATAATAATAGATTATTTGTACTTTGTTGATAGGAACCTTTAAAATTATTCAACCTAAGGACAAGTTCTTTTCAGATATATGGCTAGTAAATCAACCTATAATTGTTTGTCACTATTTTTTTCTCTATAATCCCATAGAAGTACTTCTCAACTATAATTTATCTTTCCTTTACTCAGGCCACAATACTTATAAATGAAAAAAGGCAACCAAAAAAGAATGAGTCATTCATCTTAACACTTTATGTCTAAAGTACTACTGAGACTGTATTCATAAATACAGTCTTTTTTTATTGCACTGACTATTACAAGCACAGCAGTCGTGAAGAAAAAGAGCTCACTCATTGGTCCTTCAGTTAATGTAATCATCAATATGCTGTTAGAAACTTGTACTGCTCCACTGTTTAAGAACTATTAGTTTGTCACAGATGTGACAGCCAAAGATTATTTTTTATATTTAAGGAGCTCATAAAGATGACCACAGAATCCAATAGGAGAAGTAGTGCCAAAGAACAGGAACAATTCTCAGAAGATGAACAACAAGTGAATTCTCTAAACACACAAAAAGGGAAAAATCTCATTAGCAACAAAACAAATGAAAGTTAAAACATAAATTTGACAACTGTTTCCCACTGTTTATAGAAGCAAAGGAAGAGGCCCTCTTTTGGTTTGCTTTAGCTGAGCCAGCAACTCATGGTTATGCTGAGCTTTGGGAAGAGAGACATAAAGATCCAAAGCTCTTCTGTGAGTACAGGATTGATGATGCACTCGTCCTTCCCATCCCTGACAGTTTCTTGGTAAAATTCAGAATTGAGCATTCTGTCATGGTGGCTAGGAAGGCTCTAATTAAGGCCAGAGTCAGGGAAAGATAATAAGGCTTTGAAATGAAGTTACCATTAATAATAAGAAAGGAAAGACAGAACCAACATTCTAGTCCTAGTCCTGCGTTAGAAGGAAAGGAATGGGAGAACTTAGTATTTTGATGCCATTGTGTTGGCTAGTAGTGGATGTGGTCCTGATTGTGCCCTTTTGCTTCCAGCATCTTTGTTTCCTACTAGAAACAGTGTGCCTGCTACTGCTACTCAAGCAGAGCCTTGTTTCATGAAAAGACTTTCATTGAAGAACATGAGCCATATCTCCTGAAATACACACCTCCTTTTCATCATCTATCTTAGGAGGCACTGTGTCTTATCCTTAGATTGCCACTTTTGCAGGAGTTGACCACAATGTACAAATGGCTGAAGGAGAAATCTAAGATTTTTGACCTAAAGTGCTCCATAATGGTTTGCCAGAGATGTTCTCTAGACAAACACTAGAAAGTGAACTATCTTACCTTAAAAAAAAGAAAAAAAATACTATGAAGAGGCAAAGGTTCAATTAAGCATGCATAGTAACTACTGAAACACACACTTTGTACCAAACACTGGGCTTAGACGTTAGCTATAGTGACAAGCTCTCTACAGTTGTAGATTTGTCAATAAACTGTTGATGAGACAGAACCAAACAAGATAGGATGCCTTTTCTCACGATGAAAGTGAGCCCAGGGAAATCTTTAACCTTACTCATGGGTTAAGCCTTGAATCTTTAAACAGCCAAAACAATCTTGAAAAAAGAACAAAATTGGAAATGTTACGTAGTTAGAATAGGAAAAAGGAGTCAAAAATGGTGGTGGCTAAAAGACAAAGATAGAGAAAAGCCCTCAAAAATGGAACAAAAGAAAATCCATAGACTGGAGTGAGAACTTCAGGTGAAACAAACATCCCCCCTTCTTGGCTAGCCCAATTTGCCTAGAGTAGGTTCAAGGAGGGGAGGAAACAAACCTATAAAAGGGGAAGCCAAGATGGATTGAGGCCTCTCCTTTGGTGTTGGCCTGTCCTCAAGCCTCAAGGGTGTACTTTCATTTGTTTGCAGAATAAAACTCTGAGCCATAACTGAGCTGTAACACTCTTGCACCATTTCGAATCTTTGCTGCAGCGAGACAGAATCAAGGAAATTACACACTCCCCCGACATACCCCTCAGACTTCCTGATTTCAAAACATACTATAAAGTGATAATAATTAAAACAATGTGGTATTGACATAAAGACAGACATATGGGTCAGTGAAATAGAGTCTAGAAATAATCCTTCATGCATATTGTCAAATGATCTCTGTCAAGAATGCTGAGGCAACAAAATGGGGAAAGAACTGTCTCTTTAATAAATGGTGTTGGAAAAACTGGATAATTATTTTAAAAAAGAATGAAGTTTGACCCTTATACACAGTACATGAAAAGTAATTCAAATGGATTAAATACCTAGATATATGACCTTAAACTATAAAGCTCTTAGGGAAAAACATGGGAAAACTTTGATACTGGATGGTAATAATTTCTTGGATATGATACTGAAGGCAGAAAATAAAAGCAAAAGTGGAAAAAATGGGATTACATAAAAACTTTAAAACTTCTGTACGTCAAAGGAAACAACAGAGTGGAAAGGCAGTATATGGAATGGAAGGAAATATTTTCAAGGCACATATCTAAAAGAGGTTAGTAACCAGAATATATAACGAATTTCTATAATTCAACAACAAAAACCAACCTGCTTAAAAACTAGACAGACTTGGGTAGGCATTTCTCCAAAGAAGATTTACAAACAGCCAATAAGCATAGGAAAGGAGGCTCAGCATCACTAATGACTAAAGAAATGCAAATCAAAAGCACAAGGAGTAATCACCTTATATGCATTAAGATGACCTTTATCAAAGAAACAAAAATTAACAAGTGTTGGTAAGGGCAAGGAGAAATGGGAACCCTCATGCACTGTCAAGAGAAGGGGAGAATGTAAAATGCTGCAGCCTCAATGGAAAGCAGTAAGGCAGGTCCTCAAAAACATGTTTTTATTTATTTTCAGATGATTTGGCAATTTCAGTTCTAGGTATGTATCCAACAGAATTAAAAGCAAGATTTCAAAGAGATACGTGTACATATGGCATTATTCTCCATAGGCAAAAAACTAGAAGCACTCTATTGCCTATTAACAGAAGAATGAATGAATTAAAAAGAAAAGGTAGTATAAATATACCTAATGGAATATTATTCAGCCTTTAAAAAGAAGAAAATCTCATCATTGACTGCAACATAGATGACTGTCCTAAGTGAAATAAGCCAGCTAAAAAAAAAGACAAATACTTTATGATCCATCATATACTAAGTTATCTACAGTGGTCAAACTCAGAGAAACAGAAAGTAGAATGGCCGTTGACAGGGGCTGGAGAGAAGGTGGGAGTGGGTAATTGTTGCTCCATGGAAATAGAGTTTCAATTTTGAAAGAAGAGAAACTAGAGATATGTTGCACAACGATGTGAATATAGCTGACACTACTGAACTGTGCACTGACAAATAGTTAAGATGGTAGAGTTCATGTTACATGTCTGTGTCATCACAATAAGAAAATAAATCTTGAAAAAGTGTTGGGCAAGAAAAAAATATAAATTTTCTGACCTGATATTTAAATTACATAATTTCAAGTTTTTGTTTATACTTTTTCCTAAGAATCTTGTAAACTTATTTTGAAAGAAAGGAAAGGAGGATAGAGAAGTGGAGGGAGGGGAAAATTCTAAATTACTTTCTTTCATTTCTTTGTTTTCCTCCTACTTCCCAGTGTAAGTCATGAGTCAACAAAAAAGATTTGAATTAAAATTTTACAAATTATTCATTTTTTGCTAAATTGGTTTCTGTTATAAAGTCTAGTTAAATCAGTTTATAAAAATAAAAACAAAACAAAAACCTTTAGTGATCAGATTTAATAAGAAAAATAATTTGGCTAAATGATTGATACCAGTCATTTGGTAGAATTAGAAATTTAGGGCTTTTGTTCAGATGTTACTGTTTTGAACCCAGAAAAGATTTTCATGGAGTAGTTTAAAGCCTTCTCTTGCAAAAGATCTTAATTAACCAAATATAAAGAGAAATAGACAACACAAAAGTAGTTCATTTGCTTTGAGTTGGGTTATTCACAGTACTGACCTTAAGTCATTCAGTTAACTAAAATGATTGCACACCAATTTCCATAATATACTTTGTAGATACAGAGTGAGTGAGTTTTTCCTTGACATCGTCTAGAAATGGCTACCATGTGTGGCATAGGTCAGAGAAAGATTACAATAGTCAGGCAAACTCACTGCAATCAAGCACTTTTCCAAAAGTGAGGCCAACTTAATTTAGGGGTCACAAAACAAATTTTTATTTATGATCTAATAAAAGTTTAAACATACATTTATGGTTTAGAGATTTTGCCGTTTTAAACATTTTCTGTTTGTGGGAAGCATCTTGTAACACCTAGAATGAGTTATGTTCCTTCCCTCAGTGAATTTCAACATCAAATCATTTTCCACTAGAGATAAGTCAGGGTAAATAGTACTAACCTCTTTGGATCTGGGTATCTATGAGCAGCATATATGATCCTTGTCATGAAGTTGGTATGTTGTGTTTATTACAATAGTCCTGTGACTCCCTGTTTCGAAAATAATAGAAATTATGGCATGAAATTCATAGGATGTCAAAACAGTGTGAAATGTAAACCAAAACTTGTCCAGAGAATCAAGTGGCTCTATTGTACAGTACAGTTTACATCACTGAGGTCAGCTCACTGTTCTTTGAATCTCTAATTCTTTGGAATAATGGGAATGTGGAGACCATAAGGGAAGGATCAAAAACAGCTCAGAAAAGTAATTGTGGGAAGGGTTGGGGAGCGGCTCTGCCTAAGGCTCCTCACGGCTGCAGATTTTTGTAAAAGAAGGTCTTGAAAACTCTGAGAAGAAATCCTTCAGATATTTGGCAAGTTTTAAAGAAGAAATTAATATAAAATGAAAGATATTAAGGGTATATAAAAGAAACCATTTCAAGCATAGAAAAGCAACTGAAACATTGTGTTTTAGAATGAAAGACTTACAATAGCTAAAATTTAAAGCAAAAAGTAATGCTGAGCGTGTAAATGTCACCCCGCTTATTTAACTTATATGCAGGGTACATCATGAGAAATGCTGGGCTGGGTGAAGCACAAGCTGGAATCAAGATTGCTGGGAGAAATATCAATAACCTCAGATATGCAGATAACACCACCCTTATGGCAGAAAGTGAAGAACTAAAGAGCCTCTTGGTGAAAGTGAAAGAGGAGAGTGAAAAAAATGGCTTAAAACTCAACAATAAGAAAACTAAGACCATGGCATCCCGTCCCATCACTTCATGGGAAATAGATGGGGAAACAGTGGAAACTGTCAGACCCCACAATCACTGCAGATGGTGACTGCAGCCATGAAATTAAAAGATGCCTGCTCCTTGGAAGAAAAGCTATGACCAACCTAGACAGCATATTAAACAGCAGAGATATTACTTTGCCAACAAAGGTCTGTCTAGTCAAATCTATGGTTTTTCCAGTAGTCATGTATGGACTATAAAGAAAGCTGAGCATTGAAGAATTGATTCTTTTGAACTGTAGTGTTGGAGAAGGCTCTTGAGAGTCCTTGGATTACAAGGAGATCCAACCAGTCCATCCTAAAGGAAATCAATTCTGAATATTTGTTGGAAGGACTGATGCTAAAGCTCCAGTAGTTTGGCCACATGATGGGAAGAGCTGACTCATTTGAAAAGACCCTGATGCTGAAAAAGATTGAGGACAGGAGGAGAAGGGAATGACAGAGGATGAGATGGTTGGATGGCATCACTGACTCAATGGATATGAGTTTGAGCAAGCTCTGGCAGATGGTGATGGACAGGGAGGCCTGGCATGCTGCATTACATGGGATTGCAAAGAGTTGGACATGACTGAGTGGCTGAACTGAACTGAACTGAAGGACAAAAAAAGACATTTTAAAAATATCATTTGAAGTGTTGATGGTTAGAAGAAAAGAGCATTGGAACTTACATTTATAAGAGTTATATTACAAAATAGCATGAACTAACTGATGACATGTTAGAAATATGTTTTGTAACCACATATCTACTAAATCAGGAATTCTAAAGATGCAGGCGCCTGTATTTTAACAAACCTGTAGGATGCCATTCTGATGTCAGTTGAAAGCATGAGAATCACTAAATTATCATGCATGGGCTTCCCAGGTGACTCAGTGGTAGAGGATCTGCCTATAATGCAGGGGATGTGGGTGTGATACCCGGGTCAGATCTAGGTTTGATCGCTGGATTGGGAAGATCCTCTAGAGGAGGGCAAGGCAACACACTCCAGTATTCTTTCCTGGAGAATCCCATGTACAGAGGAAACTGGCGGGCTCCATGGGGTCACAAAAGAGTCAGAAATGAATTAGTGTCTAGGAGAGAGAGAAAGAGAAGCATCATGTGGTTCTTGTATAACACTGACAAGGCAGCCAGCAATGACCATGCTGTATAGCAAAGGTTCAGTTAAATGCTTGTTAAATAAATGAAGAGTCAAATAAATAAAGCGTAAAATTAGAGATCACTAAAAATAAAAAGTAAGGCCCAGTTAAACAGATTTAAAGTATGGTAATTAATATATGCTTAAATAAACAAAATGCCAAAAATTATTATATTAGTATTTAGGAATTAAAGGCCTCTTGGGAATCTCTTGAGGCAATTCTTTAAGTCCTTGTAAATACCACACTGCTGAGGAAGCAGAAATTTAACTGGAAGAGAGCAAAGATGTAAAAGGGCATAAATGGTCCTTTATTTTCTCACTCAGTTTGTGACCTGAAGTTCATAGTACTTTGGTGGAGTCATTCTTGCTCTATTGCAATAGGAAAAAAAAAGAGTAGGATTCTTACTCTTTATTTTTTATCATAGTACTCCAAGCAGGGGTACCATCCCCTCATATTAATACTTGTCCTTAGGCATCTGTCTTTGATTCCCTAACAAATATAGTTGTATTTTAAAATACCAAAATTGTTCTAAATGTTAAAAGAAGTTGTAAACATACAGAGAAGTACACAAAATAGCATAATGAGTACCCATGTGGCATTAACCAGCTTTATGCTATGTGCTAGTTGGAATATCTCTTCCTATGTTTTTTTCTATGAAATTTGTCCATTCATCTCAATAAACAAAGACCTTAGAGAAATACCACTGCTGGTGTTTCTTAAATGTTTCTTATACCTGTACCTATGTGCCCCCTTTTCCTTTCTTAGGTATTTTCTCTCTTTCGTTGGTTTTGCTAGAGATCTGTCTTTTTCAGGGTTTCTAAAAGAATCAGATTTTGGTTTTAATCATTCCAAAATAGTTTGTTTTATAACGTATTCTAAACTTTCTCACTCGTTTTATTTTTCCTTTCTTGTACTTTTCTGTCTTATGGGCTAAATCATCTTCCCCCCAAATTCATGTTGAAGTCCTAACCCGCAGTTCCTCAGAATGTGCTTGTATTTGGCGATAGACTCTTTAAAGAAGTAATTATGGTTCAATGAGGTCATCAGAGTAGGGCCTAACCTAGTGTGACTTATGTCTTCATCTGCAAAATTTGGGCACCAACTCACACAGAGGAAAATCCAGGTGAGGACACAGGGAGAAAATGGCCATCTACAAGTCACGGATAGGGTAGAAGCCTCAGAAGAAATCAGCCTTCTCAATGCCACGATCTTGAATTTCTAGCCTCCAGAATTGTGTGTGTGGGGGGGGGGAGTTTCTATTGTTAAATCTACCCAGTTTGTGGCCCTCTATTATGGAAGCCCTAGAAAATTAATACTCTGCTTTTAAAACTTGTTAGTGGTATTTATTACTGCAAAGTCACAGAAGCTGGCAGAAGAAATGTAATGTCAAGTGCAGGTGTGGGGATACAGGGTAACTCTTTGAAACTCCAGGGACTGTAGCCCACCAGGCTCCTCTGTCCATGAGATTTCCCAGGCAAGAATATTAGAGTAGGTTGCCATTTCCTTCTCTCGCAGATCTTGACCTCTTGACCGAGGGATCGAACCCTCATCTCCTGCACTGGCAGGCAGATTTTTTGTTTCTTTTTTAACCACTGAGCCACCCTGAAATTTGAGAATGAAATGGCACCCCACCCCAATACTGTTGTCTGGAGAATCCCCATGGACAGAGGAGCCCGGGGGCTACAGTCCCTGGGGTCGCAAAGGGTCTGACGCAACTGAGTCACTTCACTTCACTTCACCAGGAAATGGGGTGGCGAGGGTTAATGTTAGGTAATGAGCTGTGGGCTCAAGTACCTGGGCTGCCTGCAGGGTGCTGAACGACTGTTAGCAGAAGCACTGGGATAGTGAAAGGGTGTTGCGGAACCTCTAAGATACGCCCGAATTCTTGGCCTCCAGAGGAGGAAAATTCAATCCCGGGCCAGAGATGAGGCTTGATCACTCAGAGCTTTTGTGTAATAAAGTTTATTAAAGTATAAAGGAGACAGAGAAAGCTTCTGACATAGGCATCAGAAGGGGGCAGAAAGAGTACCCCCCTGCTAGTCTTCAGCTGGATGTTATATAGTCACTAGCAGTTTGCTAATGAAAGAAAGGAATGTCTTAAATCTCAGAATGGCACCAGGCCCCTCATCCATAAGATGCATTTTGGGATAATCTTGGCACCAGACAGTCATCCCGGGCCATAAAACTCGACTTGAATCTTGTAGAAGGGCAGATTACCATACAAATAGTTTCGTTTACATAGATTAGGGGAAACAATGTCTGAGTAATAACATACTGGTTTGTCAAGTAGGTTCTGAACCCATTAGGAGGAACTGACTTGAAGCTAGAGTTTGGGGTAAATGCATAGTGCATTAACATAGCTTAAGACAAACATTTCCGTCAGAAGAAAGCATTGGTTAACTTAGGGTTTGCTAAGAGTTAATTTCAGGTGAAACCAGGTGTCATTGTGGCAACACAGTATTTTAAGCATAACCTCTTTTAAATTTGTATAGAGAAGGGAGAAAATATTGCTAGTTTGTTTCCTCTTGCTGCTTAAGATGGAGAGACACTTGCAGCCTATTTCCTCCGTTTGGAGACCCCTGGCCTTCCTGCCTGTTACCCTCTCTATCAGAGAGCCAGGCAGCGGGGGAGGAGTCTAGGGTGAAGATAAGAAGATGGAGTGGGAGGAGAGAAAGTTTGAAGGAGAAAATTAGGAGATAGAGCATACAATTTAAATGTTTAGAGCTAAGAAAGTATGGCTTCAGAGTGTTGCTTTGTTTGCTAGGTGGGTGAGGAAGGAGAGTACCAATAAAACCTGGGATTTTGAAATGAACATTCCAAGCCCATGGTTCAGGAGGTCATATCCTGAGAGGAAGAACTGATAACTCAAACCACTAGAAAAGATAGTCAGCCATCAATTTACATCCTTGTTTAAATTGGTTCTACATTATTTGGTCATTTCGATTAGCTTGACTCAACCCAGGAGAGCTCAGGAGAAAGAGTACTGATACCAAGTTGAAATGCTGGCCCAGAAAAGCCGAGGGTCAGGCTCTGAATGTATCAGTCATTCCAAATGCAGACTGTTGTAGCCACGCGCTCTGGGAAGCAAACTCACTCAGAAGGACAGTGCAGACAGTGAAGTGCAGTTTATTACACCGGCAGGCCCAAGGCGGAGTCTCCTCTTAGCCAAGGACCCCGACCAGCATTCGTGAGGATCTTTTATACCCATGTGTACGTGTCTAAACCCACCACCCCAAATCACCCGGAACTTACATCAACGAAGGAAAAGTAAATACAATCACAATAATGCCATCATTCAAGTATCATGTGTTAGAACAGTCAATAATCAATAAGCCCGAGGTTACACTCCAAATGGTTAATAGTCGATAAGCCCAAGGTTACTATCAGAAAGTTTATGACCTGTCAGGAGCCGGGGGTGATTAGTGCATGTTATCACTTAGGTGTGAGTATCCTGGATCTAACCTTCGAGATTCTCCTGTCCAGAGGGGGGGTCTAATCCCTCCATTGTAATTTCCACAGGCATTAAGCACAGAGTTCAGAGAGGTGCCCAATCATGATCAGCATGAACAGGCCTGGAATGGAGATGGGGCCCTAAGAATTCCTTCTTCAAGACCATCCTCGAAGTCTTCATGTGGGTGTGTGTTGGGGTGAGCTTGGGACATTGATTCTCCCCTTGCTGTACTTTTTAAGATATCACTCTTTAAAAGCACAAGCCCATGGGCTGAGAGAATGTAAGAAATAGCAGCTACTTGCAGCCTGCCTGCCTCAATCTAATCACACCTTATGTCTAGAAAAGCAAAAATTAGTGGCGGTATAGCTATCCAAACCGTGTGTGAAGGTGTTTAACGTGCACCCAGATGCTTAATTTAATGTTGGGTTGTAAGTTAATACTCTCTGATCCTCACGTATAGATGTTTTGAGCATTTTCCCTCCATTAGCTAATATAATCATCTTGTAACTATTTATGAACAGCTGCCTCATTAAAAAAATGCTGACATACCCTTTACTGTACTGATGCTGATTAGTGGGTAGAAACTAGCTCACTCCCTTCCAGATTATAGGAGGTTTGTCCTTCTTAGGGGTGTTTTTATACTCCAAGGGAATTTATTCTTTTAAAGTAAGGGGTTCAGCTACTAATATATCCTTGTGATCGAATTTTATAATCTTTCTTCCCAAGCCTTTAAAATTTAAAAGAATAGACTTTGAATCTATTCTCAAACATGATTCTCTCATTAGGAAATGGCTGTTAATTTCAAACACAAATTTCCAAATGCGTATGTCAGCTCTTTTACTCTGTCTAAAAATTAGTAGCTATTGTTTGTTATAATTCCATTAAAACCTTCATGAGCTTCAGTGTGTCAAAGTAAATTGATAATATTTGACTAAAAGTCATACTCATATTTTCTTTTTAAACATATTTTCCTTTAGCAGAGTACTAAGGAACAGTGTCAGTCAGCATCTTGGAAACATTTTGTGAAGGAAAATTGTCTCTGAGACATGCCTTTCAGATTCTTAGAGATCCTCTTGTCCAACTGAGCAGGTTCCAGACCTCGAGCATTCTTTGAAGCCTATTAGATACAGTGTTAGACACACTTAACAAAGGATCTTGTGGTCATAATTTTCTGATCTACCTCCTGGAGCTGTACTTTTCTGTTATCATGCTGGGGTTCATGTTTTCTCTGAGACAACTTCTTTCTTTAAGTACTTTGCCGGGAGAGAGTGTGGTGGAGAAACCTGCTTTATTTTTTAAACTGGAAGTCCTGACTCTTTTCTGTTTCCTCCAAATATTGCTCAGCAACGAAACAGCTCTTCCTTCAGTTTATTTCTGTCTTCTTGCATTTTTCATGGTCAGAAGACTACAAATGGCACTTTCAACATCTGCCTGGAAATGTTCACATCCAGATCATGAAGCTTGTTTAACATTCATATATAATCTTTTATTAGCATCATTAGAAGACCTAGTAATCAGTTCATCATAAGCTTTAAAGAACAATTGTATCTGGGAATGAAGGGAAACAATGTATTTAGAATATTTCTCTTCAAATAAAATGAGTAAAAAGTAAGTAAAAATGTTTTAAGATGTAAATTAACTATTAAATCCAATTATTTGATACAATTATTTTTGATTTATGAAAGTAATTTTTCCTTTGAGTGTTGCCCAGCTTAGCATTTTTATTTTACTTTCAAAACTAAATACATTTCATCTTCCAAGTATGGAAGGCTGCCATGCTGTCTATGAATCCCATGCTAATGGCTCATCATTGAATATCACAATTGAAATAATTTATTGCATAAAGCAGATGGAAAAGTGACTTAAAATAGACTTCATTTCTGACAATATAAAAATTAAATACATTTCGTTGAAATTTTAAAACTATTAATTAAAACATAGGGGAAAAATGCCTAAGTGTGTTACAATTCATGTAATAGCAAAGATTTCCCAGGATTTCTAATGAAGTAAACTATGGGAAGTAAGAGAGAACCTAAGCTAGATTTTAGCACTTCAGTCAGTAAGTTCAGTCCTACAGTCATGTCTGACTCCTTGCAACCTCATGGACTGCAGCACGCCAGGCCTCCCTCTCCATCACCAACTCCCAGAGTTTACTCAAACTCATGTCCATTGAGTCGGTGATGCCATCCAACCATCTCATCTTCTGTCATCTCCTTTTCTCCTGCCTTCAATTTTTCCCAGCAACAGGGTCTTTTCTAATAAATTGGTACTTTGGATCAGGTGGCCAAAGTATTGGAGTTTCAGCTTCAGCATCGGTCCTTTCAATGAATATTCAGAATTGATTTCCTTTAGGATAGACTGGTTGGATCTCCTGGCAGTCCAAGGGACCCTCAAGAGTCTCTTCCAACATCCTAGTTCAAAAGCATCAATTCTTCAATCAGCTAAGCTTTCTTTTAGTCCAACTCTCATATCCATACATGACTACTGGAAAAACCATAGCTTTGATAAGATGGAAATTTTTTGGCAAAGTAATGTCTCTGCTTTTTAATATGCTATCTAGGGTGGTCATAACTTTCCTTCCAAGGAGCAAGCATCTTTTAACTTCATGGCTGCAGGCACCATTTGCAGTGATTTTGTAGCCCCCAAAATAAAGTCTGACAGTGTTTCCACTGTTTCCCCATCTATTTCCCATGAAGTGATGGGACCAGATGCCATGATCTTGGTTTTCTGAATGTTGAGTTTTAAGCCAACTTTTTCACTCTCCTCTTTCACTTTCATTAAGAGGCTCTTTAGTTCCTCACTTGTGGCCATAAGGGTGTGTCATCTGCATATCTGAGGTTACTGATATTTCTCCTGGCAATCTTGATTCCAACTTGTGCTTCTTCCAGCCCAGCACTTCTCATGATGTACTCTGCATATAAGTTAAATAAGCAGAGTGACAATATACAGGCTTGACATACTCCTTTCCCGATTTGGAGCCATTCTGTTGTTCCATGTCCAGTTCTAACTGTTGCTTCTTGACCTGCATACAGATTTCTCAGGAGGCAAGTCAGGTGGTTTGGTATTCCCATCTCTTAAGAATTTTCCAGTTTATTGTGATCCACACAGCCAAAGGCTTTGGCGTGGAAATAAAGCTGAGTTTTTTTTTGGAACTCTTTTGCTTTTTCGATGATCCAATGGATGTTGACAATTTTTTCTTTGGTTCCTCTGCCTTTTCTAAAACCAGCTTAAACATCTGGAAGTTCATGGTTCACATACTGTTGAAGCCTGGCTTGGAGAATTTTGAGCGTTACTTTGCTAGCATGTGAGATGAGTGCAATTGTGTGGTAGTGTGAGCATTCTTTGGCATTGCCTTTCTTTGGGATTGGAAGGAAAACTGACCTTTTCCAGTCCTGTGGCCACTGCTGAGTTTTCCAAATTTGCTGACATACTGAGTGCAGCCCTTTCACAGCATCACCTTTTAGGATTTTAAATAGCTCAACTGGAATATTTCATCACCTCCATTAGCTTTGTTTGTGTTGATGCTTTCTAAGGCCCACTTGACTTTAGCCCTTAGACGTGAATGAATAAAGAACAGGAAACCTCTTGATTTCAGTTTGGTGTTCAGTAGAAGTGGGCCAGGTGGAAAAAATAATAATAAAATAAAAAAGGACTTAGATTTTCCACAAGTTTTGATCAACAGTAACCTTGAAATTCTGGAAATCCAGTGACACCTAAATAGAAAATAAATCTTTACCAAAGCATAACATAATTAAACTGCAGAACACCAAATAAAAAGATAAATATTTAAAAAACTGCCAGAGAAGAAAAATAAATCAGTTATAAAAGAATAGTTATTAATAATCAATTTATGTTTAAAAACAGTATTAGGAGACAGAGACAATGGAAGAATTTCTTCAATGTGTTGAAATAATAAACTGTCAACCTAGAATGCATATTTCCTGCTGTGAAGGAGAAATAAAAATACCTTTAGGGAAACAAAAACTTGGAGTTTACTACCAACAAATGCAGACTACGTGTATCTCAAGTTTGTCTCTGAAACTTCAGCTTCATCTGTCCAACTGCTGACCAGACGTGTTTGATTATCCAATGTGTCCTGTGCACACACACATTATCTTTCAACAAAATCAACTCATCTGTATACATGGACAGCCCTAACTTTCACTTGTTTGTCTAAGCTAGGACTTGCAGGCAATTCTCAACCCTTTCTTCTTCATTTTTGATTTCTAATCAGTGTTAAAGTATCCCTTGTTCCCTCATTTCCAGAGCCCCCAAACTCACACATTTCTCTTTGCGTGGTTTGCTTAGGTTACTCCCACCTCTCACCTGGATCAGTGCAGCGCAGTCTTGTCAGGGATCCTTGCCTCCTGTAATCTTCCTGCCCTTCTTCGGCAGTCTGTTTCATTCTCCAAACGATAACTCATTTTCCAAATTACAAATGATCTAAGCTGCAACTATCTAAGTGTTTTGGTAACCCTTGCTTCCACCTTTGGCCCATTGCTGCTCAGCCAACAGAATCATCTTTGGTCATTTTAAACACAAAGTGTGGCGTAGCTGCTCCTCAAACTGTCCAATAGCTTTCCATTTGTATTAAGCAGCATACTCTTTTTGTTACTGATGATATTTTCTGCTATCTTGACTCTGTCTCCATCTGTGGCCTCTTATACCTGCCGCTTTCTCATTTGCTCTGCTTCATGCATGCTGGAATTACTTCTCTTCATGTAAGCCCACTCTTTCCAGCCTCCATTCTTTTTCCTTTGCTCTTTCAGATGTGCTGAGTAGCTCTTCTCCTAGTTCCTTGAATGCCTGGCTTGCTCTTCAACATTCACACTCCAGAGTAACTCAGTAGCACGGCCTCCGAGAGGTCTGCCCTAGCTCTCAAGTGGAAACTGGTTTTCTCTAGCTTTGTTACAGCTCCGTGTCCTGATCCTTTGCTTCATGGCATTCTTCACAGTCTGAGGGCTTTGGCGTATTTACTTTTAAGATACATTTCTTTTTAACCTGTTTGTTGGTTGTCTTCCTCAGTTGAATGCAAACTCCCTGAGGGCAATGCCCATATCAAGTTTGTTATTTGTGGATCCCCTGGTACTAGAATTGTGTCTTACACGTGAGGATGATGGTGGTAATGATGGAGGGGCTAACTTGTGTTTGCTGCTCACAAAAAGCCAAGCACTGTGCTAAACATGTTACATGCCTCATCTCATTTAATGTGCACAATAATTCCTAGAATGTAATGCAAATATTAACCCTATGGCTTTAAGAATAAAATCTATTATATAAGCTATATCCACTTTAGCTCCAATGTGTTACCTAAGGATTCAGTTCAGTTCACTCGCTCAGTCGTTTTTGACTCTTTGCGACCCCTTGAACTGCAGCATGCCAGGCCTCCCTGTCCATCATCAACTCTTGAAGTCCAGCCAAACCCATGTCCATTGAGTCAGTGATGACATCCAGCCATCTCATCCTCTGTCGTCCCCTTCTCCTCCTGCCCCCAGTCCTTTCAGCATTAGGGTCTTTTCCAGTGAGTCAACTCTTCCCATGAGGTGGCCAAAGTATTGGAGTTTCAGCTTCAACTTCAGTCCTTCCAATGAACACCCAGGACTGATCACCCTTAGGATGGACTTGTTGGATATCCTTGCAGTCCAAGGGACTCTCAAGAGTCTTCTCCAACACCACAGTTCAAAAGCATCACTTCTTCAGTGCTCAGCTTTCTTTACAGTCCAACTCTCACATCCATACATGACCACTGGAAAAACCATAGCCTTGACTAGATGGACCTTTGTTGGCAAAGTAACGTCTCTGCTTTTCAATATGCTATCTAGGTTGGTCATAACTTTCCTTCCAAGGAGAAAGCGTCTTTTAATTTCATGGCTGCAATAACCATCTACAGTGATTTTTGAGCCTAAAACAATAAAGTCTGACACTGTTTCCCCATCTATTTGCCAGGAAGTGATGGGACTGGATGCCATGATTTTAGTTTTCTGAATGTTGAGCTTTAAGCCAATTTTTTCACTCTCCTCTTTCACTTTCATCAAGAGGCTTTTTAGTTCCTCTTCACTTTCTGCCATAAAGGTGGTGTCATCTGCATATCTGAGGTTATTGATATTTCTCCCGACAGTCTTGATTCCAGCTTGTGTTTCTTCCAGCCCAGAGTTTCTCATGATGTACTCTGCATATAAGTGAAGTAAGCAGGGTGACAATATACAGCCTTGACATACTCCTTTTCCTATTTGGAACCAGTCTGTTATTCCATGTCCAATTGTAACTGTTGCTCCCTGACCTGCATACAGGTTTCTGAAGAGGCAGGTCAGATGCTCTGATATTTCCTTCTCTTTCAGAATTTTTCACGGTTTATTATGATCCACACAGTCAAAGGCTTTGGACAAAGCTAGAAAAACTAGGAAAAATTAGCTTTAGAAAAACACTAACACTGCCTCAGATTGGGAGAAAGTAAAAAAAAGGGATATAATCCATATTCTGGGAGCCACAATTTTAGTGTGTCCTGTGCCTGGGTGAACTCCTGGGGTCCTGGCTGATTTTTTGTTTTGTTTTGTTTTTTGGTTAACTGGTAGGTAATCAGTATCAATGATGCACCTTGCTTTTTAAGAACAAAACTTAAAATCAGTTTTCACAAATCTGTTCCATCTATCTTTGCCTTTTAGTTGATGAGAGGCAGGCATCTCTATTCTCTTTGTCAGGTGAGCTATAGTGGGTCATGGTGTGACAAACTAGTTTTACAATTTCATAAAATATTCAACCAGAGATCTTTCTCCCCTTTCTGGATGCAAGTAATTGGTGATCTCATGTGCCAAGATTCTGCAATTAAGCATACATTCAAAGCCTCTTATTAAAACCTCAGCCTTCTTAAATATCTTCACACAGTATATATACCAAACATTCTCTGTTCATCTCAACACATGGCTTATGCAAGTGATGGACCTCTGTGTTGTGGGCTCAGGGTAAACAATCAGGTGCTTTCAAAAATAATTTTCTGCCTCTGGAACATGGAGGGTTTTCAGCTGTCCTGTACCCGAGCCATCTGACATTTGAGCAAAACAGGGCACAAGATGATTGATTAACTTTTTTATTACCACACAACTAGTTAGTCACAAACTTAGAATTTGATTCCAAATACTCTGAGAGCCCATGCTCATAAAGGTGAATCTATATTTTAATTCTGTGATATTCAATGAAGATAAGATATATTCTATATAATTGAATAATTTTCCATGTATTAGTTTTTTTTTAAATCGTATTCAGTATCTGTCTCAATAACACTTTCATTTTATTTATTTTCAACGCCTGATAGTTGTGAACATTTATTGAAATGCTAAGAATTTTTAGGTTTGATAATGAAATGGCAAACCTCACATATATTTAAACAGAAACGAAAAACAATTTTGGCAGGTTGCACACGGGGACACACACTTCAGTGTACTCTAGAACTTTTTGTTTTTCATTCAAAAAATAGCTCTGTCTTAGCTCCATATATTACACTGAGAATTGAGTCCAGTCAGCTAATAGCTTGGGCATTGGAACTGATAAATCAGAATTGCAATTACTGCAGACAGTTAAAACTAAGCAGAGAGAAGAAGGTATAAAGTTGCCATCTCCTGAGAAATCAGTGGCAATTTTCCTTGGAAAAGTCGAGCTCCATCAGTTTGAGGAAAAAGATTAGAGAAGTTTCTTTAATTAGAAAGTTCACATGCACAAAGCCAAGGAAAGTCATTTTCCCTCAGCCCGATGACGTTTGGAAGGGTATAGAACCCGGCTGTTAATTCAGCTCCTCTCAAATGCTGCTCCAGCTGCGAGGCTGTCACCTGTGTGATGGGGGGCTCTCAGAGCGCTCCCCCCTGTGCGGCAGTCCTCTGCATCGCGAGGAGACCTATGCGTAAATCCTAATAGAGAGGGTGGATGGTGGATTGGTTCTTCAAGCCGTCAGGAGCTAACAAATTACCATCCCTGGATGAAAAATGAGGTCATGAAGATTTAAATGTGGGAAGAACGAAGGTGCTGTCTGCGCAGGAAAGATACTCAGTGTGAACCCATCTGTGGTAACAGATTAATTGCCTTCATTAGCGAAGATGTATATCTTACCCCAGCCATCAATAAATGTTTCAGGTCTCCTCAGGAGTGATGGCTCTGTTGATATCAAAGAAAAAGCTATTCCCCAACAAAAGTAAAAGTAAATATATTCCTAAAAATTTCCATAATCTGATTCATAGTTCCATAATAAAGAATAATTATGTATCAAGCTTTAAAAATGAGGATGAGAAAAGAAGTTCCCTAATAAACTAAATCACATCTAATGAGTCATTTTTTATCAACCTCTACAATATCCAGAGAGGTATTTCTGACTGGAGGAAACGGTCTTTAATGGGCTCGCCTGTGCTTGGTCTTTAAGATAATCTATTAAATTTTTTTTTTTTTAATTCACTTATGTCCTATCTTAGCTCATAGATTTTTTTTTTCCCTCCCCGATTCTAAGAAATAATTCCTGCACTTCATTCTTCCATTACTGTATCATGTAGGATGGACAGTAGCGAAAAATACCTCAGAAAATATACAAATTTTTCATTTTTTTAAAGCAATGCCAGGGTAAATGATAGCAAACTAAGAAATTAATTAGAGAACACTATCAACATAGTTATCTCTTCAGTAGATTCAGTGTTAACTATAAGAAAAAAGAAAATAGAGATGTAAATTATTAATATAATCTTAACATGTAGGAGGCTCTGTAATTCATTTATCCAGTCATGAAGAAGTGTTTATTTAGCACTTACTATAGCAAAAGCAAGACACAGGTTCTAGAGAAAAACCTGTTAACAGGACAAAGAAAACATTCCTTCTTTTAAGTAGAATTCACATTCTGTTTGGAGAATAAAATAATTCTTAAGTAAGTTATAAAAATATTGGAAAGGTATAAAGGCTATGGAATGAAAACTGAGCAGTGTTAAGAAGACTGCGAACATGGTGGTAGGGGACAGCAGATTAAACGGGCTGGCCTTTCTAAGTCTCCCTAAAGAGTCAAGTGTTTTTGAAGTGATAGCTCATTTTGGTTTTGATTTGCATTTCCCTAATGATTAGTGATGTCAAGTGTCTTTCCACATGTCTCTTGGCCGTTTGTATGTCTTTTTTGGGAAAACATCTATTCAAGTGCCCTGCCATTTTTATTTTTTTTATGTATAATTTATTTATTTTTTTTAAATTAATTAATCTATTTTTTCTTTACATTATTGTGTTGGTTTTGCCACGCATTGACATGAATCTGCCATGGGTATACATGTGTTCCCCTTCCAGAAGCCCCCTCCCACCTCCCTCCCGATTCTATCCCTCTGGGTCTTTTTTTCTAAATTGAGTTGTTTGTCTTTTAGATGTTGAGGTGTATGCATATGTATAGTTAGGATACTAACCATTTATAGATATGGAGAACAGACAGGTGGTTGTCAGAGGGGAGAGGAGATGCGGGGATGAGAGAGATGAAGAGGCACAAGCTCCTCGTTAGAAAATTAATGAGCCACATGGATGAACTGTAGAGTGGGGGATATAGTCAATGATAACATAATATATTTGCATGTTATACTTGGTAACTGGATCTATCATGGTGATCATTTTGTTTCACTGTGTTGTGCACCAGGAAGTAACATAGGGTTGTGTGCTGAAGACCAGAGGCAGGGAGTGGGGTGAGATACAAACCTCCAGGTGTAAGATAAACAAGTACTAGAGGGGTAATGTACATCATAGTTAACATAACAAACACTATTGTGTATTACACATAAATATTGTTGAGAGTAAATTCTAAAAGTTCTTGCCACAAGGAAAATATTTTTTTCTTTTTTTATTTTGTGCTACTACAAGATAATGGATATTCTATAAATTTATGGTAATCATTTCATGATGTATGTGAATCAAATCATTGAGATATATACCTTAAACTTACACAATATTGTATAACAGGTCAATTACATCTCAATAAATAAAATCAGAACAAGAAATAAATAAAATTTTTTAAAAAGTTGAAAGAGAATGAGGATAACTTGGAATGAATGTTTCTTAGTGAATTCACAGGACCTTCATTTATGATGTTGGTTTTCTGTTAAAGTAGCATTTTACTCATTTTTTCAAAAAGCACTGCTTTAATCATTTTATTTAAAATGTTTTTATAATTCCATTTCTTCCTTGTTGTTTTGAAAATCATAACTATATTTCTCCATCAGAATTGCAAAAAAAAAAAAATTCTTCTTCTGAAACATTACATGTTCCTATCCTACTCAGTTTCAGAGGGCCTGTCTGTCTGTATTTTGTTTTAAGACGGTGAAGTTCCCTTTTACATCCAGATGTTTTCTAGAAATAGAAACAATGAATCATCATTAATATAATAGCTTAGATTGATCAGATAGTAACACTTAACATTTTAAAACATGGCGCATTAAAGCAGTTTCACATAATTAACATAATTTGGTCCTCTGAAGCATTGTTAACACCTATCTTGCAGATCAAGAAAGTAAAGCTTGTAGAAATTAGTGATGCGAACGTAACCACATTAGCTAGTAAACAGGATAGCCAGCCCACATTTCAGATTGATTCTAAGTGATTCTTGGTTTTACAAGGTGTGATGTGTGGGTACGTGTCCGGGTCTGTGACCTCGTGGACTGTGACCCACCAGGCTTCTCTGTCCATGGGATTCTTCAGGCCAGAACACTGGAGTCGGTTGCCATGACCACCTCCAGCGGATCTTCCCCACCCAGGGATCCAACTTGCGTCTCTTCTGTCCCCTGAACTGGCAGGCGGGTTCTTTACCTCTAGCACCACCTGGGAAGCATGAGGTGTGGTGGGAAGTGATCCAGAAGGACCCTCTCCTTGTCCAGGCTTCCATTGGGCTCGTTGGAGCTCTCTTCTCAGCTTGGCCTTGTCCTTGGTCTGATAGGGCCAGTTCAGTAAGAATCCTGCTGAGCCACTCAACAATCTCCCAGTAGGATAGACCTACCTTTAGGTACCACTTTGATACCCGCTCAAACTCCTCCGAGTAATTTTCCCTCCATTGACGCCCTTAGTCTGCTTGCTGGCTCTAAATCCTCACTTGTCCTTGCTGTATTTAGAGCTGAATTTCATCTCTCTTCTTCCCTATTGCAAAATCTTTAATAAAGTCTCTCAATCTGTTTAACTCCAGCTGGTATATATTTTCTTTTATTCAAGCCAAGACAAAAGTCACTACACAGAGAACACGGGCCATAGTAAACTTTTCCAGGCATTTATCTTAATGCTAATAGTTTTTGTTTGGCCTGATAATTATTTTTAACTAGAATTTGTCGTAGAAATCAACTATTTAAAAGTTATTTTAATGTAAACTTTTAGCTTTTGGAAGGAAGTGTATCATGGTGTCAAAACTAACTCAGTTTCACCATTTCTGAGTAACGTTGATTCAGTAAAATATTGAATTGAATGAAATTGGCATAACACATAATAGGAGATTAAGTAAATCAAAATTCTTTTACACAAGAATAAAACCTACTGGAAAAACTCTTTTAAGAGATAAGACTTTTTTGGCATTCTCCTTCCATATAACAACCTCACTGTGGCCAGCTTTCTCACCTGAAGCATGGAGATAATATCATAGACCTCATCTTGATATGATTGATTTTGTAATATTAGTATTTGTAATAAGCATATACTTGGTATTGGTACCATTCCTAGCACACTGCTCTTATAATCCTTATAATTTCCTAGGTGGTAAGAATACTGGGAGCATCT
Organism: Antilocapra americana; assembly: GCA_007570785.1. Lineage (NCBI taxonomy): Eukaryota > Metazoa > Chordata > Mammalia > Artiodactyla > Antilocapridae > Antilocapra > Antilocapra americana. The sequence continues at coordinate 10,648,673 of ML660765.1, read as the reverse complement.
TTTATTAAACTCTTTAGTTTTTTTTGTCTTCAGTTCTGAAATAGCTCCATAGTGACAAGGTGAAAGGAATATCTTAATATTCATAATAAGTTTTTTTTAACCACAACCAAGCCTATGTTAATGAGGTGCTTTTTTTGGAAAGCTCCTAGTTAACCACCGGATGAGGGCTGGTTGCCAGGATAACCATCCTGTGATTAGAGGCTTGGGACTTGCAGCCCCATGCCCTTACCTCCAGGAAGGAGAGAAGGGCTGGGGGTGAAATTCATCACTGGTGGGTGCTGATTTAATCCATCATCCCTGTTTAACAAAGCCTCCAAAAAACTTGTAGTGGATGCTTCTGGGCTGATGAGTCCCTAGAGGTGCTGGGAGAGGGCACACCTAGAGAGGAGTGGAAGATCCATGCCCCCTCCCACGGACCTTGCCCTGTGTTTCTTCTACGTAGCTCTTCCCGAGTTGTATCCTTTTATGATAAATCTGCAGTCTGGTAAGGAAACTGTATTTCTGTGTCCTTTAAACTGCTCTAGACAATTATCAAACTCATGGAGGGGTTTAGGGGAGTCTAGTTTACGGCCATTCAGCCAGCAGTACAGGTGACGAATTGGATTTTTAGTTGTCAACTGAAGTGGGAGAGGGGGCATTCTTATGGGACCGAACCCTTAATTGGTGGGTCTGTGCAAACTCCAGGTACACTGTGTCAGAATTGAATGGAATTTTAGGACGCCCGGTGGTGTTGGAGATCTGGTCAGTGCAGACAAATGCCATACACGTGATGATCGGAAGTGAAATGTGCAGGAGAGCTTTTCCTTTTCCTGATTAAATGAGGTTGCATATTTAAACTGCCTAGTATGAGTTTTGGTCCATGGTAGAAATCCAATTAAAAAAAAATAGAGAGGTACCCTTTTATTCCCTTTCCCTAGTAATAGCCAATTCTAGCATCTTTTCTTCAAAATGTATCTAATTAAATTAGCCAGAATCAAGCCCACAGTAACAACAGTATGTTGCGCTATAAAGGCCAGTATTTCAGACGAGAGCAAAATAATTTCATAGCAAGGCTGTAATTCACCAAATTGGTTGAATGTGCTATCAGTTAACAGTTTTATAAAATTTCTCCCAACTGTATATTTTATTTCCGTTAAGAATACACAATTTAGTGTATAATTAGAGAACACCTTTGGGACTTTTCCTTATGAGAAAAAAGACTTTTTACAAAAATGTCCTCTAAGTTTAAAATACTATGGAAATGTTTTGAGCTTGAATCTCATAGGAAATTAAACAAATGCAAAGTTTTCCAGAAGTTTAAATATTGCATGTATTTTTTCCAAGAAAATGGCAACTTCTTTTATCTTTCTCTTTTGCAGTGCTAAAAAGGACTTAAATAAAATAGAAATTAAAAACTGCTGCAAGTAAAAGATTCTTTAGAAACAAAATGAACTCTTTCGGGTGAAGAGAGTAGTTTTCATCAGTTATTGCTGTTATGGGCTTCCCAGGTGGCGCTACTGTTAAAGAACCCGCCTGCCAATGCTGGAAAGATAGGAGATGTGAGTTCAATCGCTGGGTCAGGAAGATCCCTTGGAGGAGGGCAAGGCAACCCATTCTAGTATTCTTGCCTGGAGAACCCCATCAACAGAAGAGCCTGGCAGGCTACAGTCTATGGGGGTCGCAAAGAGTCGGACACGACTGAAGCGACTTCACAGGCGTGCACATATATATTCCCTACATAATATTCTAGTGAGATGAAGAAGTTAATGTATCTTCCAAAAGGCTTTCATAATCCCCTAGCAAATAAAAACCATGCATTGATAGGGTTTAGTTCACTCTTCTATATGAAAAATTAAGTCATGCTGATGACATTGCTGAACATTTACACGTCACTATTTATGGGTCCAGAGTAGGTGACTTATAGACTTTTGGCCATGAAATTATGAGTTTTACTGAGCTATGACCACTTAGAATCATGGAGCTGGCTTGTTAGAGAACTGTTTAGAAGTTTAGAAGATCGCCAAAGTCTGAAATTCAGTCATAAGAATTTTAGAAAATGAGCTGAGATAAAATATTTCCCTATAATGTAGGCAATGATTATTAAAATCCGTCAGGAAATGAATGAGCTGAACCATGCAGCTCTCTGGGAATGTAGCATTCCCAGCAGAAGGAAAAGCTAATGTAAAGTCCTGGAAGCATGAGCTTGCTTGTGTTGTTTGTGATTAAGAAGCAGTGAGGACCATTGTGGCTTGCTCAGATTGGCTAAGGAGGGATGTATTAGAAATTGAGAGGGACCCCTGGGTTTGTTCTATTTTTTCTTTTGACACGTATGCACTGCTGTATTAATTTATTTGGTCTCACTGGGTCTTCTTGCTGCATGCGGGCTGTCTCTGGTTGTAGTGCAGGGGCTTCTCAATTTAGCGGAGCACAGACTCTGGGCTTGCAGGCTTCAGACACTTGAGGCACAGGGGATCATCACCATGATGATTAAAAAAAATAAACGAATAAAAATGAAACAAAACCCAAACAGATGGCCTCTGGAGCAGATCGGCATGCAGCTCTCCACCGCTGTTTGGATAGCCTTGATCCCACACCTTGTGATGAGTGTGAAGTACCCGGGAGCGTCCCACTTTGCCTGGACCCTCTCTCCTGCTTCTGAAGAGGGAAGATTCTACTCCTTTTCTCTCCCGGGATGCAGTGACAAAGAGTCCTCCTTTCTATCAACCTAAGCTGAACAGCTATCACTTGGGAAGCTTTTCCCCCAAAAGGCAGATATGATTTTGATTGGGGTTTTGATTGGGATATCTGGCACTGTAGGGATACAGTGCTAGGGTTTACCATTTTCAGTTGAATTATCTTGGGTTAGCATTTGGGGGAATGAATACCATTTAATTCAGTAGAACAGTAAAATCAGGAGGCACAATTTTATATTACTGTGTCTGCTTATAATAAATGTTAAAAATAACTAACTTAGAAGGTATTTAATTACTTTGTTAAATATCAGATATTATTGAGAATAAAAAATGTGCTTTCTGATACCAGTTGAAGTTATGTGTATATTCCAGATATGCCCACTTATACCTTTTGCTTTTGTTCAACCCACACATAGGTTTTGATAAAATAATAGTGTACAACATAATGAAGGACTCAGTTCCTTTAAAATGAATAAAACAATAATTAGGTGGCTTGGTCAAGGAATTCCAAGAGATGAACTCAAGCTTGATTTTAGAACACACAGATTACATACAACTTTTTCATATTGTGAAAGAAAGTGAAAGTGGAGTTGGTCAGTCGTTTCCGACTCTTTGCAACCCCATGGACTGTAGCCCACCAGGCGCCACTGTCCATGGGATTTTCCAGGGAAGAATACTGGAGTGGGCTGCAGTTTCCTCCTCCAGGGGATCCTCCCAACCCAGGGAACGAACCCGTGTCTCCTGCACTGCAGACAGGCGCTTTACTCTCTGAGCCACCAGGGAAGCCCCTCATATTGTACAGGGGCATTTACTTGATAAATACACTTCTTGTTCTAATCAATAATAATAATTTAAACACTTAAAACTTAAATATTCAACAAAAATCCCTCTCCCAGTTGTCCAAAAATGTTTTCAATAGAGGTTTGTTCATCTGGAAACTGTTGTGACTCTTGGGAAATACATAAAATATTCCTCTCCCCTTCACCACTCTTTCCAGCAACCTGTCACTGGGTGTTTTTTGAAGTGAACAGCCTTAGAGTCAGTTTCCAGAGGTAGACAGATGCATTGCCTCTTTCCTTCTTTATGATTCCATTAATTAAAAAAAAAGAAAGCTAATTATCTGGGAGGGAATGTGTTTATTTTTCATGCCTCAGCCCTTCTCACTGACTGATCATTTGAACCCAGTTATTGTTATACATACTTCATATACTATGTAAGGAGACCCAGGACTTGAATTAACATGTTCAACTCCTTGTTTACTGTGAGAGAGAATAGCTTGTGTTCCAATGGCTGAGTTTTTATTTTGAAGAGCTTAAGTGCCTATTACCTTTTGTTGATTAATTTACAAGATTGACTTATCTTTTGAACGGATCTTCTGAATCATTAAGGGCTTAATTGACTTATTGCCTGGTGAATGGAGCAGCCTTTCAGTTGTAGTCTGAGCCTAGAATGATGGAGTGTTCCTCTTAGCCAACTGCCATGCTACACATGATATAGCTACAGGATATAAGTGACCGACTTAACTCTATTTTTCTAATTAAACTATAGTAGGTTAACAATGTTGTGTTCATTTCTGGTGTACAGCAAACGGATTCAGTTTTGCATAAACATGTTTATGCTTTTTCGCGTTCTTTTCCATCATGCTTTGTTACAGGATACTGAATAGTCCCCTGTGCTATACACTAGGACCTTGCTGTTTATTTTATATATGATAGTTTGTATCTGACAATCCCAAACTCCTAATTTACCCCTTCTCTATCCCCTTTTCCCTTTGGAAACCATCAGTTTGTTTTCTATGTCTGTGAGTCTATTTCTCTTTTGTAAGAAAGTTCATTTGTGTCATATTTTAGATTCGACATATAAGTGAGATCATATGGCATTTATCTTTCTGACTTACCTTACTTAGTATGACAGTCTCTAAGTCCATCCGTGTTGCTGCAAATAGGATTATTTTGTTCTTTTTAAATGGCTGAGTAATATTCCATTGTGTATACATACCACATCTTCTTTATCCATTCATCTGTTGATGGTCATTTAGGTTGTTTCCATGTCTTGGCTATTGTAAACAGTGCTGTTATAAAGGTTGGGGGGTATGTATCTTTTTGAATTGTTATTTTTCTCTAGATATATGCCCAGAATTGGGACTGCCGGATTATATGACCACTCTCTTTTGTTTTTTATGGAGCCTCCACACTGATTTCCATAGTGGTTACACCAATTTCCATTCCCACCAACTGGGTAGGAGAATTGCCTTTTCTCCATACTTCTCTAGCATTTGCTGTTTATAGACTTTTTAATGATGATGATTGTGACAGGTGTGAGGGGTACCCCACTGCAATTTTGATTTATGTCTCTCTAATAATTACCAATATTGAGCATCTTTTCCTGGGTCTACTGGCCATTAGCAGGTTACAGTTACTTTAGATATAATTCTGAGGTTTCACAAATGAATCTCCCTAACAAAGTCTTATTTTCTACATCTAAATGCATTAGAGGTGGTATTTTATTGATCATGGCATCTGCTTTAGTAATGAGGTATGGCGATCACTCAATAGCTTTTCTAAAGTATTCTGATTCTAAAACGAGCAGTTAAGACAGATGTAAAAGTCTGTGCCCACTAACTGCTTATATCCATTCATTTACCTACTTACTTTTTCATTTCTTTAACTAATGCTTATTTACTGTTAGCTTGTGTTTAAGGTTAGGAGTCAGGAAATGGAAATGCAGCCATAAAAACAGACTTGGCTCCAGACATCCACGAGCTTATTATTTAGCTGGAAAGAAACATCCATGCAAAAGTGCAGGTCACAGGGCTACAAAAGCAGCTCATAAAAGGCTGAATTTTATTTAATTCACAGAAAAACATTAATGTTCGAGATTTATTACTTCAGGAAAAACTCAACCTAGTGTGACTCTATTATAGTTCATGTTATTTTATTATGAAAATATTATATTCTGAGTTCCTTTTACTGCAAATCTGGTAGTCATCCTAAAAGAAACTGGAAAACTTTTAAGGAGAGCAAATATGTGGATAATCTTTATGCTATTAAAGCTCTGTGCTCTTTGGACTGCAAGGGTAAGAAAATTCTTGCATTTGATTTTTCTCAGGCCTTTGCAGAATGATCTGTACTTGACAAAATATAGCATGGAGATACAGGTTAGAAGGAGAAAAGGTCATTTCGCGATCTGCACATCACCTGACGCTGTTGTGGTTTTGCCTCTGCAACAAGCTGAGAGGCCAGTACTGTAGTGAACACACAGCCATGCTAGTGAAGGGGGTCAGGATTGCAGGTTTACTAATCCTCTGTCCCATGTTTTTATGTAGGAAGGAGGTGTTCGTAATGTTTCTATTGACAGTATTTTGTTTCTGTTTTGTATATAAAAACAAATCTTATAATGTTTAATTCATTAAGTTATTCAAATCAGAAATAGGTACAGTGTGACTAGAGAACCAAATATACAGTGATATAGAGAAACATGGTTTTGCTGACTTCAGTGTCATAGAGAAAATGTTTCCATTGGTTTCAGTCTGTAAAGTCTCCTCTTCAAGAGAGGCTTTCTGTGGAAACTCTCTGTAACATTGAACATCGAAGACTCCTAATCTATACCCCATTTCTGCAAATCCTCTCAACCTCTGAAACGAGGTCTCGGCAGAAGTACTAAGCTCCACAACTTTTAAGAACAAATGCAAAATGTTATTTTTGTCAAAACATTCATTTTCTCTGATAGTTGCAATAGGAGGCTAAAAGAATTAGGAAGGTGGGACAGAGAAACATGCGAAGATGGGGAGCACACGAAGTCCTCGGCCAACTGAACACAGAAAGATGGGTGTGTTGCAGAGGGCAGAACATTAAAAAGGACTTGTCTTGTACCCTAGGCTCTGTTCAAAGGACGTTTCTCTCCCATAGTTTCATTCCTTAGATGCCACAGGAACTAAGTGTCCAGTTTGCTCCAGAAACCTCATCCAGCCTCCTGGCATCGCAGGGATCCTGTGTGGAGAGAAGTCCCTGCTTTATCCCACTGCTGGAATACTATAAACATTCCTACTCCTCATTTAGATGAACCCTGCTGTCCAAGCCACCACCCGCATTACCTAGAAGCGTCAGTCTCCATCATCTCCATCTTTTTCAAAGTCTCAGTCCTTCCAAATCAAAGACTTCTAAATTGTGTAATTTTAGACAGCCTGATCTTTATTTATTTAAAAAAATTTTTTTTTCTTTACATTATCATGTTGGTTTTGCCATACATTGACATGAATCCACCACGGGTATACATGTGTTCCCCTTCCAGAACCCCCCTCTCACCTTCCCCCCCAATTCCATCTCTCTGGGTCATCCTGGTGCACCAGCCCTGAGCACCCTGTATCAAGCATCAAACCTGGGCTGGCGATTGATTTAACATATGATAATTTACATGTTTCAATGCCATTTTCCCATATCATCCCACCCTTGTCCTCTCCTGTAGAGTCCAAAAGACTGTTCTATACATCTGCGTCTCTTTTGCTGTCTCACATACAGGGTTATCGTTACCATCTTTCTAAATTCCATATATATGCGTTAGAATACTGTATTTTTGTTTTTCCTTCTGGCTTACTTCACTCTGTATAACAGGCTCCAGTTTTGTACACCTCAGTAGAACTGATTCAAATGTATTCTTTTTTATGGCTGAGTAATATTCCATCGTGTATATGTACCACAGCTTTCTTATCCATTCGTCAGTTGATGGGCATCTAGGTTGCTTCCATGTCCTGGCTGTTGTAAACAGTGTGGCGATGAGCATTGGGGTACACGTGTCTCTTTCAATTCTGGTTTCCTTGTGGCAGTTCTATTTCCAGTATCTTAAGGAATCTCCACACTGTTCTCCATAATGAGACAGCCTGATCTTTAATAGGAACATAGATTATTCAGACAGAAAGAATGTCACCTCTTTTTTCCTCTTTACCAAGGGGATACCAGAATCTACAAATTTGAAAGTCCTGGATAAGTATATCTTCCCACAAGATGATGTCATTGTTAAACATATGTATGTATATTTGTATTTATGTGTGTGTGTGTGTGTGTGTGTGTGTGTGTGTATGGGCTTCCCAGGTGGCGCTAGTGGTAAAGAACCCACCTGCAATGCAGGAGACAGGAAAGACTCAAGTTTGATCCCTGGGTTGGGAAGATCCCCTGGAGAAGGAAATGTAACCCATTCCAGTATTCCTGCCTGGAGAATTCCATGGACAGAGGAACCTGGTGGTCTACAGTCCATGGGGTCACAAATAGTTGGACAAGACTTAGCAACCATACAAACAATTGTGTGTGTATGTGTGTGTGTGAGAGAGAGTGTGTGTATTTTTTTCCCTCTGAGTATTATAGCCAAAGCATCTGAACAAGTTGAGATATCCTACTTGTACTTGCAGTATGCACAAACCTCCCTCTCCACATTTCTTAGGCATAAACCAACAGGTTTGTTGGCTTACAAACTCTCCAACCACTGTGCTATGAGCTAGACCTATGCTACTAACGGCCCTGAAATCAGGGGAAATGCCCAGGATAACCTGTCCGTAAAGAGCAGACCTAATTTTCCATAATTCCTGGGTTATGTGCTTCTCCCATGGTAGGCTGCCAAAGGATCTGGCAAGTTGGTTGATAACAAGTTACTTATCCTCTCAAATCCAAGAAGTGCTGTAATTCTCGAAAAATGAGTTGAGTTTTTACATCTTTGAGCCAATTTGTTGCCAGTTATAAGAATGAGCAGCCAGGCAATTCACTAAGACATTTTGATGAGCGTCAGCATTAGTGAACTCCACTTTTCAGCCCAGCCTATGTGTAACTGGGAACAGAAACTTTCTATAAGGTCAAGTTGGAGATGTACGTCACTGGGTGACCTGGAGAAGCTTACAAGAAAAAGGCCTTTTTCCAGATAATCATTAGGAATGATTAAATACCTAGGGATTGTGTTCTGTTTCTGGCTGTGGCATTGACTTTTATCCCAGTTCTAGAAATGAGATCTCTGTGTTAATATGTCACATACAGGTCTTCCTCTTGTTGTCTGCTGGATTTTCTGGATTTCTAAGAGGTATTTTTTGCTCATGGAATTTGTTGATAGTAATTCTCTGTCAGGAGCAGAGTACAATCCCTGAACTTTGTTTCCTGTGGCTGGAATAATGCTGGAACTTCTAGATGGTAATTTTTTGGTTTCCTAAACTGATGGACTTTCACTTGCTAAAGATACCTACCATATTGGATTTGCTGTCCTACATGGAATGTTTATCTCAGTTCTTGGTCTTCCCTGATCTAGGCTGTTGTATTGCCAGCCAGGTGCCATTTCTCTGGATATGGAAGAAACCAGAGTCTGATGCTTTTCTGTTGGCAGGAACCTAAATTGGAAAACTTAGATTCTTCTGAATCAAGGATAGGAAAAAAGAAAGGAGCTAACATAGGGGGCTATTTTTGGGTACTAGGTTCATGGTAGGCAACTGTATGTTTATATCATCCCTAGGCCACTAAGTTCTTTAGGAGCTAGATACATGCCTTTTTTAAAAACAGAATCTAGCAGAGTATATGGTACATTATGAATAAATATAATAAATTATCATATTATCTTTTCATATACAACTTATAAGGGAGATATTGCAACCATATTATAGATAATCAAATTGACATTCAGAGAAATTAGGCAATTCACCCAAGGACATTTTTAAGAGACAGGCCAGCTTTCAAATCTGATGTCTGACACTAAAATCCATGATGCTTACTTTATTGGTCTATTTTCCTTTGTTTTCAGTTTACATATAAATTATAAATACTTTAAGAAAGCGTTGAAGCAACTTAAAGATTAACAGATATGTAACAAAAGAGTTTCTTTACAATAAACTTCCTATGAAAAAGGAAATACTTTAAAAATTTAAATAAGCTACTTGTTTCTACCAAGTGATACAATAAATTTAAGCTCTCTAGAAGGCAAGGCAAAAAACTACATGGTGGATTATATATATGGTTTAATTTTCTAATAAATGAAAAATACAATTTCTTTCTACTAGCAGTTTTTTCTTGTAATAAACATAAAAAGGAAACAAGACTAAAGTCTCCCTAGGACTAAAAGGGACTCCAGAACAAATGAAATGATTAGATAATATGAGAAAAGTTGTGTTAATTTTAGCTGTGATTCCGCTAACAAGCTGGTGGCATCATCCAAGAGACCACAGCAATGCTGAGGGTGCTTCTGTTTGTTGAATCTAACTGTTGCTTCATCACAAGTCGTGTCCGGTTCTCTCTGTGATCCCGCAGACCGGAGCTCACCAGGCTCCTCTGTCCGTGGGATTTTCCAGGCAACAATACTGGAAAGGGTTGCCATTTCCTTCTCCAGGGTACCTTCCTGACCCAGGAATCCAACCTGCATCTCCTGCTTGGCTGATGGATTCTTAACCAGTGAGCTGCCTGGGTGGGGGATGTGGGGGAAGCTATAGTTTGCAATAGATTCCTTGACAGTTTTCGAGTGAAGGTTCCTGATAATGGGGATCTGTGAATATAAAATGGTCATCAGGGAGGTTTCTGCACCCTTGCACATATGTGTTCATTTGTCTCAGTTACTATTATCTGGTGTTCATGTTCCTCAGATTCACAAAGGAGATTGAGATTCCAAACTGTTATGGACATTTTAAATTAATAGTAGTTGTTGTTCATTCACTTAGTTGTGTCCGACTGTTTGCAAGCCCATGAACTGCAGCGAAACAGGCTTCCCTGTCCTTCACTATCTCCCAATAGTGAAGAACCCAATGAACAGTATGAAAATAATAGCAGTTATGAAAATTATCCAATAAAATAATAATTATTGAAACCACTTAGAAGATCTACCAGCTGTGAAATACATGCTAAATACTTTGCAGGAAACAAATTCTTTGAACCTCACAGCTACCTGATGATGTAAGTACCATCATTATTCCCACTTTTCAGATGAGTAAGCTTAGGTAAAGCAAGATTAAGTAATTTCCTCAAAGCTGCACAGCTATTAGTAATAGAACTAGCATTTAAATCTAGGGAGTCTAGCAAATAAGTCTACACCTCACCACCATACCATCTTGAAAGAGTGGAAACTTTTTAGTTAGGAAAATCTTTGTTTTATTCCCTGATTAATTCCAAATGCTAGAATTGTGCTTGACTCATTGCAGATATTCAATGTATCTTTGCAAAATTACCGCTTCCCCTTTCTCATCTTTAAATAAATACTGTTACATCTGTGGTTCCCCCTCCCCAAATTCAATTCCTTAATGTATTCCATTGATTATTATTGGTAATTCTCATATAACCTCATTGGCCACATTTTAGTGAATGATCTAACATAATTATGAGAAAGTATGCCATATTTCCTATCCCTAAGCTTTTAGAGTTATTCTCCTAAAGACTTTTACAGTAAGATCATTTGCACTTGAAGAGTAAATTAAAACACTAAAGGTCACAAGTGAATCATAAAATCATGTATAAATATTTCATGTTCATTAAAATAAAACACAACCAATCTAATTAATTCCCATTTATAATCTATCAAGATATTTGTCTTCTACAGTATTAGTAAGATGCTTCAAATCTGTTTTACTTTGTTACAGGTAATGCGAATATCAAAAGCCTTTTGTCCCCTATGCCTACTTCTCATCAATTCAATTCTGATTTTATGGGTTGGAATTTTTGCCTCTAATCTCAGAAAATCCAACTGAGTATCCTGGGGTTCAGAATATCTTCATAGCTAAGCCATCATATGAAGAAATGTTGATATTTGCTCAAATCAACTTAGCCACAAAATTATGTTGGAACTCTCTTCCTCTATAAGCCCTTATAGAGCCTTAGTTCTATCCACAACTGAATTCCAGCACATGTGGGTGTGAAGACTGAAATGACTTTTTAAATATCTTTGATTTATTGTCTGTGTGTGTATATACACAAAAAACATACATACACACATACATACACATATATGGGCTTCCCTTGTAGCTCAGTTGGTAAAGAATCTGTCCTGCAATGCAGGACACCCAGGTTCCATTCCTGGTCGAGAAGATCCTCTGGAGAAGGTAATGGCAACCCACTTCAGTATTCCTGCCTGGAGAATTTCATGGGCAGAGGAGCATGGCAAGCTAAAGTCCATGAAGTTGCAAGAGTTGGACATGACTTAGCTACTAAACCACCAACCACCAGGTGTGGTTGTGAATATATATGTGTGTGAATATATGTGTGAACATGTATGTGAATATACATATACACATATATATCCCACAAAAACTAATGCTCTCAGTTACAAGGTACCCATTTAACAAACCGAATATACCATCATTTCAAGAGCAGTTTATGAAAATTTCTGTGTTCCACATCTTCACCTCTGTCTTTTTTTATTTTAGCAATTCTGAAGATTATTTAGTGATATCAGATTGTGATATATTTCTCTGTTATATGTATTTCTCTGAGTGAGCTGCTCATTTTTACATGATTATTAACAGTATGCATTTTCTTTTGTGTGTGTATTCCATGCTTTTTCCTATTCTTATATCTTTTAAAAAATATGTTCTGGATATAAATCATTTCTTAGATATACGTATCTACTGATAACTTTTCTGATTCTGTTGCTTGCTTTTTCATTATTTTAATGTCATCTTTTGATAAGCAAAAGTCCATGGTTTTAGTACATGCCAGTTTTTATGGTTTTATTTCATTTGTGTCTTGTTTATGAAAACTTAGCCTTGCTCAAGGTCATTCTCCTTTATTTTCTTCCAAAAGCTTTATTGTTTTGCCTGTCACACAATTTAGATCTTCAATTCATCTGGGATTGATTTTTATACCTGGTTTAAGTAAGGGTCAACTACAATTTTGTTTTTCTTTATAGATATCCAACCGATGCAGCTCCATTTATGGAAAATATTCTCCTTTCCCTACTGATACAATTGCTTGACTTTCTCTTACCTCTTCTTCCTGGCAGATACACTTTCCATTTTATATGCGTATTCTTTTCTTAGAACCTTCCTTTATTTCTTTCATTACCAACATGTGTGGTTTAGAACCAGTATATCTTGTTTTAAGGAAAAGATGTACAGCACGTAAATCATGAATAAACCCTGGAATTTTTTTTTAAATGGACCTTCTTCATCAAAGAGGGCAGATCATGATTATAATCACCATGATTACCAGACAGTTGGCTCAACAACTCCAGCATGGGCAGGCTGCAGTGGGTGGAGGGGAATGGTGAGTCGGCAATCAGAATCTGCTCCATTGTCTTCCTTGCGTGCCTTCCTGGCCCGAGGAGCCAGGAAGTGTGACAGCTACGTGGAACAATGACTACTACCTTTTGTTCTAGTTCCCCATAGAGTTAGTGTTCCTGCGTTGATTGTCATGTTCATACAAGATGTGAAAGACTGAAAGGAGCAGAGGTTATCTTCCTGAACATTTAGCTATGTCTGTTCTTAAGTTCCATTGTGGAGAAGTGGGCACTGTCCACAGCACTGCTCAGCATGCTGTCTTAATTTGGGACGCTGAGTAGTCGTTATCTCTGTCTCCTGATCCCTAGACCAAAGCTCCATCGGGCATCTTTACAGACTGAAATCCTGTTTTCTACTTTTGTATTTGTGACAGAAATTAATCATTTTCCCAGAAAACCTTACCCATTGTTCATCCTGGGAGGTTTTGCTGGGAGATCTAGCTTCTAGCCCACCTTTTCAATATTTATAACAAATACATAAGCATATGATTTCCTGGAGTAAACTCCTCCATGTCTAAACAACTAGAGCAACTTATTTCCTGCAATTTTACCCTACTGAAAAAAGGAGGGACTACAGAATTTTACTGAAGCAGAAGAGGGGCACATTGCAAGTTGCAACAGTCAACTCTAACCAGAATTTTGACATTCAGAGGCAAGGTTGAATAATTCAAACATATATCGAGAGCTATCAAGGTAATGACACAACAGTACTGATAGTAAGGAAACTGTACCATTGAAGCAAATATGCTCATTAAATAATCACGCTATAATTTATTAAATGGGTTAAACTGAAACATGCTTCCTCTTCATAAAACCCCTTCAGTCTTTGCTGCGTGATATAGCTATAATGATCCAAATTTTCAGTATTAGTTTTTGTAATAGAGACAGTTGTTCAGAGGAAATAAAAAGCAGTAATTGATTCCTTCTCCTTTCTTATTCATAACCCACCTAGGTCCAAAAATGTTCTGAGATACTTTATATAATAAATCATTAAATAAAGCTAAAGTATGATGAGTCATATCAAATCAAATATAGTACTTGTGCCAGAACATATAGAGGCTTGAAGCAGCAACTGAGTACAAAGTTTGCCTTTAAGATTGTCAGAAACCAAGATAATATAGAAAACATTTTGCCTATTTTCTAGATTTTATCATCTAAGAAAAATTGAATTCCATGCTATCAGAATAAATGAAGATCTTACAAATATAAATTATGAGAAAAATTTAGAGTTGCCAAAATTTAGAGTTGTATATTAAATGTAATATAATAAAAATTAAAATTGTGATATAATTTAAAATGTAATAAAGTAAAGCTTAATCAAACATACTTCTGTATTTGAAGATTAATGGTAAATTCTACACACTAATAGATCAAAGTATATTAAATGCCATTCTGGTTTTCCAGTGACATCCAATTTAATCATTTTTTAGGATAAAGTAGGCTATAAACAATAAATTCAGCAAGTACCTTTTTTTTAAATTGTTGAGTTCCTTTATACTAAGAAATTTAATAAAATATAATTTATTGTATTTTCATAAAGCTTCTTATCATTTACTGACATAATGACCTATGTGAAAATGACCATGTTTTGAAAATACAAAAGCAGAAAGAGATAGAGTTGAAAATAAATATAAACAAAAACTTCCTTTTTAATATTGATTTTTTAAAGTTATTCTTTCAAGACATTGGGTTTCTCCTCTTTGAGTTTGTCAAGCCAAAAGACACAACCAAGCCAATGAATGACAGAAGGATAGATTTATTATTTTCAGTAAGGAGGACACCAGGGATCCTTCCCAAAGCAGTGTTCTTGGAGCAGCAAATTGGGGAAGTTTTCAGTTAAGGGTACACACATATTTGTGAAGGGGCTTGAGCCGAGGAGAGTTCAGCATAGAACTGGGGTCAAGGACTACAGAGTCCAGGCTTTAGTTGATTGAGGTCTGGAGGTTTAATATCACTATTCCGTCCTCCCTCTGGTGGGGGCCTTAGTTCCTAAGACTGTATCAGATTACTATGCATATCCCTTGAAGAGGAACTAGGACTCTGTTCTATAACTGACTGTTGGTTTTTGACTGTTTTTCCTTTGTTCCTGCATTCTTTTGCTTCCTTGAAGACAACTGATTACTGAGACCAATTCAAGGGCAGGCACTATGGCCAGACTTAGATCATAACACGGCTTATAGGCCCAAAATGGCTTCTCATATGTCAAGAAAGCCATGCCTGTTTATCTTTCTCCAGAAGCCCCTAGGCTACCTGCTTACACTTATTGAGAACTTACTTTGTTTCGAGAGCGATAGGCGATACTGGTAGTATAATGCTATTTAAGACATTAGACTTGCACGATCCAATTTTTATTCAAATGCTCTGACTACTTTTTAAACATAGATGAAGCAGAACAAATTAAACACAGCTCTAACATTTCTGTTTCCCTGTTATGAGCCATCGTTTTCCTTCAGGTTCTAACAGCCGTCCTAGCAGCGTTTCTGCTCTGTACCCTTGGGTTCACATCAGGCTGTTAAACCTTTTTTATGAGAGGCTACTTCTATGCTGATAAACTCTAATATATCGAATTTATGTGTCACACTCATATTCCAGTCTTACTTACATTCTCTCAGTTATTGGCGGCATATGATGTCTACGTGTTGCAGCTTCTTCACTGTACACTCTCTCTTTTATACTGCGAAGCTGAGCTGTATTGGGATTTAACCCTGATTATTTGTTGGATTGTCAGGAGGAGATTTGTTCCGTAAGGTCCCTGTCTCACTTGAGGCCTCGGCATCTGCCAGCATGGCGAGTTATAATCTTCTAGGACCAAAGAGTGAAGGACCACATTGGCAAATTCAGTGGATTCAGAGGAGTCCAGGATCTCAAGTTTCAGAGCTATACGTAACTAGATTTCCTCACCTCAACATGAGGGCCTCGCTTCTTTCTTATTATGGCATTAACCTTGGCTTAGAGAAACTCCTGAGACTGAGAATTTAATATTTTCAGAAGCTCTTCTATTATAGTTAGGACCTATACCTGGTCCTCTGTATTTTGTATATAAATGGTCAGGGGCTCCATAAATGTTACCAAGGAGACACTGGCTTTCATATTGTGCCTTGAATTGATTATAAATCATCCTAGCCCTGTCATTATCTGTTTTTGACAAATCAGTGGAAGTCAGCAGCACTTACTCAATTCTGTTATTTATCATTAACCATCTTGTCAGGCTTTTCTAGTTGCAAAGATACCAGCCAGGGCAGCCCTTCCACTGATGTCCCATTCTGGTTAACCATTGGTGCAATTTTTAATGACTTCATTGTTATATCAGAGACTATTCGTACTCTACTTATTACCAATTACTGAGAGGAGTAGTACTTAATCTCACTGCAAGCTAGCTGGCAAGTTAGCCATTTCCAAAATCTCATTTTGAAGTGTGCTTCTGAGAGCCACTTTTCCTAGTGGCTCTCTTAAATTGCGTTGCTTGAAAATGATCTGGGAGTTAGAGTTGTACCAGAAGATTTACTGAAGAGTGGTCGAGGGGGATTCGCCTGTAAGGAACTGAGAAAGACACAATTGGACAGAGAAAAAATTGATCCCATCTTATGGAGTGCTCTAGATCCAGCTGCTGTTCCAGAACTTGTCCGAATTGAGACAAGGTGACTGGAAACTTGTCTTCCTACATCAGTCACTGTCTTCAGACTGAACCCTGTGAAAGGCAATAGCTTTATCCAGGGGTGTTCCCTTGTGGCCACTGGTAATTCCCTGTGCCCAGCACACAGCACATGTCATCAGCGGTCAGTATTCTTAACTGCTGAAGTTAGGTGCATTGACCTTAGGGACACGGAACTAGGTAGAATATCATGGTGTTCACTAGAACCTGAAAAATGCATGTGGCGCAATTTGCTGTCTCCAGGGGGTCATAATCTATTGGCAAGAGGAAGCTAACATTTTTGAAACAATGAGAAGGAGGTTTATGCGTTTAATAATGTGAGGTATTTGTTGTAAGTCCTTCAACCTATACATGTGGAACCAATGGGGGGAGGTTCTACCATAAAGGTGAGCTGATATTTACTGGGTCTTATATTTTTTCCATGAATATACCCACAGGTAAGGAATTCCCACCACGTCTCTCCTCTCTTAGAAGTACTTGTGACAAGGCTTCTTCCATTGTCTCCAAGTCTTCACCTACTTGTTCTTACAGATAAACAGGTTTTTCTGATGGTGAGACAGGGAGGACGTGGCATCAGCTGGAGAACAGCAGCAGAGGGGCTCCTGCTATGCCATCTGGACTCATCACTTGTGTTTTCTTTTGTGGCTTTCTGCCCTCAAAGTTGCCAGCTCTGCTCATTGCCTTCTCCCCTCATCAGCTCTGTGACCGAACACTGGCTTCACATAACCCATCACTGGGTGTTCCAAGTTCCACTCTGCCTTCTATTTCTTGCCACACAGATAATCACATCTTCCTCTTTGCTGCCACAGTACTTTGCACATACCTCTTTCATCTCCCTGCATTGAAATTAGTACTTTACCTACCTGATACCACCCGTCTTCCTCTTCCACACCACATGCATCCTGCAGAAGGCTGACTGAATCGTACTTATTTTTTTATGTTCACACAACAAATGATTATTATACTGAAAAGGTGCCAGGAGAGCCTCAGATACTTAAGACAAACTCCAGCTCTCAGTGAAATCAGAATCTATTAAGGGAAACCAAACCATAACAAATAAATTACAATGGATCATAATGATATTCCTATATGTTCATGTCTGCGTATGCCAGCATTGTGTCCGGCACATCTTGAACTGTTTATCATCTCTGAACACAGCACCAAAGTACAGACTTCGCTTTTGCTCAGACATTTCCTTTTTCCCGAATCATTCATCCTTCATGAAACTAAATCCTGTTCTTCCTTCACGACTCAGATGAAGAGGGTGATCCTTCTTGGAGTAGGTCTCCATAGACAACTTGATATATTTGTTTGGGTTTGGTGAACCTTCTCTGTTCTTTAATAGCAAACCCCAAGCTCTGTCGTGCAGCTGTTAATGAATGCCACTCTTTAAAAACACTTGCTTTTATTTATTAATAACTACCCTTCATTCACTCTCACAATGTGCTGCTATCCGTCCATATGCTTTGCATGCATTTTTACATGAATTGTTTCTATAATCTTAGAAAGCAAGCCTTATTATTTTCATCTTGCTCAAAGGCAGCTTTTGGTGCCTCAGAATGATTTACCTACTGTCCCAAACTGCAGTATGACTGTCTTCTTCTTCTTGAGAGAAACTATTACACTTTATGGTCCACAGACCTGTTGAACTCAAAGAAAATATGAGCCATGCTGTGTAGGGCCACCCAAGATGGACGGGTCATGGTGGAGAGTTCTGAAAGAATATGGTCCACTGGAGAAGGGAATGGCCTTCAGTATTCTTGTCTTGAGAACCCCAAACAGTATGAAAAGGCAAAAAGACAGGAAACTGAAACATAAACTCCCCAGGTAGGCAGGTGCCCAATATGCTACTGGAGATCAGTGGAGAAATAACTCCAGAAAGAATGAAGGGATGGAACCAAAGCAAAAACAACATTCAACTGTGGATATGTCCGATGCTGTAAAGAGCAATGCTGCATAGGAACCTGGAATGTTAGGTCCACGAATCAAAGTAAATTGGAAGTGGTCAAACAGAGATGGCAAGAACGAACATCAACATTTTAGGAATCAGTGAACTAAAATGGACTGAAATGGGTGAATTTAACACAGTTGACCATTTTATCTACTACTGTGGGCAATAATACTTTAGAAAAAAAGGAGTAGCCCTCATAGTCAATAAAAGAGTCCAAAATGTAGTACTTGGATGCGGTTTCAAAAACGACAGAATGATCTCTGTTCCTTTCCAAGGCAAACCATTCAACAACACAATAATCCAAGTCTGATCAGTAATGCTGAAGAAGCTGAAGTTGAATGGTTCTATGAAAACCTACAAGACCTTCTAGAACTAACACCCAAAAAAGATGTCCTTTTCCTTATAGGGGACTGGAATGCAAAAGTAGGGAGTCAAGAGATACCTGGAGTAACTAGCAAATTTGGCCTTGGAGTACAAAATGGAGCAGGGCAAAGGTTAACAGAGTTTTGCCAAGAGAACGCACTGGTCATAGCAAACACCCTCTACCAACAACACAAGGGAAGACTCTATACATGGACATCACCAGATGGCCAACATCGAAATCAGATTGATTATATTCTTTAGAACTGAAGATGGAGAAGCTCTATACAGTCAGCAAAAATGAGACTGGGAGCTGAATGTGGCTCAGATCATGAACTCCATATTGCTAAATTCAGATTTAAATTGAAGAAAGTAGGGAAACCCACTAGACCATTCAGGTATGACCTAAATCAAATCCCTAATGATTATACAGTAGAAGTGAAAAACAGATTCAAGGGGTTAGATCTGATAGATGCAGTTCCTGAAGAACTATGGACGGAGGTTCTTGACATTGAATAAGAGGTAGCGATCAAGACCTTTCCCAAGAAAAAGAAATGCAAAAAGGCAAAATGGTTGTCTGAGGAGGCCTTACAAATAGCTGAGAAAAGAAAAGAAGCAACAGGCAAAGGAGAAAAGGAGCAATATACCCATTTGCATGTAGAGTTCCAAAGAATAGAAAGGAGAGATAAGAAAGCTTTCCTCAGTGATCAGTGCAATGAAATAGAGGAACACAATAGACTTGGAAAGACTGGCGATCTCTTCAAGAAAATTAGAGATATCAAGGGAACATTTCATGCAAAGATGGGCACAATAAAAGACAGAAATGGTATGGACCTAATAGAAGCAGAAGATATTAAGAAGAGATGGAAAGAATACACAGAAGAACTATACAAAAAAAAAAAGTCTTCATGACCCAGATAACCACAATGGTGTAATCACTCACCTAGAGCCAGACATCCTGGACTGTGAAATCAAATGGGCCTTAGAAAGCATCACTATGAATAAAGCTAGTGGAGGTGATGGAATTCAAGTTGAGCTAATTCAAATCCTAAAAGACTATGCTGTGAAAGTGCTGCATTCAATATGCCAACAAATCTGGAAAACACAGTGGCCTCAGGACTGGAAAAGGTCAGTTTTCATTTCCAATCCCAAAGAAAGGAAATGCCAAAGAATGTTCAAACTACCATACAGTTGCACTCATATCATAAGCTAGCAAAGTAATGCTCAAAATTCTCCAAGCCAGGCTTCAACAATACATAAACCATGAACTTCCAGATGTGCAAGTTGAATTTAGAAAAGGCATAGGAACCAGAGATCAAATTGCCAACATCCACTGGATCATCAAAAGAGCAAGAGGTCCACAAAAACATCTATTTCTGCTTTATTGACTATGCCAAAGCCTTTGACTTTGGAGATCACAACAAACTGTGGAATAGTCTTAAAGAGGTGGGCATGCCAGACCACTTTACCTGCCTCCTGAGAAATCTTTATGCAGGTCAAGAAGCAACAGTTAGCACTGGACATGGAGCAACAGACTGATTCCAAATAAGAAAAGGAATATGTCAAGGCTGTATATTGTCACCCTGCTTATTTAACTTATATGCAGAGTACATCATGTGAAATGCTGGGCTGGATTAAGCACAAGCTGGAATCAAGATTGCTTGGAGAAATATCAATAACTTCAAATATGCAGATAACACCATCCTTATGGCAGAAAGCAAAGAAGAACTAAAGAGCTTCTTGATGACAGTGAAAGAGGAGAGTGAAAATTTGGCTTAAATCTCAACATTCAGAAAACTAAGATCATGGCATCTTGTCCTATCATTTCATAGCAAATTGATGGGGAAACAATGGAAACAGTGAGAAACTCTATCTTTTAGAGCTCCAAAATCACTGAAGATGGTGAGTACAGGCATGAAATGAAAAGATGCTTGCTCCTTGGAAGGAAAGTTATGACCAACCTAGACAGCATATTAAAAAGCAGAGACATTACTTTGTCAACAAATGTCTTTCTAGTCAAAGCTATGTTTCTTCCAGTAGTCATGTGTGGATGTGAGAGTTCGACTAAAAAGAAAGCTGAGTGCCGAAGAACTGATGCTTTTGGTCTGTGGTGTTGGAGAAGACTCTCGAGAGTCCCTCAGACTGCAAGGAATTGAAACCAGTCAATCCTAAAGGAAATCAGTCCTGAATATGCATTGGAAGGACTGTTGCTGAAGCTGGAACTCTGATTCTTTGGCCACTTGATGCAAAGGACTGACTCATTTGAAAAGACCCTAATTTGGGAAAGATTGAAGGCGGGAGGAGAAGGGGACGAGAGGATGAGATGTTTGGATGGCATCATCAATTCAATGGACATGAGTTTGAGTAAACTCTGGGAGTTGATGATGGACAGGGAGGTCTGGCATGCTGCAGTCCTTGGGGTTGCAAAGAGTTGGATACGACTGAGTGGCTGAACTGAACTGATTGCACTTTATCTCTTGAAAATATTTCCTGGGGAGGTTAGTGAAATAATAATGTACCTAAGATATTTCCAAATTCTCCAAGATGGCGCTGTTTTGCTGAACATGAACCTTATGTCCCTGGTCACCTAGAGTCTCTCATGTTCTGATGTTGATTTTCACAGAAACAGTGTGAAATACCACAAAAGTATTCACTAGGATGTGGAGATGATATTCAGTTCTAGAAACATTTAGCTTTTTAGAAGAACATGTGCATCAATCCTGCATAAACAAATTGCCTCCTTTTTACAAATCTCTTTGTAAATTGTTTAAATCTTGTCTTTCTACAAGTGTCATCCTTAACTTGGAGGTAATTCTAGTCTCTTTATAGATGTTCACCTTCCTCATTGAATTTACTGACAAAGAAAATAAAAATGGCCTATGGGATAAGTTTCTTCTGACAAGATGAAAACATTTTGTCAGAAATTCTGTGATCTGCTATTCCAGCCTGTGGAATATATTAAACGTGAATTCAAACAGAAGATGATGTGCATGTGTGTGTCTGTGTATATGTAACATCTGTGTGTATGCGTGTTTGTTTTATGTTTATGTGTGAAAAATAACCTGGAAATGCGTGACTTTCAAACAAGAATTAGCTGGATTTACAGCAATGGTTTAGAAATGTAGACTATAAAATGTTCTTCCAACTAAGAAAATAATTTTTTTAGACTTAGAATCTTTATCACATTATATTTACTTTTGATTTTTGCAGCTGTTCTCCTAAGTATTATATCTCTTTATGTCCAAAATTTGGATAATAATGACTAATGTAAATACTTTTGTGATCACTCTAACAGAGCAAGTGCAGGGCTTTCAATACTATCTCAATATCACCGAGTTCTTTTTCCAAGTTTTTAATAAACGTAGTTATCAGGTGATGAAAATTGTTTCCTACTCAATGTAAAGCAAAATACATTTAATGCTCCTGGAATTCAAAAGAACCACTGAAAATAGATCTCAATTTGCCTTTACAGCTTCCATTTCTCTTGGTGAGTCAAAGAAGTCACACTGGGAAAGAAACAGGTGCTGGAAGTCTGCTCTTACAAGAGAACATTAGCCTCAGGAAATGGTAAGTGCGGAGAAATATTTTCTTTTCCCTGATTCATATGCAGGTGTGACTTTCTACATATAACTTGTGAAATGCCTCTGTCTACCCACATCCTATCTCTTCTTCCGATTTCTCGTTATTGGAAGACTCATCAAAGTTCTGGTTTGCGACCTGCTATAGTTCCGATTTCACTTAGGAAAGAAACTTTGCTCTGCTGCTGTTCTTCTGAGGCATTATGATTTTCTTTGTGAAAAGAAAACATAATTTTTTGTTGCAGGTCACTAGTTTCCGGTAGCATAGTATTTAACATAATGATTACCTCCTTGTAGAATGAGGCTGGAGGGAACCCCGTTAAATCCTTCCTTATTTTGAAGAAACATGAACAGTGTTTTGTTGAAAATCTTGTTTATGAAAATAGTTGGCAAAAATTAAGAAAGTAAAGATGTTTTCCTACCAAATTTTTGTCATACTAATCATTAAAATGGAGTGGCATTATTACTGAGAAAGTTTAATCTGGCTGAAAGTATTAAATATCCTGTAAAACATAATTATATACATTCAGGTATATTTAAAACACAAGAAGCTCAGGTGAGTAAGCCCCCAAATAAGCTGTCGTTAAAAGGAATATTTTTATCTTCTACTTACCAAAAATCAAAGAGCTGTTTGAAACAAATTATATGCATACCTCCAGCTTTAAAACAGAATATAAAAGTGTATCAGATAATTTGTCCAGCAAATGTTTTCCTGTGCCTGAACTGTGTTTGAAGGAATTGAACAGCACACACTGATGAAAAGGGGGAGGAAAAAAAGCCTATTATGGAGCTTGTAACTATTTCCTCTTTCAAAAATTCCTATTTCAAGATTGATGGTTTATAATAACTTACTGAAAAAATTCAGTGCATGGGAAATAAGAAAATGTGTCTCTATTTCCTGTATATTATTTCAGTTTACAGAAATAAATGTAGCTACACATGCTCTGTGGTATGAGTTACTGAGCTAGGGCTGCTTATAAGACCTACAGTTAGATATAATAGGCAAAAAATAATTGTGTGTAGGACAACTGGATTCAACGATCAATGACTTGGAATTAGGTCCTTGGACGCGTATGTTGTGATAGTTTTATATTTGCACTGATGTTTCATTTAAAGTTAAAAGCACTTGCCTATATCTACCTTGCATTAGCTTCACTATTATAAAAATTCATGTCCAAATTAATATTTTTAACTGCTGACAATTTTACTGTTTTCTTCTCTATTCCTAATAATTATGTTTGCTTTAGAAAAATGATTTTAATCTTTCTCTTCATAGCCCAAAATATCACAGTCAATACGGTGTTAGATTAGTTAGGAAAATTTGTGTTAGGAAACCTGTGTTCAGGCTAGTTTATGGCAATGGCCTGTGACTCTTGGCCTCGCTGGGGTTCAGTTTTCATATCTGTCAAACCAAAGAAACACCCTCTGGGGCCTCATTTTTTATTTATTTTTTTACTCAAGGTGTCAAGCAAATACTTAAGGTCTTAATGCTTATATTTTATTCTACTTACCAATATCAAAGCAGAGAGGATAGCTTATTTTTCTCCTCTCCTCTTTGTTTCCTTAATTTACATTCCTTCAAGAAGAAATGCATTTGAACTTGGTTAGAAGTGTCTGAGTCCCATCTTCTGTGATATCGAAACAGAACAAAATGTGCCTCAGAATGAGAGTTACAGAGCTTGGGAATATAAGGAAACAAAATTGAAAGTGAGGTAACCATCCAACAGAGCAAATTTAACCTGTAAATTAGACATTTCTGGAGCTATTATCCTTTTCTCTTAACAACAAAGTTGTTTCTTCATATGATTAATAAATAGTGATGATAATCAACAACCACTGAGTTCTTTGTTGTAGGAAAAAAGTCCCTGAAGAATTTGATTTCTGCTTTTTAAACAGTGTTAGAAAAAAGTCATCTTTACACAGTATTTCAATTTTTTTCTTTGCTTTTGTTGTAGTTCGGTCACTAAGTCATGCTCAGCTCTTTGCAGCCCCATGAACTGTAGCATGTCGGCTTGCATGTCCTTCACTGTCTCCCGGAGTTTGCTCTATTCATGTTCATTGAGTCAGTGATGCTACATAACCACCTCATCCTCTGCTGCTTCCTTTTTTTGTCTTCAACCTTTCCCAGCATCAGGGTCTTTTCCAGTGAGTCGGCACTTCACACCAGGTAGCCAAAGTATTGGAGCTTAAGCTTCAGCATCAGCCCTTCCAGTGAATATTTAGGGTTGATTTCCTTTTCTACATATAAACCAATTTATTTTTGTGCCTTTTAACTGCCTCTTATTTCATTATTTTTCTAAAGGAATATATCACTTATTTCAAAACTTGCAAAAGTACTGCCATCATAAGTGATTGTATTTGGGAAAAGACACAATAATTAAGTAAATAAGTGCGTGCATGCGTGCTAAGTTGATTGAGTCATGTCCAACTCTTTGTGGTCTCATCAGCTGCAGCCCACCAGGCTCCTCTGTCCAGGCAAGAATACTGGAGTGGTTTGCTGTTCCCTTCTCCAGGGGATCTTCTGGATCCAGGGATAGAACCCACATCTCTTACATCTCCTGCATTGGCAGGCAGGTTCTTTACCATTAGCACCACCTGGGAAGCCCTAGGTAAATGTATACTAGAAAAATTTAACAAATTTGATACTATTGAAAATTAAAAATGTCCATCTTTGAAAGTCTTCTGTGATGACCCCAGAGTGACATGTACCACGTTGTGGTAAACTCTGTAATGGGTACTTGAAAGAAAAGTTTCTTGATAGTCCCAGAAAAATTGTTATTGGCAAAAAAGTGAACTCGGTCACAGAGAATGAGTACTTTCCTTTCTTTTTTCACAGATTCATATTTTATTTTTTAACTATACTGAAAAAAAATTTTCTCACTTTTATGACTATGAAATTTAGTTGGCTTACCCCCTCATTTTAGACAAACATTAAAAGCATATGATGGAGAATATTAAGTACTGAGATATTTCAATTGAAGTGAGAAGGAAAAGAAATGAAAAAAATTTCTTAGTTATCTCATCTAGAACATACTAAAGAGCTACATAAAGAAAAAGGAGTATTTTATGCACAAAGGAAATAGAGTTTGATTATCAGATAAATATACCCACGAACCTAAACTCTTTCATAGCATAAAGGATACCTCCCAAGGAAGAGATTTTGATATCTGCAAAAATTTTAACCAACACCAAATAAAAGTCTTTTGAGACATGCTGATAATTCTAACTAGTATCATACATTTCATGTTTATTTTTAAATTTATAATTCAATAATACAGCTTCAATTCAAAGCAATAACTTTAAATATCTAATTTTTATTCTATTCTGATATTTTAGATATATATTAAATTACTAATTCTAGAAGCAGTGGTTTATTTAGATATTTGTAACAACTGAAACAATACAGGAAATCCTCATTGAAATTTTATTTTTGTTGAATCATAGTTGATTTACACTGTTATATTAGTTTCAGATATACAGCATATTGATTCAGTATTTTTACAGATTGAACTCCGTTATCATTATTACATGATAATGCTATTTTTCCCAGTGTTATACAATATGTCCTAGTTAGTTACTTATCTATTTTATACATAGTACTTTGTTGTCTTAATCCTGAACCCCTAATTTGGGCCTCCCTCCTTCCTTCTCCCCTCAGGTAACAACTAGTTTGTATTCTATATCTGTGAGTATGTTTCTGTTTTGTTACATATACTCTATTTGGATTATTTTTTAGATTCCACATATAAATGATATCATACAGTATTTGTCTTTCTCTGACCTGTTTCACTAAGCAGAGTATTCTCTGTTTATCCTTGTTGCTGTGAAAGTAATTATTTTTTATGGCTGAGAAATATTCCATTATAAATATATATATATATATGAAGAGTTACTCGGTTGTGTCCAACTCTTCGCAACCCCATGAACTATACAGTCCATAGAATTCTCCAGGCCAGAATACTGGAGTGGGTAGCGTTTCCCTTCTCCAGGGTATCTTCCCAACCCAGGGATCAAACCTAGGTCTCCCACATTGCAGGCAGATTCTTCACCAGCTGAGCCACAAAGGAAGCCCAAGAATACTGGAGTGGGTAGTCTATCCCTTCTCCAGCTGATCATCCCAACCCAGGAAGTGACCCAGGGTCTCCTGCATTGCAGGCAGATTCTTTACCAACTGAGCTGTGAGGGAAGCCCTTTATTATCACTGTAACTTCATAGTATAGTTTAAAATCTGGGAAGGTTATAACTCCAGATTTGTTCATTTTCCTCAAGATTGTTTTTGTAATTTGAGGTCTTTTATAGATCCATGTGAATTTTAGAATTATTTGTTCTAGGTCTGCGAAATATGTCACAGGTATTTTATAGAGATCACATTAAATCCATAGATTACTTTGGATCATGTGGCCATTGTAATAATAATAATTCTTCCAATCATTCTTTTTGATGAGATTTTAAATGGGATTTTTCCTTTCACTGCTTTTAAGTTCACTATTAGTGCATAGAAAATCAATATATTTTTATGTTAGTTTTATATCTTGCAACTTATATCTTGAATTCATTGTGTGGAAACTCTTTGGATTTTCTGTATGTAGTATCATGTCATCTTCAAATCGTGACAGTTTTATTTCCTGTGATTTCCTCATTGACTTTTCTTTAGGAGCATGTTGTTCAGTTTTTTACATGTTTGTTCTTTTCCCCATTTAGTAACTGTAACTGATTCCTCGTTTCCTACTGTTGTGGTCAAAAAAAAAAAAAAAAAGCTTTATCTACAGTAAGTCCCCTATACATGAACCTCCAAGTGGCGAACTTTAGAAGGTGTGAGCATTTGTTTCATCAGCATCAGGCACAAGTGAAATCGCAGCTTGTCCTCCATTACCTATTGCTGGTGATGCTTCAGCTCTACCGTCTCCCGCCTTCTCCCATCTTCTCCAGTCAGTAGCTCTTCTTGCCTGCTCACTCAGTGCCAGCCCCTGTATGCCAGCTGTTGTACTGTACTACTATACTTTTCAACGTAAATTCACTGTAAGATTAAAAATATTTTCTTTATTTTTTATGTTTGTCCTTTATGTATTATTTATGTGAAAAGTATTATAGATATATCACAGTACAGTACTATATAGCTGACTGTGTTAGTTGAGTACCTTGGCTAACGTTGGACTTACAAAAAAATGGACTTATGAATGTGCTCGCGAAATGACTCTCGTTTGTGTGTAGGGAAGTTACTGTAATTTCTATCCTCTTAAGTTTGTTTAGACTTGTTTTGTGACCTATACTTTTATCTATTCTGAAGAATATTCCATGTGCACTTGAAAAATACCTATTAAATCCAACTAGTCTGTTGTGTCATAAAGAACACTGGTATCTTACTGATTTTAAATCTCCTATAAATTTAGCAGATTTTACCAGATACTTTTATTTAGGCTTTTTAGAAAAGTACTATATTCAGGGTCACAAAAGTCAGAATACCTGCATAATAAAGACAAACTTGGTATGATTTTCTATGTCTATTTTTTGTGATCAAAATTGTAATGTTATCTACTTGTGAAATACATGTAGGAAAATATCGGTGAAATGGAGCTGATCTTGCTGAACTTTATGCTTACTTCTGGAATTCTGTCTTAATGTGCTCTGCTTCTATATGCCTAGTGTATTGAATTTTACTACTCCTCTGCTATGTTGAATTTTTTGACTTGTAGTTTGATATTGTTTTTCTCCTACCCCCAAAAGCCTATCTCCTGTGTATTAACATATCATACTCATAGTCAGTTTTTCAGAATCTGCTCAAACCTTGTAGACCTTATCCTACCTGGTAAATGCAGAGATTTTATGTTTTCAATATTTTTTGTTGCTATAAAAATAGGTTCATGTCCAGCAGTTGCAGTTATTGGTGCTGTGATTTTTCTGTTTGCATTTCTGGGTTTCTCACTTGTGCAGACTAAGGTACAGATAACATCCTGCTTATTTTGTATCATCTGTGTCTGGCATATTTCCTATTTTATAATATGCATTCATCAAAAGTATTGAAAGGATGATCAAATAGGTCAAACTGATATTACAGAAAACAGCCAAAGATTTATTCACTGAGAATAGAATGTATTGGTTGAATTTTTTCTTTGTTGCTGAATCTTTGAATACTATGATGACACTGCATTAGAGATTGAGGGAAATTACTGGGTGCACTAAAATGTTTTATTTCTTTAGACAGATTTATCTTTCTGTACTATGATGACTATTCTAGGAGTAATGACAGATTGATAGAAGAAATAATAGAGGAAGTCATAATAGTAATATATTACCCAAAGATGCTACATAGCTGAGCTTGAGCAAAGACAGAATTAAGAAAAGTACAAAATCTTTTAGAGGTTAAAGAAGAAGATTTGGTGATAACTGCTGTATTCAAAATGGTGCTAAGATAGAGAGGTCACAGGTGACAAGGATTATTATTGCATGGCATTCACAAAATATGAAATGAAAGAGGATAAAAGTATTTCATTTATTCTGTTAATAGTATAGGAAATATAGGTGAATAATATGATTAAGTTTTAAACATAATGTCATTGGAGTACTAATAGGCAATTTAGATAGAGATAGAAGGTAAGAATAATGTCTAGGGATTAAGAAAGATCTTTTAACAAGGAATGCATCAGAGATCATCAAGAAAGATAACCATTTAAAGCAATAGTTTACCAATTATGTCTTGAAAAATATGAGAAGTGAATGAGAACATTAGGAATAGAGAGATAGGAATAGGGGTATACCAAGAAAACTGAGAAGAAAAATATCCAGATGAGGGGTACCAGATGAGGATAAACATCAAAACAGCAAGAGAGAAGAGTGCTTTCAAGAAAGGGTAAACAGCACCAATGCATGAAGATTTGAGTGAACTAAAACCAGTTTTAGAAATATTAGTTTATTGCTTTCATATCTCAGCTATTGTAATATGCTGCAATGAAGATTGATTGGGGATGTATGTATCATTGGGAATTGATGTTTTTGTTTTCTTCAAGCATATACTTTGAAGTAGAATTGCTGGGACATATTGTAGATCTATATTTTACTTTTTGAGGAACCTCTGTACTGATTTTCATAGCTTACATTCCCAGTTCCCAACAATCGTGCATGAGTTCCCTCCACATTCCTGCTATCACTTGTTACTTCTTGCCTTTTGATGATAGCCATTCTGATGAGTGGGACGTAATATCTCATTGTGCTTTGGATTTGCATTCTTCTGATAATTAGTGATACTGAGCATCTTTTCTTGTCTTTGTTGGCCATCTGTGAGCACCATTCTTTGGGGCTCAGCCTTCTTTATAGTCCAACTCTCACATCCATATCTAGCTATTGGAAAAACTGCAGTTTTGACTATATGGACCTTTGTCAGTGAAGAAATGTATCCAGTTTTTAATAATATGCTACCTAAGTTTGTTATAGCTTTTCTTCCAAGGAGCAAGCATCTTTAAATTTCATGGCTGCAGTCATCATCTGCAGTCATTTTGGAGCCCAAGGAGATAAAGTCTGCGACCGTTTCCATTGTTTCCCCATCTGTTTGCTGTGAAGTGATGGGACCAGATGCCATGATCTTCATTTATTGAATGCTGAGTTTTAAGCCAGCTTTTTCCTTCTCCTTTTTCACATTCATCAAGAGGTTATTAAGTTTCTCTGCACTTTCTGTCATAAGAGTGATGTCATCTGTGTATCTGAGGTTATTGATATTTCTCCCAATAATCTTGATTCCAGCTTGTGCTTCACCCAGTCTGGCATTTCTCATGATGTACTCTGCATAGATGTTCAATAAGCAGGGTGACAGTATACAAACTGGATTAACTCCTTTGCCAATTTTGAACCAGTCTTTTGTTTTATGTCCGATTCCAGCTGTTGCTCCTTGACATGCAGATGGGTTTTTCAGAAGGCAGGTAAGGTGGTCTGATTTTCCCATTTCTTTAAGAATTTCCACATTTTGTTGTGACCCACACAGTCAAAGGCTTTAGCATAGTCACTGAAGCAGAAGTAGATGTTTTCCTGGAATAATCTTGCTTTTTCTTTGATCCAGTCTCTGTTGGCAACTTGATCTCTTGTTCCTCTGCCTTTTCTAAATCCAGCTTGTACATCTGGAAGTTACCAGTTCATGTACTGTTGAAGCCTAGCTTGGAGGATTTTGAGCATTACCTTGCTAGTGTATGAAATCTGTGCAAATGTGTGGTAGTCTGAACATTCTTTGGTACTACCTTTGGGATTGGAATGAAAACTGACCTATTCCAACAAAATATCCAAAGCTATTATGGAAAAAAAATATTTCTCACACACAACAGAACAATAAGATTTCAGATTAATTATAGTCTAAAATTAGAAGAAACAACAATTTAACATGTTAGAACATACAGTATCTATAGGACTCTTAATTTATTATCTTTTTCCTGTGATTAATTTTATTTATTAACTTACCCATTCCATAACGCTTGTTGATAGCCTCTATGTAACATGAATTTTGTTATGAGATGGGAGTACAATAATAGTCAGAACTCATGATGTCCATAATTCTGTAAGAGTACAGAGGAGAAGTACCAAATACATGTTGGAAACTCTGGGAAGGTGGAGGATCATAGATTATATTCTAGAAAAAGGTGATTCATAAATTAATGCCTGAAAGATTTCTTAGAGAGATAGAATGAGTTGAAGGAAGAAAATTTGCCAAACATCAAAACAACATATGAAATGTTACAGATGTAAATGATTTATTGGTGGAAATTAAAGTTAGTTGAATATGGCTGGATGAAAAGATAACAAGAGTATATCAGAGGAACTATGTAGGGCCTTGGATAACTTAGGAGCTGGGACTTCAATTTTAGACTAATGGGAAACACTTGATAAAGAAAGTATAGGAATGACACACTCAGAAGTAAAAAATTTTATCAGTGTAGAGGAACAGGTGAGGATGGATTGAAGTATATTGAAAGATGTTGAATTGGATGACTCATTGATTTCTTAGATGTGAAGGATAAAGGAAAGGGGGAAATGGAGAGGAACACCTTTTGATTTGAGCAACTAGGGAGATAATGATGTCATTTATTGAGATGTGGCAGACAGAGAAAGACAACTTGGTAAGTTTATAGATAGCAATATGACTGCCATTATAACAATATTTAACACCTCTATCATGTTATATAATTATCATTTATTTTTACTGGTTGGAATAATTAAGTTCTAATCTCTAAGAAAGTTTGATGATTATAACACATTATAGTTCATTAGATCCCTCTGACTTATTTACGACTGGTTGCAAGTTTATGCCTTTAAATAACAGCTGTTATAGTAGGTTATAGCAACATATACAAGGTTATACTGACGTAGACCTACCTCAAAAAAGAATAAAAATGTCAAATAAACAACCTAATTTCCATCTAAAGGAATTAGAAAGAGAACAAACAAATTCCAAATTATGCAGAAGAAAGAAAATAATAAAAATCCAAATTTAAATAAATAAAGCCTAAAAAGCAGAAAAGATCAATGAAATCAAGAACTTAAACAAAAAGACCCTAAAAATAAACACATATTAATTACACTATGATAAAGAAGGCAAAAATATACAATGGGAAAAAGACAATTTCTTCAATAAGTGATGTTGGGGAAACTGAACAGTTACATGTAAAAGAATGAAATTAGAAAATTTTTCTCATACCATATACAGACACTTTTCCAAGAAGACTTATGAATGGCAACAGGCACATGAAAAGATGTTCAATATCACTAATCATCAGGGAAATAAAAATCAAAACCACAGTGACATAGCTCCTTAAATACGTCAGAATGGTTACCACTATTAAGAAAACAAAAGGTGTTGACGAGTATGTGGAGAAAAGGGAACTCTGATACACTGTTGGTGGGAATTTAAATTGCTATAGCAACAATGGAAAACAGAATGCATTTTCCTCAAAAAATCAAAAGTAGAAGTAATATATAATCAAACAATTCCACTCCTGGGTATATATCTGAAGAAGAAAACGAAATCACTAATTTAAAAAGATATATACACGCCAGGGTTCATAGCAGCATTATTTCTAGTGGCTTAGATATGGCAGTAACCTCGATGTCCATCAGCAGATGAATGGCTAAAGATAATGTGGAATATATCTACAATGGAATATTATTCAGTCTTAAAAAACATAAAGTTTTGCCATTTGTGACAACATGAATGAACCTGGGGGATACTATGCTTAGTGGAATAAGTCAAGAAAGAAGAATGCTGAGTTTTCAGTCATATGTGGGATCTAAGAAATAAGACAAACAGAAGTCATAACAACAATAATAAAACAGAGCCAGAGAAACAGAGAACAAGCTAGTGGCTACCAGAGGAGACATGTGGTGGGGGGACAAGATAAGGGAAGGGTATTAAGAGACAAATGCGTGCCTGTATTCTAAGTCACTTCAGTTGTGTCCGGCTCTTTGCAAACCCATGGATCATAGCCTGCCAGGCTCCTCTGTCTATGGGATTTTGCAGGCAAGAATACTGGAGTGGGTTGTCATGCCCTCCTCCAGGGGACCTTCCCAACCCAGGGATTGAACCTGCATCTCTTACATTGGCAAGCAGATTCTTTATCACTGAACTGATTAAAAAGTATATACTACTAGGTGTAAAATAAATAGTTTATAAGAATATAACATAGAGCACAGGAAATATAGCCAAAATTTTATAATAACTTTAATGGAAAATAGTCTATTAAAATATCAAATCACTATGCTGTACTCCTTAATATAATACTGTAAGTCAGCTCTAAAAAAATAAAAAAATGGAATAATTAAGAAATATAGAATAAATGAGACAAATCATAAGGTGAAAGTTTTCATATGAATATTAAATTTTAATGAAAAATATTGGTTCAGAATTGGAAATGGAGTATGTCAAGGCTATATATTGTCACCCTACTTATTGAAATTCTATGCAGAGTACATCATGTGAAATGTTGCACTGGATGAAGCACAAGTTAGAATCAAGACTGCTGGGAGAAATACCAACAATCTCAGATATGCAGATGATGCTACTCTAACGGCAGAAAGTAAAGAACTAAAGAGCCTCTTGATGAAGGTCGAAGAGCAGAGTGTAAAAGCTATCTTAAAACTCAACATTCAAAAAATGATCATGGCATCTGATCCCATTACTGCATGGAAAATAGATGAAGGGAAAATGGAAACAGTGAGAGATTTTATTTTCTTGGGGTCCAAAATCGCTGTGGATGGTGACTGTAGCAGTGAAATGAAAGTCACAGCCATGACTGTAGCCTGTTTCTTATAAGAAAAGCTATGACAAACTTAGATGGCGTATTAAAAAATAGAGAAATCACTTTGCCAACAAAAGTCCATATAGTCAAAGCTATGGTTTTTCCAGTAGCCATGTGTGGATGTGAGAGTTGGACCACATAGAAAGCCAAGCACTGAAGAACTTATGCTTTCGAATTGTGGTGCTAGAGAAGACTATTGAGAGTCCCTTGGACAGCAAGGAGAGCAAACCAGTCAATCCTAAAGGAAATCAATCCTGACTATTCATTGGAAGAACTGATGCTGAAGTTCCCATACTTTGGCCTTTGATATGAAGAGCCAACTCATTGGAAAAGATGCTGATGCTGGGAAAGATTGAGGGTAGCAGGAGAAGGGGGAGACAGAGGATGAGATGCTTGGACGACATCATCGATTCAAAGGACATGACTTTGAGTAAACTCCAGGAGGTAATAAAGGACAGGGAATCCTGGTTTGCTGCAGTCCATGGGGCCACAGATTTGAACATGACTTAAGGACTGAACAACAGCAATACACTTGACCTAACTGATACATGTGGAATGCAACACGTTGTAATTGCAGAAGACACATCCATTTTGAATGACTAATTTATAGAACTAACCATGTGTTATGGTGTAAAGGAAGTTTCAACAAGTTCCAGAGGCTTGAAATCATATAAAACATATTTCCTCTCCATACAGCAATTAACTGATTATAAGGCATAACTGTAAAGTCACTAAAGGTTCAGAAGTTAAGGCATATACGTTATAGGTTTTAAAACTAAAAGCATAAATTAATGTATTTTACTGTACATTAAAATAGATATATTAAACTGACTACAACAACAATATTAGACACTGGGACAGAAGGGATACACCTAAATTTATGAATCTGGAAGAGTTGATAAATTTAAATGCATACATTAGGAAAGAATCCAAGCTTAAAACTATTTTAAACTAACTTCTTGAGAATTCAGTAAAAAAGCATTTACCAGGTCGAAAGAAAAGAGTGATGGAAGTGTTAAAGATTAAAAAAAAAAAAACAATTTCATAGAAAACCAATAAACCATAAAAAAAATCCGCAAAGCCAAAAGTTGTTTCTTTGGAAAGACTGATAAAATTGATACACCCTGGAAAGTGAATGGAAAGGTAGAACAACAGTCTGGAGGAAACAACCAAATAAAGTGCTATTATAATCAAATTTAATCCAATAAATTTACCAATTTAGCTGATATGCATTTTGGGGAGAAGAAATTTCAGTCTTTGTAAAATCCTTCAGAGAATCGTAAGAAAAGAAAAAAAAAACACTTATCTTGTGTGTGTGTGTGTGTGTTTCAATAAGACAGGCAAGTATAACCTGAAGAAGGTCATGATGTGAAAGAAAAAATAGATCATTTTTTCTCATTCATGTTTCATTTTTTAAACCAAAAGGCATCTTAAAAGATTAAAAACGTATTTTGTTAATCAGTGAGAAAACTAAATACTGTGAAAATGTCCATTCACCCCAAATTGCTCTATAGGTTCAATGCAATTTTATTTCAATTGCTAATGCAATTTGTCAAAAATTTACCAGTTAAATCTAAAATTTATATTAGGATACATTAGAATGCATAGGACCAAAATTAGCCAGCATTATCTTTTTAAAGATTATGCTTTTTGACTGTGCTGGGTCTTCACTGCTGCATGACCTTTTCTCTAGCTGTGGCCCGCAGGGGTTTCCCTCTAGTTGCGGTATGCTGGCTTCTCCTTGCGGTGGCTTCTTTAGTTGCAGAGCATACTCATCAGGCTCAACTGGCTCAGCGCTGCAGCATTCAGGTTCAGCTCCCAGGCTTTAGGGCCAGGCGCTGTGGCTGTGGCTGACGGGCTTGGTGCTGCTCCACAACACGTGGGATCCTCCCAGACCGGGGATCGAACCAGGTCTCCTGCGTTGGCAGGCGGATTCTTTACCACTGAGCCTCCAGGGAAGGCCCTCAGTATACTCTCAAAGAAGCATCTGAGAGGGCATGCTCCACTGTATAGCAGAATTTACTAGAAAATTACAATGGAAAGAACACTGTATTCCTGTAAGGACAGTCAAATAGACCTGGAGGTGAGCGCTATGATTTGTCTAAGTCAGCTTTGACAATTTTGCCTTGCCTTTCGTTCCCATAAATCTTTAAGGCTGTGGCGTATTTTTTAAGAATGAAAAGAGAGGAAAAGTGACAGGATTATTTGATGCAGGAATGACTCTCCTGTACCCTTGGAATTAATTGGCAAAAGCCTTGCAGCAGAATAAAGGCTTGAATCTTATCAATGCAATTTAAAGACAATAGATTTAGACCAGAAGGAATTTGCTAAGAGGTTAGAGAGAGAATGTGAAGCAGAAGAATAATTAACAAAAATACTCTTCCCTGACTGTTAATGCCAACTTTGGTGAAAATAGAACTTTTAAAGGAGAAAATGAGAATATTGGCAGAGAATGAATTAAGATCAGATTTTCTAGTTGCCGAAAGCCTTCCCATGCTTCAGTGGCCACTTTAGCCTCCATATTTAGTAGAAAAGTAAGTCACTGATAACTGTTGGTTTCCTGAGGACAGTGGGACCCAGAAGGTAGTCTGAAAAAGGCCATTTTGTGAAGAAATTGTAGTGGAAGACTGACTAATTTTTGCCAGCAAAACAAACACTGGGGGAATGAAGGGGGTCATATCACTTATTCATAATGGTGATTTAAAGGGATTATTTTGGGTTCTCAACTAATTCTAAGGGACTGCAAGCTTCTGGGAGCATGTCATTGTGGGTAGAATGAAAACTATAATCTGTTTCAGTGGGTAAAGAAAAAGGGGTTTTCCATACTTACGCGAAGAGGACAAACTACCCTCTAAGAAGAAGTATCACAGATGCTGTCAACCCGAAATTGGCACATGATGGTATGGTGGTAGGGACACATAATTTAAAAAGGGTTGCTGACCCAGACAGTGATAGATGCTGTGATAGAGCCGGCTCCCTGCTTCACCACCAATCTCAGGATTTTTTTTTTTTTTTAATAACCTTGCTAATAAGTGCCAAGAAAATACTCAAGAGACAGTGACTCATTTACTAACTTAGTTACTCTGCCTGAGAAAAAACAAGAATAGGGAGGTGATGGGAGTGATTACTCTTTGCCTGATGGAGATTTTAAATAGCTATTGAAAAATAAAAAGGGAAAAACAATTTGATTTCTAACAGAAAGCACATTATCAAATTTAAGAGTGATTTCTTCCAACGCTAGCTGACTTTGTCAGTTCTGGTGGCTATAAGAAATTACTATAGACTGAGTGGCTTATATGACAAACATTTATTTCTAACAGTTCTATTTCTTTTTTAAATTAATTAATTTATTTTAATTGGGGGGTAATTACTTTGCAATATGGTGGTGGTTTTTGCCATACATTGACATGAATCAGCCACGGGTGAACATGTGTCCCCCATCCCAAAAGCCCCTCCTACCTCCCTCCCCATGCCATCCCTCTGGGTTGTCCCCATGCTCCAGCTTTGAGTGCCCTGTTTCATGCATTGAACTTGGACTGGTGATCTATTTCACATGGTAATATACATGTTTTGATGCTATTCTCTTAAATCATCTCATCCTTGCCTCTCCTGCAGAGTCCAAAAGTCTGTTCTTTATATCTGTGTCTCTTTGCTGTCTTTCATGTAGGGTTGTCTTTCTAAATTCCATATATATGTGTTAATATACTGTATTGAAGTTTTTCTTTCTGACTTACCTCACTCTGTATCATAGGCTCCAGTTTCATCCACCTCATTAGAACTGATTCAAATGTATTCTTTTTAATAGCTGAGTAATATTCCATTGTGTATATGTACCACAGCTTTCTTATCCATTCATCTGCCATTGGACATCTAGGTTGTTTCCATGTCCTAGATACTGTGAACGGTGCTGTGATGAACATTGGGATACACATGTCTCTTTCAGTTCTGGTTTCCTCGGTGTGTATGTCCAGCAGTGGTTTTGCTGGGTCATATGGCTGTTCTATTTTCAGTTTTTTAAGGAATCTCCATGCTGTTCTCCATAGTGGCTGTATTAGTTTACATTCCCACCAACACTGTGAAATAGTTCCCTTTCCTCCCCACCCTCTCTAGCATTTATTGTTTATAGACGTTTCGATAGCAGCCATTTTGACTGGTGTGAGATGGGACCTCACTTTGGTTTTGGTTTGCATTTCTCTGATAATAAGTGATGCTGATCATTTTTTCATGTGTCTACCATCTGTATGTCTTCTTTGGAGAAATGTCTGTTTAGTCTTTTTGCCCAGTTTTTGATTGGATCATTTATTTTTCTGGTATTGAGCTGCATGAGTTGTTTGTATATTTTTGAGATTAATTCTTTGTCAGTTGCTTCCTTTGTTATTATTTTCTTCCACTATGAAGGTTGTCTTTTCACCTTGCTTATGGTTTCCTTCATTTTACAAAAGCTTTTAAGTTTAATTAGGTCTCATTTGTTTATTTTTGTTTTTATTTCCATTACTGTGGAAGGTGGGTCATAGAGGATCTTGATTTGGTTTAGGTCGGAGAGTGTTTTGCCTATGTTTTCATCTAGGAGTTCTATAGTTTCTGGTCTTACACTGAGATCTTTAATCCATTTTGAATTTATTTTGGTGTATGGTGTTAGAAAGTGTTCTAATTTCATTCATTTACAGGTGGTTGACCAGTTTTCCAAACACCACTTATTAAAGAGATTGTCTTTTCTCCATTGTATATTTTTGCCTCCTTTGTCAAAGAAAAGATGTCCATAGGTTGGTGGATATATCTCTGGGCTTTCTATTTTGTTCCATTGATCTATATTTCTGTCTTTGTGCCAGTACCATACTGTCTTGATGACTGTAGCTTTGCAGTATAGCCTGAATTCAGGCAGGTCGATTCCTCCAGTTCCATTCTTCTTTCTCAAGATTGTTTTGGCTATTCAAGGTTTTTTGTATTTCCATTCAAACTGTGAAGTCACTAGTTCTAGTTCTGTGAAAAATACCATTGATAGCTTAGTAGGGATTGCATTGAATCTATAGATTGCTTTGGGTATTACATTCATTTTCACTATAATGATTCTTCCGATCCATGAACATGATATATTTCTCCATCTATTCATGTCATTTTTTATTTCTTTCAGCAGTGTTTTATAGTTTTTTGTATGTAGGTCTTTTGTTTCTTTAGGTAGATTTATTCCTAAGTATTTTATTCTTTTCATTGCAATGGTGAATGGGAGTTTCCTTCATTTGTCTTTGTTTTCTCATTGTTAGTGTATAGGAATGCAAGGGATTTCTGTGTATTCGTTTTATATCCTGCAACTTTACTATATTCATTGATTAGCTCTAATAATATTCTGGTGATGTCTCTAGGGTTTTCTATGTAGAGGATCATGCCATCTGCAAACAGTGAGGTTTACGTCTTCTTTTCCAATCTGGATTCTTTTTCTTCTCTGATTGCTGTGGCTAAAACTTCCAAAACTATGTTGATTAGTAGTGTGAGAGTGGGCACCCTGGTCTTGTTCCTGACTTTAGGGGAAATTCTGGAGGCTACAAACTCTATGATCAGGGTTCTTGGTAAGGGATTTCTTCCTGGTATATAGATGGCTGTTTTGTATTTTCACATGGTGGAGAGAGGAAGAAGCAGTAAGTTCTCAGATCTTTCCTCATAAGGGCACCAACTCCACTGTGAGGACTCTACCCTGATGACCTAATCACTTCCCAAAGCCCCTATCTCCAAATACCATCTTATTGAGGATTATAAATTTGGGGGGACACACATATTCAGTCCATAACATTACAGTCATGGCCCCCAATGCTACTTCTTAAAGTGACCTGTTAAATTCACTTTAGATAGCCAAACTTACATGAATTTAAAGCCTATCATAAGGACTGTGATAAGAAAGAGAAAACGCTTTAACATAGTGCTAAATTTACTCTCAGATAAAGAAATAGAATGTAAAAATGATTGACTGAAGGGTTGTGATTAGTTTATCCAACTTTCAGCAGGATGTCCAGAACATAGGCCAGATGGTTTGGAGGTAGTATGAGAAATTCGGGGGGTAATTAGTGTGCAGTAACCCCACCACAGAGTGGGTGAGCATCCTTACAGGTCCAGACAGGAAATCTAGAGGGCACATAGATGGTGGAGGGTATGTAGGTTATAACTAAGCTACAAACGGGAAAGTGTAACCAGAGAATATGCTCCCAAGTTCTGTTGGCTTTGTTTGAATGTGAGATCGGAATTGATAATTACATGTGAAAGGGCTGCTAGGTAGTTTTAATCAGATACGCTGAACCTCTGTACTCCCAAGTACTTTTCTTTAGGAAAATTAAACCAATGGAATTCCACAAGGATGAGACCACTCTTCTTATTAAGGAAATGATTAAAGTGGGAGCATTAAATTTCATTCACTCATGGAGAATGACAATACACACTTGAGGATAAAATAAAGTGGTTCTCCTCACTACTTAAAACATAACCAATATAATAACGACCCTACAAGAAGGGTAACTGGCCAAAAGTGATTGGTGTGCCATAATAGACTTGACTAATGCTTTCATTTTCATACCTGTTCAGAATGCAGTATGATACTCTTTGCATTTTTGTGAAGTGATTTTCAGTATATATTTATGGGTTTTCCACAGGGATATTTCAATTCACTGGCACACAGCATAATTTAGTGAACTTGATTACCATTAGGAGTAAGTTGGTTCCCTGCATGTGTGATATCATGGTAATTGCCTCCTTGGAGAAAGGAATGTAGGAGAATTTAAGTAGTCCATATTGTCAAGTAGTGGCTGACTGATAAACACAGCTGAACTATACAGTTGTGTTAAGTTCTGAGGAATTATATTGCTTGGAGAAACCAGAGATATCCTTCAAACTAAGAGAAATAAATGTCTTTTCTGACCCTGCTACTGAACAGGAGACCAAAAGACAGGGAGATTTGGGGGGGGGGGAGGTTGTGAAAACATATTTCCTACTTAAG
Organism: Antilocapra americana; assembly: GCA_007570785.1. Lineage (NCBI taxonomy): Eukaryota > Metazoa > Chordata > Mammalia > Artiodactyla > Antilocapridae > Antilocapra > Antilocapra americana. The sequence continues at coordinate 10,607,990 of ML660765.1, read as the reverse complement.
GATTCTGCTAGTCCCAGTTTGCAAAGACACCAGAAAGAAAATGTGTTTGTATGGAGCCCTGGGCAAATCTGAGCACCAAGAGTCCCGCTTGAACCTTCTGCCCTGATTGCCAGCTGGTTAAGCAGTATCTCTAGGATGTGTTCGCTAGCACCTCTGGCAGAAACTGGATATTGTGCTGGGCAAATTCACAGGGGATGTGAACTCAAAATCTGTAGAGCATCTCAAAAGATGCAGAGGATCTTTTCAGACCTTTGGAAAGATAATTTGCCAACTTGTTACTGAGGGCATTCATTGGTGGAAAGTTACCCGAAAAAATAGTGATAACAGATAAACTTGGGGCCAGAAATGCCTTTCCTGTCTTGGGTGATGTCAAAGAAGGATAGAGAAGAAGTTCATCAGAAGTGACTAGTAAATGCAAATATTATATTCAATAGTGTGTGAAGAAATTTAGATGTGGCCAAGTATATGACAGCTTACTTCACCGGCTCTAAGGTCAATGACAGAACCCTCTGTGGTCTCTTTACCTCTTCACCTCCCTATTACTTGCTGCTGCACTGGCTGATGCCAAAAAATAGTTCCCTTGGTTCACTGATGGGAGTTCCTAAATCTAGAATTGAATCACAATTAGAAAGTGGTCACAGTACATCTCACAGAAGGTAAAGTTCCAGTGAAAAATGAAGGAGTAAATTTGCAAAACAGGCAGAACTGAAAGTTGTTTATTTAGGAATAAACAGAAGGAAGAAGTAGACTTGGACCTGAGTAAACAGTATTTGAATATTTTGAATATTTACGTATTCTTACTCCACAGTCAATGGCATTTCCTTGTGGTTCTAGATAACTGAACACAAATCACAGCCCTAGTCTCTTTATGGAATAAATAGGTTCTGTGAGACTTCAGAAGAGTCAGAATTAAGGTGGGTTGAATAGATATTCACTAAAAATACAGCGATAGGAATACCCAGGCAGATGCCTTAAGTTCTAAAAACAGTTCCTTGAAATAAGTTTGCATGGACAAGCAGGGCCATGCCCAGCTGGACTGAGGAGAGTACGGTTCCTTCTTACCTAACTGAGCCGGTAATGTGGGGAGGATCTCTACTCACTACCAATAGGAGAAAAATTTTACTTGAAGATGGACTTACAAGAAGTTACTGAGTTGGCACTGGACTGCCATTGCAGGGCAATACAAATACCAGTGGGTATTGACTGGAAGTGATACTGTATTATTGTAGGCCTGGCTTATTCTGAGAAAGAAGCAGTTGCAGATATCAAAAAGCTTAGAACTGAGAAGTAATTGATCATTGTTGTCCACAAGAATATATTTCCTCTGAAAAAGGTTTACTCTTCATTGCCACCAAGGTTTAAAAATCGGAGAACTGTAATGTTACACAAACATATTACATATTATCTAAACTTCAGAGCTGTATTCTTATTGGAAATTAGAATCAGTAATTAAAATATCTAACACTTAGAATGTCAGACAGAAATTTGGATGTTGCTAAGGCTAGGGAACAACTGAATCTCTCAAATACCATTTGAAGAGTTTTAAGTTTGTACAACCACTTTGAAAACCTACTTCTGATTTTTAATTGTCTTTAAATATAGACATATTCTTTTAGCAGTTTGATTCCAATAGAACTGTATATGTACATGTACAATCTGACTTATTCATGAAAGTTTATCATAACATTCATAACAGTTAAAGAAGGAAACAATAGAGATTTCTACTGACAATAAAATAAATAATGTGAATATATACTTGAATTTAATAAAACATTGAACAGTCACTTAACTACAACTCTATGGGAGAAAAATGGATAAGTCTCATAAATATTGAGTTGGCCAAAATGTTTATTCAGTCTTTTTATTTTCCCTAACATGTTATGAAAAACCCAAATGTACTTTTTGACCATCCCAATATAATATTGAGTCAAGGAAGCCTGGAACAACATAACACATTTATATAGCATACAGTTGTATGCTATAAATGTTCCTTGTAATTAACATTCATAAAGAGACAAAGTAAATTTATACTGTTATAATTCAAGATAGGCTTTAACGTGGGATGAACTCAAGTTGGATAATTGGAAGAGTGCATGAATAGATACCTTGCTGTTGATATTTTCTATTTCTCACCCAGTTTTATACAGCTCGTGAGTGGCAGATCCATGATTTGGACTTAAGACAACTAACTATAAAATCTACATTGTATCTACTACACAACAGTGTTTCCACACTAAAAATACTTCTTCTGTCATTAAATTAGTCAAGTTCACGTTTCAGGATAACTATACATCCACAACAAAAGAGATATAATCTTAGATTTCACAAACACTTAAGGGTAACTATCACATAGCTTCTCCACATAGCTAACCTGATCTCCTCACATTATAGCCGTCTTAGAAATAAGTTCCAGACTGAGCTCCTGTAATTCTACATTTTTAAAAAGTCACAAAAATTCTGTTTCAACTCAATTTGCCCTTTAGTTATCCTTCTGCAGTGAATGATAATCCAGTCTTTTCTACTGTGTATTTCACCTGTCACTGGTCAACATATTTCTCTTAGCAAGTTTTGTTAGCAAAACAAAAATACGTTTCAGCTATTTCTGTTTAACAAATCATTCCAAAATATATTGGTATAATGTAAAAAATATAGTATCTCATAGTTTGGTGGTCTGACAGGGTTCAGCTGAGATGTTTTTGCTGGGGGTCTCATGATTTCAGATAAAAATTTTATGTGATGAGCAATCTGAATATTTAATTAGATAACTTGATTCATAGGCTGCATTATATCACTTTTAACACATTAGATTCTTTATTAGAAAATCACAGGACAAACCCAGAGATATTATAAGAGTCCAAAAAGGCTGTGAACATTGAGGAATATGCTTTACTTGGGTAGGTGAGCAGATTTGTGGAGACTAGCAACCGTATATTTTTTCAAAGAAATTTACTTATATTTAAAACCCCACAAAATTTTCTGATGAATATATATACACATGGGCATACAATTTCTATAACTAAATTCTCAGCTTCCTTTACACTTGGCAGCTGACCCCCTTTGGGTTGTTTTGTACAATCTCTACCCTACCCATTTTCTTCATGCTCCTGGTGTGATAGAGATTAATCAAAGGCTTCAGTAATCCAAATGTCATTATCCCAGTTCATTGCTGTAGTTTCTCTGTAACAACTAAGGAATGAGTATATATGTATATATTCATGCCACCACAGACCAACCATGATACAGTGTGGAAGAACGTTATGAATGAGAGGAAGAGTGTGGGTCATTGGAAGCCATCTTGAGGTTAGCTACCATAATACTGAATTAGATATTTAAAACAAAATACATCTTTTCAAACCTTTCTAAAATCCATTTTGTATTAATTTTTTCTTTAAATATAATAAGTGACTTAAAGATATGCGATGATAAATGGAATCTATGAACAATGTATAGATACCTATATTAATGCATGTGTGTATGCTATTTATTTTCAATGTATGTATTCCTGTTTCTCTTTCACTTAGAAACAGAACAGGAAAAGTCTTGCCATATACACTTTTACATTCTAATAGGAAAGCAAACTCTTACTTGGTCAATATCTACTGAAAATCTTTCCTTAAAATCTGGCAAATTCTTTAAAAGTGATATTATTTTCTGGATAGATTAAAGCGATAAATGGTAATTTGAGTTTTCCTCTGGCATGCATATAGTATCCTAATGCAATGTCATTGCAAATATATATTTTAATGTACATGCATATTTTAAGTTATAATCTCATATTAAACCAGTGATTATTGATAGGACATTTGTCTTGGACAATCACATATATTTAATTTTAAGGCTCTTTTCTACAATTGCTACTTAATAGTTCCTCTTAATTTAAGCATTTCATAGAGATAAATACAGTATTTTCTCTGAGGGAATATTCTGTGAAATTCTGTTAAATTGTAGGGTATGACAAATTAATTTTGAGCTAACATATGTCTGAGTTGATTAGCTTATACATTATATATTACATTTTAAACATTTCAATTAGCCATAAAATGCCAATAGCTCATAGATTTCCTTTGAAATAATTTACACATGTGACATTAAAAAATTATATTGAAGAGTTTTTTTGCATGAAACTAGCTTGTAGTCATTTTTTGTTGATGTTTTTTATCATATAGGAATAATTTAAATCTTAAATTCTAACTAGAAGTTATGACTTAAATCATAGCTATTAGATATTATTTAGCTTTCATCACACACATTGTCATCATACCCTTCCTTAGATTTAGTAACTGGTTTAAGTTTTAACTAGAATTATTTGCCCTATGTACTAAGAGGATATTTGCTAAAATCAGGTCTTTCGGCTCAGTTTGCATGAGCTGCGTTTTCCTCCTCTTGTATTGAGAACCAGGTTATATAAGGATGACATTGGTGCTATCGAATCATAGTCTGCCTTTGTGAATATATAGTTTATAAGTTTGCTATTTTTATATAAATGCAGTGTGAGCTAGAACTTACTTATTTGCATACTCATCCATTTAAGGAATAAAAATTAATTGTAAAACTGCATTAAATACAACCGTTTATAATTTTTAGCATTAATATCCATTTTCTCCAAAATATTTAGGAAACATTGAGATATTTAACATAACAAAATCAATCACTTTGAATGTTGCCAGGTGGCACCAAAGAAAAGTTTATTTAGATAATTATAAAATTTTAGGAAACTTGTATAAATACGTATCTAAATATCCATAAATGGAAATTTATTCATGTGAAAACCTTTAAATTGAACTTAATTGTCAGCCACTTTATCTTCTTTTTTTCCATTCAAGAAATTTCTGAGGTAGTATTTTCTTTTAAGGAAGCAAGAGGAGACTAATCAAGTGACTTACTCAAGGGAAAAACTGGTAGAGACAGAAATAGTAGTTCTAAATTCTAGCACAGTTTTCAAAACATCAAGAACATCTATTATAGAAATGTCTCCAGTGGGGACAAATCAACGAATTTTCCAGTTTAAAATTACTCCCACTTAACGCTGTTCTATGAAAGCCATGCTCCCGAAAGTCAATCAAACAAACGTATTTTAGCCTTCACTGAGTGTCACCTTGTATGGCGCAGGGCTGCCTTCCTCCTTGAGACTTCATGTTGCCCTCCTCCTGACCTCTGTATTGCAGCTCTGGGTTTCTATTTTTGTATCTAACAGTAGATTTCACATTGGAATGTGGCTCCTCTGATATCTCCACTTTAGAAGTTGATTATAACAAATAGAAAAATATGAATAAAGGAAGTTTCTAAATTTATGTCTAGATTCTTCCTTTTATGAATGTTCTGTTCATGAGGCAATACACTAAAGGATTTTCTGTTAGTGCTAATGACTTTCAGAATTTACTAATTTATTTAAGTTTAGGACAAAAACTGTAATACAAAATTTGAAAGAGCTCATCGGGAGCAAGGTTGAAGTGGGGGTGTATATATATATATATATATATATAAGGAGTTAGAAAGCACCTTTAAGAAGTCCAGGATTCCTTAAATTGACATGGAAGGGTACAGAATTCATATTCATAGAGTTTTCACTTTTCACAATGAATACGTATCTAGTCTATGTGATAAAAATATTTCAAGAAAATTAAAAATAGATATTTTTACATTTCAATGAACAATTTTAAAGTCAATGTAAAAATTAATGAAGTATTACAGTTGTCTGAGAAAATATGGGCAAGTGAAAAATTGGTGAAGGTTGGGCAAGTGAAAAAATCTGGTTCTGTTTTAATCATTTGAGCTAAAAGAGTGTACTAGACTTCTAATAATATATGAAACATTTACATATCATGTGAATCATTTTCAGTTCTGGTGTATAAAGCAAGGAAGCTAATGTGATATTGTAGGGGGAAATCTACATAATGAGTGATCAAAGAGCCTAAAGGACTCCTATTATATGTCTTAGATTTCATTTCACCTCTCATTTATGTGTAGCAATGAAGTGTGAAAATTGTTCTTTGGTTGTCTTAAGTATCAGTAAACTGCATCACACCGTACTTCTTTACAGCTTAATGGAAGTAGGGGAGATTCACTTTACAATTAATTTCTATGTGTAAATGAAGTACTTCCTGTTCAAGCGAAGCTTTCCAGTGAATGATTCATTAGCTGTTTCAAGTCTATTTAACAATAAATACTTCTTTTCTGTAACAACTTTTTTTCATTGAAGAGCTTTCCAAGGTACTCCTTTTTGCACAATTTATTAATATTCTCAAAGAAGATTGAGATATTGAATGAGATTTATTTTCACTGGAGTGCTTGGTAGTTAGTGATGATATATCTAAGATATAGCTTAGGGGCAGTGTTAGATTCTCAGCTAATAGTGGGCTAAATAAATGAATTTTAAAATACATCTGCTGTATTAAAAATAACTTTTGATGTTATGATTATTTAAAATTTAAAGTTCTTTCTTATGTTTAACTGCCTAGAATTTAGAGAATTTGGGACCCTTTAGTCCAAAAAGGGGTTAATGCAATCTTTTTTGGGTTAATTATTGAGTGTTTTATCCTAAGGAGGTAAGGATTTCGATCTACTTAAAACTGATCAACATTATGGAGTGCATTCGTGTCCACACCCGACTCCCAACCACCCCACCAGTTTCCTATGGGGAAGTTTTAGCCCCTGGGCATGACTATGTTTGAAGATGGAGCCGTGGAAAGTGGTTAGTTTTAATGTCCCATCTTGGCATTAGTTCCTGTACAGGAAGAGAAAATCAATAGAGATAACGCTCTTGGCCATGTGAGGAAACAGCTGGAAGGCAGCTAACTATAAGCCTGGAAGTGGGTTCTTACCAGACGCTAGATCTGCTGGTCCCTTAGTCTTGAATTTCCCAGCCTCCATAATTCTGAGGAAGAAAGCTTGGTTGTTTAAGATGCCCAGTCTCTGGCATTTTTGTTATGGCAACCCACACTGACTTTTTCCTTCCCCATCTTTAGGTTGTTAGGTGGTTCCCCATCTTTCTGCTGTGTTGACAAGTGTATTTAATAGACCTTGTGACTCTGAGTAATACCCAATCTGTATCATAATTTATTTAAGAGAAACTCAAAGACGTCAGTTCAGGAGCAGTACAGAACAGTATTAATGGCTTCTATCCAAGACAATGTGTCTGTTTATTCACACAAAAAACTTTTTGAGATCATATTTAAACCAGGTATTGCTTTCTCTGTGATTGTGATGCCTCCAAAAGGTTCAGTTCAGTTCAGTCGCTCAGTCATGTCCAATTCTTTGTGACCCCATGGATTGCAGCAGGCCAGGCCTTCCTGCCAATCACCAACTCCCAGAGTTTACACAAACTCATCTCCATCGAGTTGGTGATGCCATCCAACCATCTCATCCTCTGTCGTCCCCTTCTCCTCCTGCCCTCAGTCTTTCCCAGCATCAGGGTCTTTTCCAATGTGTCCACTCTTGCCATCAGGTGACTAAAGTATTGGAGCTTCAGGGTCAGCATCAGTCCTTCCAATGAACACCCAGGACTGATCTCCTTTTGAATGTACTGGTTGGATCTCCTTGCAGTCCAAGGGACTCTCAAGAGTCTTCTCCAACACCACAGTTGAAAAGCATCAATTTTTCAGTGCTTAGCTTTGTTTATAGTCCAATCTCACATCCATACATGACTACTAGAAAAATTAAATTCTACTTAGAAAGAGACAAAAGGCTTATATTTAACAGCACTATTGTTAATAGTTTCATTCCTAGTCTTGTTTCATTCTCTTCTATTTTTCACAGTGTGGCTAAAACTTTACGTTGCATATTATCTTCTACAATGTTAAAGTAAGCATATAGCTTAGGACACAGATTTGCCAGTCTGAAAGAGAGCTCTTTTATAGTCATCTGAATTTAAAAGTATAATCAGAAACGTTTGTGAGACTTTAAAGCAATAATTAAATTTAACTGATGTTCCGGAATGACTGTCTTTTTCATCCCATAGCTCCAAGTCTTCTTGTGATTAGGACTAAATTATAACTAGCTGGGGTAAGAGAATATTTTCCTTGTCAGAAAAGTGACAACTTTTTGTTAAGTATCAAAAAAGTGAATCCTTCATAGGAAGAATCAATTCATTTTTTTAATGCATATATTTTCAAGGTCCTTATAATTTAAAATTCTGTGAAATACTATTAGTTGTTTTTGCTCAAAATATGCGAGATCCCATTTTTAAAAGCTTGCAAACCATAATGACAAATGCAGGTCTAATATGTGTATATATATTTGAATTATCATAACTAATAGTAATTCATCACTATTTGATGAACTTGCTGGACAAATGAAGGGTCTTTATAAACGAAGCCCAGTGAATAAGAGAGTTACCAGGTTGGAGAGAACTACTGATAAGCACAAGAGTGAAATGCTAATAAAAAGTTATTTTTCTCAGTTGCTCTGTGGATATATCTTTTTGTTGTTGTTAATTTAGAATAAGAAATGTTACATTTTAAAATACTAAATGATTTTTCACAAAAATCTTCCAAAATAAGTATGAGCTCTCATCTTTGTCAAAATACATATTTATAGTGAACATATTATCCTTCTTTTAGTGAGAATTATACAGGTGGTGCAGTGGTAAAGAATCCACCTGTCAATGCAGGAAACTCAACAGATGTGGGTTTGATCCCTGGGTCGGGAAACCCCTTGGAGGAGGCAATGGCAACCCACGCCAGTGTTCTTGAGTGGAGAACCTAATGGATAGGGGCCCTGCGGGCTGCAATCCATGAGACTGCAGAGTCAGACATGACGGAGTACATACACACACACACTTCCTCTAGTAGGAATTAATCATAGCAAAGCACACATCGTCCTGCTGGTTTCTCAGAAAAATATAGAAAACTCTAAACTTTTTCCTTAACCTCCCAAACAAAAAGATGTAATTGGTCCATATCTTTGAATAGATGACTCACCCAAATCCAACTCTACAATTATTCTCTAAATATTAATCTATATCGTGTGTGTTCAATCCCTCAGTTATATCCGATTCTTTGAGATCCCATGGACTGTAGCCCTCCTGCCAGGCTCCTATGTCCGTGGGATTCCTCCAGCAAGAATACAGGACTGGGTTTGCCATTTCCTCTTCCAGGGATCTTCCTGAAGCAAGGATCATCTCCTGAATTGGCCGGTGGATTCTCTACCACTGAGTCACCTAGGAGGCCCGATTGCTCTTGTATACAACATGCTAATTATGCTTTACATGCTAATATATACAAATAATTGGAATTATTAAAAGTACCTTGAAATTCATTCTACTGATTTTTTTTAAAATAAACTCTATCTAGTACTTCCTATTTATGGTGGCATTTTCTTTTCTATTACAATTAATTCAAGGACCTCCTTCACCATTTTCTGCCATAACAATAGCCACTTAAATATTTCAATTTTCCTCCTTTATAGGTATGATTTTCTTTACAAATAACTTGCTTTCATGTTCTATTCCAACCTTTCATTATTTGCAGGTTTTATGTTCTCTGTCTGGAATTTTTATGGAAAGTAATGAAAGTGCCCAGCATGCAATGATTTGTGGTTTTGCTAAAATCCCAGTGTGAATCACGCATACTGTGTACTGGTGTGGAGAGCAAGTCACTGGGCCAGGAAAGTACCTGAAGGAGTCCCCAGGATCTTTCACAGTTTTTGGTTCTTTTGTCCTATAAACTTATCTTACTGAATTTATTTCTTTTAAAAAAATATGAAGATTTTTGATTCTCTCATAATATGACCATAACTAGCAAAAAAAGAAAAAAAAAGCTAGTTTCTTATCACTAAATAGCAGAGTTTTGTTTTTTTAATTGGAATACAGTAGGCCAACAATATTATATTAGTTTCAGGTATACAGCATAGTGACTTGATACTTTCATAGGTTATGCACCATAAAAATGTTGTAATATTGTCACTCTACATCCCTATGGCTTCTTTATTTTATAACTGGTAATTAGTATCTCTTAATTACCTTCATCTGTTTTGCCCGTCTTCACACCCCTTCTCCCCTCTGGCGACCACTAGTTTGTTCTCTGTACCTGAGTCCGTTTCTGTTCTGCTATATTTATTCATTTGTTTTTTAGATTCCACATATAAATAAAACTTACACAATACTTATTTTTGTCTTACTTACCTTACTTAGCATAATACCCTCCAGGTCTATCTACATTGTTGCAAATGGTAAGATTTCATTCTTTTTTACAGCTGAGTAATACTCCACTGTGTGTGTGTGTATAACTGCATCTTCTTTATCTATTCATCTATTGAAGGTTGCTTAACTGTTGAAAAATCATAGCTATTGAAAATATGCTGCAGTGAACATTAAGGCACATATATCTTTTTGAATTAGTGTTTTTGCTTTCTTTGGACAAATACCCAGGAGTGGACTTGCTCAATCATATGGTAGTTCTATGGGAAGCATGAGAGACTGTTGCTCATGAGGGCTCTTGGAGAAGTTGTATGAGGAACTTATATTTGCTTGTGACTCTGTGGACTGTTATCTAGGTCAGAGAGTCACAGCAGGGGCTAGTGTCATGTCAAGGACCTGCAGGCTGCTTGGCCACACAAAATAGATGCTGACACAACTGATACCATGGAATAGTTTAGCTACATGACACACACACCCAGATCCCTACAAGAGACAGTGGGAAGATGTGAAGTACATATGTATAATGCCATTGGTTTAAACATTCAGGTTCTATTAGAGCTAATAAGACTTTGAAATACATTGTGCTTGGAGTGGAGAGACTTGGGAATATTCTAATTCAGTCATTTTTTTTCCCCGCCTTTACTTTCTTAGTCAGTGATGATCACTAACCTTAGTATATTCTTGATTACTCACGGTTGGCTTTCATTTATGCCTGGATCTTGTACACAGATGTTACTAACACACAATTCAAATTTCTGACAAAATTACTACTGCTCTTCAGAGCCTTACAAATAATAAATATTTTGATTTATTTTATTTCATTTGCCTATTAACTGGTTAATATCTTAAAAAATTTAAATTTTTTCTTGTATAATATGTCTGTCTTCTCTTATAGAATCTATAATGCATACTTCTTCATTAAGGACTTTAAAGTCTTCAATTTGTTGTTTGTTAGAATTGTCCCAAAGGTTATAGTTACCCAGTCTTAACCCACTTCCAGAGATATAGAGGTAATCCACAAAGTTGGAAAAGACTTCAAGCAGAGAGTGATAATACTATAAATAAATGGGGGACTGATTTCCAGGCCTTGGGGTAGCCTATTAGCATCAGTCAGTCACTATTGATTTATATTCCTGTATTTAAATTTTTTCAGTACAAGCTATACGGTAGATCATACCTTAGGCCTCCTCTATTTATGTTTGCGATTTTGAAAAGATCCCAGGGCTGCCATCACAGTTCACTGGGCAGTGAGGGATTAAAAAAATAGTTTTTTCAGGATGGTGAATACTGACACTTGTGTTACCCTCTCCTACTCTACCTCATTGCCAAAATAGCATCACATCACCTCCCCAGTGAACACAGGTACAACAGTAGGGTCATCTCCACAGCTACACTTCTACCAGCCTAGGTGTACAACTTGAAACCCACTTTGCACTTCTTTTTTCTGGCTAAAAGTTAATTGATTGTCTTGACTGCATGACAACTAAATAACCTGTTTGATTCAGCTTTCCTTATCAGTAGAGTCTGTCCCAGGTGAGATCCTTGTGCCATGGCCTGAGCAAACATTATTAGCTGAGAAAGAGGAATTGTGTACGACTTTTAAATATCACCCAACTATAACAGCCCCTTTATGACTTTCAGATAAGTGTCTCCATATCCTGGGTATTGTAATGAAGGAAAATTTAAAACCTGGAATTAAAATGGACCTCATGCGTTAGCTAGTTCAACCTCTTTATGTTTTATATGGGACAACCTTAGAGAAGTTCAGTGACTTGCCCAAAAGTGCGCAGCTACCGAGGGGCAGGGGCAGCATCACTCCTGTCTTACCCTTTGTGCGTCACCAGTACGGCAACCCTGGTGGTACCTAGAGCATTAAGAAAGCACTGTCTGTGTGTAGTGATTGTAGGTAATTCTTGAATTTGAAAACTGCACTTACAGATTTTAACACACATTGAAACTGAAAACTTGTATTAAATACCTTTTAGAGCAAAGTGAATGCCACTGAAAATATGGGCTCTCTTCAGACCTTCAAAAGTGTGAGACGTGAGTACAATGAATACTAGATTTAACATCGATTTCTCAGAATGAAATGCAGGTTTTTCTTTCTTAAAAAGCTACACATCTGAAGTGGTTTAGCTTTAAAGATGAGCACTCATTAGCTTAATTCATAATTATTTTAAGGAGTTCATTGCCACTCAGTTTTCTTTTCACGCAATTCCTAATTTGTAGCAGTCATCCTCATGGTTTTGTTCATTTGACACACCCTAGGATATTTCTTAGAATTCAGTAAGTGTTTGTGAAGCTCCATAATGACTTAAAAACTATGTGTCAGTATGTAATTAACACTAGTCAGATATGTCTTAGTCTGAGGAACTTCAATTTAAGAAGATAGCGGAGTGTGAGGAGTGAGGGGGAAAGGGCATTTTCCTCATCATAGCATGTACTTCCCTACATTAAAATATAACCCCACATTGCAATGAAGTGTCTCATCTAAAAGTGTTGACATACTTAGTAGAAAAATAAGTTGTAAATATCATAAAATTGCTAAAATACAAGACATTAGAAAAATCAACAAAAAAGATAGAAGGTATAGGACCAGTTCATTTTTCTTTCTCTTTTGTAACTTTTTCCAAACTGCAAATTTTTGATCAGGATAGAAACCTAATATAATATTGAATTCTAAATGTCCAGCCTCAAAAATATACCCCGAATCTGTCTCCTTTTGTCCATCTTCATCCCTGTCTCTTACTGGTCCTATTGCAAGAACTTTCAAGTGAACTTCCTTTTTCCAAGATTATGTCTCCTCTCCTCTCAATCCACTCTTCTCTTGGCATTCAGACTCATTTTTGTCCCTCTTTCAACTAAAACAAACCCTCCCCCCACCACCAAAAAAAAAAAAAAAAAAAAAAAACAACCCTCAAAAGCAAAAATCCTGAAACCAAGAGACACAAGGAACTGGGAGGTGGTAGACATGCGTCTTGTCTTGATTACATGGGACCATGGGTGTTTGCATATCTAAACTCAAAGTGTATAGAGTAAATACATACAGTTCTTTGTGAAAAAACAACCATTCAAACAAAGTGAAAAATAAAACTACCCCTGCATCCCCATCACCCTAAGAGTAAACTCCAGAAACCACTGTGGCCTTTTCACAGGGCCCTATGTGAAGAAGCCTCCGTTCTCCTCTGTGATTGCTTCTAGGGCCCATTTCCCCTTCATCCTGCTCCAGCCACACTGGTTTTCTCTTTTTTCCCCCTCCTTGAAAATGCCAAGTCTTTTCTCATCCTATGAACTTTGTGTTGATATTCATCAAGATATCTTGGAGACAGCTTTCACTGAGATCTTAGATCCTATGTTACCTCCACAGAGAGGCTTTCCTGATCATAGTAGCTTGCTTTTCTTATAAAATATGATCGTCAGTGGAAATTATGTTGTATAATTAATTATTTGCCACTTGTTAGATGCCACAATTCAGGTCCTTAAAGCTAGGATTTTTTTTATGGTATATTTATTACTGGATTCAAATGATTTGTATCAGTGCTTAGAATATATTAAACATGCAGATACTTCTTAATGGATGTCTCTTATCTCCCAACCCTTGGGTTTTATTCATATACCCTATGAAGTAAATTTGTATGGAACAGTGAAGTGGTTAGCTTTAGAAATGGTATTGAGAATAGTTGTTTTAGCATCCCATGCAGCCTTAATAAATTTTCAGAATTGTTTATTACAGAATGGCAAGGAAGTATGCATATTGATAAATCATATCAAAAAGTCACTCCAGGTTCCTCTTTTATTTTCATCATAAACACATAGTACAGACAGATGATATTTTGGAACTTACATTTATAAATCTTTATTGGCTATCTAGGTCAAAGAGGAAAAACAAATGAAACAAGACAAGTTTTGAAATTTCCCTCCCTTATAATTCTGGCAGTATTTTTTTCTCATGATAATTTCAATTGCATATGTTTTGTTTGTCAGAGATATTCAGTGCATACTTAGGAGTCAGTTAGACTCAAGGACTTCAAGAAATGGAGAGCTATTCAATTAGATAATCACAAATCACTTTTAATTTTATTTGCACAGTACCAAAATAGTACTCTTCAAAGGAAAATTGTTCCAACTTTCGAACAATGACTCTTTTATATTTGTATTATAAATATTAAGTTGTTAAGATGATGCCCTCTCCCACACACAAAACATTACATAATCAATTTTCCAGTATCTACCTGCTTCCCCCAAGTACTGACAAAAAGAGTATTCTTTATCAGATGCTAAAATTTTGTAATTATAGTGAAGCTTTCTAAAATTATTAAAATCCTGAGTTAATTCAATTAAATATTTTTAAAGTAATATTTTTATTGGTTAGAATAAAAATGTATCTGTTGTTGTTTAGTCATTCAGTCACGTCCAACTCTTTGCAACCCCATGGACTGCAGCATGCCAGGCTTCCTTGTCCTTCACCATCTCCTGGAACTTTCTCCAACTCATGTTCATTGAGTCGGTGATGCCATCCAACCATCTCATCCTCTGTCCTCCCCTTCTCCTCCTGCCTTCAATCTTTCCCGGCATCAGGGTCTTTTTCAATGAGTTAGCTCTTTGCATCATGTGGCCAAAGTATTGGAGCTTCAGCTTCAGTTCTTCCAATGAATATTCAGGACTGATTTCCTTTGAGATAGATCTCCTTGCAGTCCAAGGGACTCTCAAGAGTCTTTTCCAACACCACAGTTCAAAAGCATCAGTTCTTCAATGCCCAGTCTGCCTCATGGTCCAACTCTCATATCCATACATGACTACTGGAAAAACCATAGCCTTGATTATGTGGAACTTTGTTGGCAAAGGAATGTCTCTGCTTTCTGGGTCCACTCAGGCATGGTATTTAGCAAGTGACATAAACACCATGACAATGAAAATTTTGCAAAAATTAGAAAACCTTATCATGTTAAGGTTGAAAACAATTTCAGGAATGTCTTTAGTACAGAGAGATGTATATATCATTATAGATTATTTACTTGTCTGGGTACTTTAGAAGTGAGGACTTTGAGAAGGATTTTTTATTTGTTTTATTATTTGATTGATTATTCTAGTCTTAAATTATTTAATATTTTGATTTTCCAGTTCATATTTCTAGCAGAAATCAGTTAATGGCAAAGATGTTTTGGGGTGCCTGTTAAGTGCAAGTAACTGTGTTAGGGAAAAAATTTATTATGATATAATCACTTTCCTCACGGTAAATTGGAGGTTATGCTTAAACATGAAGCAAGAGAGGTGTATCACAAGTGAAAATTTTAAATGGTAGTACAAATTTTCAGAATGTTGTCAAAATGGATAATGATGGGTCCTAGTCTTGGAGACCTCTGAAGATGACCAGGCGGGCTTTTCTGAGAGGTTGAAAGTACAGGTGATGCCTGCATTGTGTGGGAACATCCTTTTTTGTTTCAGGCTCAGTGATTGCTCTTAGATTGTCTCTGCTGACATGTTGTATGTCTTATGGCCCTGGCCAACTCCACTGTTACATCTGTCCTACAAAGGCAAGGGGCCAGGCCAGTGTCCTTTCCACTGTGGTACAACAGGGACACATACAGGCAAGTTTTCCCATGTCCAGTGCCTGGGGAGACCCACTGGCCATAATACCCATTACAGAAGCTGGTCTTGCTCTGTATTGCTATTTTTTATTTAAGATAATTTTGCAGGATAAATATATATATATATATATATATTTATATATGTGTATATATATAAAGATTTATTTTTAAATATACATGTTTTTGGCTGTGCTGGGTCTTTGCTGCTGTACGCAAACTTTCTCTAATTGCAAGTGGGGATTACTCTTTGTTACAGTGCACTGGCTTCTGATTTGGTGGCTTCAGTGGTTGCAGCCCATGCGCCCAGCAGTTGTGGCTCACGGGCTCTAACGCGTGGGCTCAGGAGTTGTGGGACACAGGCTCAGCTGCTCTGCAGAATGTGAAGTCTTCCAGATCAGGAATCCAACCTGTGACCCCTGCCTTCGCAGGCAGGTCTTATCCACTGCACCACCAAGGAAGTCCCTGAATAGTTTTAAACTTGAGCAACGGAAAGATTAGAAGGGCACAGTTTGGGGATGAAAAACAAAGAGTTTAGACTTCAGTATGTTGAGCTCCAGTATACAGATGTGCATATACCTGAGAGAAGAAAGTGGAAAAAATCGGACATTCATGAGTGAGCCTTCAGTGTTTAATGTCATGAGAATGAGATTATCTACAGAGACAGTATATAGAGAGAAGGTGGGACCAGGACCAAATCCCAAGAAATTTCATCATTTTAGGGTAAAGTTAGCTTGCAGAGATTAGCAGAAAAAAGAATGTAAAGGAGAAGGCAGAAGATTAGCTGGGAAGTTAAAGTCATGTGCTGTCATAGAACCCAAGAGGAAGGCAGTTTACACAGCAGTAAAGCAGTAAATCACCTGTTTCAATGCTACTTTGTTAAATAAGTTAAGAAAGTATATGGTAACTTTGAAGAAATGAAGGTTGCTAGTGATCTCTGCTGAATCGGATCATTCAAAGTGGTTGGTGGATGAGGGGTGGGTGAGAGTCAAGGGAGTGCCGTGAGAAGTCATGAGACGTCAGCAAGTGGAGGTGAGGAATGTAAGTGATTTTCTCCAAAAGTTTTTGGAGAACTCTTGCTCCTGGGGAATTTGAAGTCAAGGGAGGCCAAACTTATTTAACCTGAGAAACAAAAGAATAGCTTCATATGATGAGGCTAATCTAATAGGGAGATACTGATAAGTCAAGAGGAAAAAGGAAAGACAGATGGAGGAAAATATTTACCTAAAATAGGGAAAAATATCCCAAAACATTTGATTTATTAGAAGCAAATTAGAAGAGGGAACTGGCAGGTTTGCGGGTTTTGTCATGGGGAGATGAATGAGCAAAACTAAAAATGCTCTTTTTTAAAAAAAATTTCTCCTTAAAGATGTGAAAAAAACTCAGTGACAGAAATTAAGAGGTAGGTACATTCAGAGAAATGAGACTCTAGGAGAGAGCTCATGAGATAAATCTGAATCTCTCATGACAGACATAATGCCCAGTGTCTTAATGCTCCCTAATGGCATTTGGTTGCATGGGTTGTCAGTAATCTTGACCTAAGTACATTCACCAAAGTGGGTGGTATGTGGGACTGGCAGGTGTAGGCTCTGAGAACTTGGATGGCTAAGTTCCCTGAGTTGCTTCAGCTGTTTCATGGCTGGACAGTAGTACAGTAGACACACAACTTTGAGTGGTCCAAGTAGAACTTTCTATGCTGTTGCTATGGCGTGAATATCTATGGCCGTGGTGAAATCCTCATGACCTGTGTGGTGGTATAAGGAGGTGAGGCTTTTGGGAGGTGATGACTGCATCATGGTATAGCCCTCATCAACGCCCTTCTAAGGGAAGCTCCAGAGAGTGCTCTTGCTCCCTTTTAGCATGTAAGGACACAGGAGAAGTCTACGACTCAGAAAGAGGGCCTGTACCCAATCATGCTGGTACCCTACCCTCAAGCTTCCAGCCTCCAGCTTTATAAGCTATGCAATCTGTGATATTTTGTTAGAGTATCCCATACAGACTAAGACAACGTCCATGAGCTGCTTGGGATATTTAAACTGTGTGCCTTGAAAATTTTTAACTGTCTGAAAAAGGAAAAAAAAAAATTGATGCATTTTAAAGATCCCTGCTTCTCCTTTCTGCAATCACCTCCTGCCTACCCTCAGGGGATAACTGTGAGTTCACAGCAGAAATGTGCTTTTACATATACACATATAGATATATCTGTATATGTACATATCCAGAATCTAGAGATATATTATCTTGAGAGAGGGAAGGAAAGAGAAGAAAATAGTCTAAGATATAACCTTGAATAAGTCATTGAATATATGTAAATCTTAGGATCCCTCAAAACCTAGAGTGATTCTCAAAAGATTAAAATATTGATGGATAACTGATTAAACATCTAGACATCATAGATCCAAGTGCAAAGTGCTTACATTTTGTTTTCTCTTGATACTCGTTTTGTGTCCTTTTACTTACCATCAACGTTTACTTCATCAACGTTTTCTCCAAGTCCTGGCATGTTCTTTGAACCCACCTGCTAAGTAACTGATTAGAATTTTCCAGTATTCAGTACTCACTTTGTTGCCTATTTCTTGCTTTTATTTTGACAATTTTCATCTTTATCTGAATGTGTTCTCTGCTGATGCCAAGTGGCTCCCATTGCAGAGATTCCATGTATTGAGGTATTTGAGAACAGAAATGGGACCCTTACCCCTGAGTTTCCTCGTCTTCCTTTGGGTACTGTTACTTTGTAGAGGAATGTTGACTCAGCCTTCCTCAGTGACAGTCTTAGGAACACTGTGTTACATCACCTCTGCTAAGCGGCAGCTGGGAATACTTTCTGAAGTCTCATATGGGTTACTGGAAAGTTACAAAGTGCTTAAACTCATCCAGGTTCTTGAGTTTCCCCTATTTATATTCTCTCTTAGACCTTGCTTCTCTCTGTTTGAAATTTTTCTTTGTGTTGAAAAATGCACTTAAATTATAGTTTGGCCCATTCCCTGACCCTACTGAACTGGCAGCATGTACCTTCTCTCAATCTAGTCCTATCTGAACTTTATCTTCCAGTAAGATCAGTAATACATCCTATTTAATGCAATCATTGCCTTTCCCATAAATTGTTAGATAAAGAGAAATGGAATTAATATTGCTTTTGCTTTTACCTATAGGTTTCATTTCTTCTGATATGTTTGGAAAGATTGGCACTACTTTTTAAAATCTGGCTACTAACAAGCCAGCAAAGTTTTTTCTAGCTTGTGCTAACACACTTGAAGCATAGATCAGATGAGGAAATGATATTGCATTCTTCTTACCCGAGCATGATACATTTGCAACATTGAACTTTGATGAATGTCATATGTAAAGAGAACATTTTTAAAGTAGGCTATATAGAAGTTGATGTTTGGAATAATGATTAAGCTGTCATTACTTGTGAAGCATTGGTAAAGAAAGTAGAAAGAATTGAGCTAGTTACTTGAGCATGTGATAGGAATAAGAACTTGGATGAGAAGCTGAAATTGCTTGCAGAATTTGTCTCATAGATGAAACCTCATGATAAACGCTGGAAGTCCCCAACATGAAGAGTGGGCTGTCCCAGAACGGTGAGCTCTTTGTGCTGGAAGGGACATTCAATCATTGGTCATTTGTCAAGGATGGTGTGGAAATAATTCTTTCACTAGAGAGGTGGTGGAATTGATATTCCTTCCAAATCTAATCATCTCTAATTTCATGAGGGTCAAATTGAAAATGCTATCTCTTAAAGGACAATCTGATATTTCTTGAACATTTCTTCAATATTTACAATTGCAAGCATAAAAATAGTAACAGATTGTGCCCAGAAAAGTATATTATTGCAAACATGTAAACTATTAGAGGGCTTCCCAGGTGGTTCAATGGTAAAGAATCCACCTCCCAATGGAGTGTACAGGGGTTTGATCTGGGTCAGGAAGATCCCCCAGAGAAGGAAATGGCAACACACTCCAGTATTCTTTCCTGGGAAATCCCATGACAAAGACCTGGAGGCTACAGTCCATGGGGTCACAAAGAGTCGGACACAACTGAGCGATTGAGCATAGCACATTCTTAATTAATGGGTTAAACTGAATTAAGAACAAAAGTTTTAAAAGGGACAGTGATAAGGGTACATTACATGAACCCAAATGGTGACCGGATCTGTCATGCATATTTGTGTTCCAAATAATATCATATTATTTCTTCACTTATTATGTCCCGTTCATATGTCAGTCAGACTTCTAGGCTTCCAGATTACAAATAAACAAACAACAAAAAAATTAAAAAACAGAAAAAAAAGACTTTCCCCTTTGCTTTTTCTTTTCATGTAACTGGTAAAACAGAAAATCATCGTGTTATTAATATAATTATAAAAAAATCTAAAACTGAAGAAGACAGGAAAACAATGATATGAGAAGACTTTAATTTGCTTCTTTCAATAAATGACAAATAGACAAAATGTAAATAAAAATATGAAAGATGAATAATGCATAGCTCATTTTTAACATATTGAATTCTATATTCTGAAGGCAGAGGAAAAGACAGTTTTACCTCCAAATGTTCAAGGAACAGACACAAAACAGATCAAAATTTATGAAAATGTCAATCACACATGGAAATAGTATGAAAAATATTCTTTCTTTCTGAAGTAAAATAACTAAAATTAACTCTAAATTAGGAAAAAATATTGCTTGAAACAAACAGAATTTCAGTATACATAGAGATTTTGTTTTAGAATGTACAGGGGAAATAAAATTTCTAAAGATAAAAATAGTAATGGAAATGGAAATACCACTGTTTAAAAGGCCTAGAAAATTCCCTTTAAACAGCAGTAAGAATGAAAATAAGTGAATTTAGAATTCAACATAAATGTTATTAAAAAGAAAACAATTTAGTGAAAGCCTGAGGATAAAAAGATGTGGCAAAGATCAAAATGAAATTAATAGGCTAGAATTAAAATGGTAGGGTCAGTACAATGTAAAAAATTTGGTCTGTTAATTAACTGAAATATAAGCTCAAAACAAAGAATGTATAAATCATAAATATTAGAACCTATGAGAATAAGAAAACAATCATAAATACAAGCAACTAACACAATTTACACTTTCACCACCATTTAGAATTGTTTTGGAGGTACTAAGCAATACAATCAAACAAGAAAAATAGATGGAGAAATGTGCCGTGTTCGTGGATTGGAAGAATCAATATAGTGAAAATGAGTATACTACCCAAAGCAATCTATAGATTCAATGCAATTCCTATCAAGCTACCAGAGGTCT
>ML660765.1:10445558-10586597 GCA_007570785.1 Antilocapra americana | reverse complement strand
GGGGGTTCTGGAGGGGGAGCATATGTAAACCCATGGTGATATCATGTCATTGTATGGCAAAACTAATAAAAAAATAAAAAAAAAGAAAAATAGACTAAAATGATAAAAATTTCAATGAAGAAGTTAATGCCATCATTATTTAAAGATAATATATTTGTACAAGTGGCAATCTAAAAGGCATTAACTGAATAGTAATTCAAAAATTTGCTTGAGGACAGCATTTATTCATTTTATTCATTGATAAATCTGAGATAAAATAGTGCCATAAGTTCTCGATTTAAATTTTCCCTTCTTTTGCTAAATAAGGATAAATGAAGTCAGAAGGCAATCATGTGTACTGAATTCCTAAGACTGACAAGCTACCCTCTAAGGAAGTTTGAAAGTGAAAGAGAAAGTCGCTCAGTCATGTTCGACCCTTTGAGACCCCATAGACTGTACAGTCCATGGAATTCTTCAGGCCAGAATACTGGAGTGGGTAGCCTTCCCCTTCTCAAGGGGATCTTCCCAGCCCAGGTATAGAACCCAGGTCTCCAACCCAGGTGTCCCCCATTGAAGGCAGATTCTTTACCAGCTGAGCCACAAGGGAAGCCCAAAGGAACTTTGGAACTTATTAATTCTTTATATTTCATAGTACCCAAGAAGAAATAGGTGCTTACCATGAAAGCAGCCAAGAAGAAATCAGCTAAAATTTTAACAAATTCTTAAAGGTCAAGTATGGGGCTGGCGTGTTAGTGTGGGATGTCTAGAGTTCCCAGTCCCAAGAGAAGTTGGCATTCATCAACAAGCGCTTTTCCAAGAGCCTTTTCCCGTGTAGGGTACAGAGGAGTAGATGAGGTCATGCATACGCAGCCTGTACAGTCACGTAGGCCTGCCTTTAGGAGAGCTCTGCATCGAGTTTGAGGCTCTGCTCTCACCATCTTGAATTTAATAGTTTTTGAGCAAGGGGCCCAAGGTGTTTAGCTTGCACTGAGTCACAAATTACATACCCAGTTGGCATGTTGGAGGTGATTAAGGGAGACAGAAACTAATCCCTGTTCATTTGCCCAAGCGTCTCCCTCTTCCTAAGCAGGGCCCAGACAAAAGCCCAGTGATCCTGGAGCTAGAGGCAAAGTCTTTTTGCCTTTGGTGGAGGAGTAGGAAACTGTCTTAGACCCATCATACAGGCAAAGATCCACTGCTGCCCGGGGAAGGGCAGAAGCCAAAACCTTCTGTCCTCAGAGCAGGTACGTTCATGAGCTTGGAAGGCTCATTACTGTTAAAATATCAGGTTTCCGTGATTGATCTATAGAGACACTCCCAGTGACTATTCCAGCATGCATTTTATAATTTGACAGTTCAGTTCTAAAATGTAAATGAGAAATTGCAGAATCCAGAACAGCCAGCACAGTTTTGAAAGAGGACCACTAAGTGAGCATTCACATTCCCTCATTTTCAGGCTCTGAAGTTGTAGCAACGTGATACAGACACAGCGACGTTTGTGTAAAAATGAACATGCAGATAGGGCCTCCCCTGTGGCTCAGCTGGTAAAGCATCTGCCTGCAGTGCAGGGGACCTGGGTTCGATCCTTGGGTTGGGAAGACCCCCTGGAGAAGGCAAAGGACGGAACAGTCCAAGGAATCACACAGAGTCAGACAGGACTGAGTGAATTTCACTTTCACTTTCAAACATGCAGATGAGCAGAATAAGCCAAGTCCAACTCTTGCGACCCCATGGACTGAAAGTCCATGTACTGGCATAGGTAAAGAATCATGCTAAATGAAAGACCCCAGACATAACAGGCTACATATTCTGTGGTTCAGTTTATATGATATTATGGAAAAGACAGAATTAAAGGGGCCAAATCAGATCCATGATTCTCAGGGATTGGAGGTGGGGAGAGAAATGACTGCAGAATGGCACAAAAAACATGATTTGGGGGTGATAGATAGGTTTTAGATCTTGACTGAAGTCGTTATTACACAACTTTATACATTTGTGGAAATTCATAGAACAGTATACCTGATGTTGGGAAAGATTGATGGCAAAAGGAGAAGGAGCGGCAGAAGATGAGATGGTCAGACAGCATCACCGACTCAATGGACATGAATCTGAGCAAACTTTGGGAGACAGTGGAGGACAGAAGAGCCTGGCATGCTACAGTCTGTGGGGTTGCAAAGATTCGGACACAACTTAGTGACTGAACAACAAAAAAAGTCTGAGATTTACACTAGGTAAATCACACCTTAACTTAAAACATCCTCACTCAAATTTAGAAAACTGAATATAAAATCATTTTTATATATCAAATTGGCAAATATCCAAGGACTAGATGCTAGCACCTTTGTTTGTTGCAGTGCTTAGGGAAAGCAATGTGGTTAGTGAAGTGTCAATTGACATAATATTTATGTAGAAAAATTTGGCAATAAATATTATTTATATACTATTTGATCCCTCAAATCTCTAGGAATTTACACAAGAAACATAATTTTACATGTACACAAATAGGTACAATAATACTCATTACAGTATATTTGTTGAATTTGAAACAATTTAAATGTCTGTTACTATATGATTGGTTAAATTATGGGGTAATCATACAGTTGGATGCATAGTATGTTGCTGCTTTTTTTTTAAAGGTCCATTTACAGTTGAGAGTATCAACTTCATGTAGAAAATAGAAAAAAAAAAAGGCAAGGGCCAGATAACTGACAATAAAAAATATATAATGTATATGTACATGTCCCTGTGCATGGAATGTCTCTATAAGTATTAACAGCATTAGTATATGATGAGGATAAACTGGAAGATGAGAGACATGTGTGAAAACAAAATTTATGTTTCATGATTTATCATCTCATAATCTTTTTAAATCTCAACATTCAGAAAACTAAGATCATGGCATCCAGTCCCATCACTTCATGGCAAACAGATGGGAAAACAGTGGAAACAGTGAGACTTTATTTTTGGGGGGCTCCAAAATCACTGCAGATGATGACTGCAGCCATGAAATTAAAAGACACTTGATCCTTGGAAGAAAAGCTATGACCAACCTAGACAGCATATTAAAAAGCAGAGACATTACTGACAAAGGTGCATCTAGCCAGTGCTATGGTTTTTCCAATAGTCATGTATGGATGTGAGAATTGGACTATAAAGAAAGTTGAGCGCCAAAGAATTGATGCTTTTGAACTGTGGTGTTGGAGAAGACTCTTCAGAGTCCCCTCGGACTGCAAGGAGATCCAACCAGTCCATCCTAAAAGAGATCAGTCCTGAATATTAATTGGAAGGACTGATGCTGAAGCTGAAACCACTACTTTGGCCACTTGATGCAAAGAACTGACTCCTTGGAGAAGACCCTGAATGATTGGGAATGATTGAAGGTGGAAGGAGAAGTGGACGACAGAGGAGGAAATGGTTGGATGGCATTGCTGATGCCATGGACAGGAGTTTGAGCAAGCTCTGAGAATTGGTGATGGACAGGGAGGCCTGGCATGGTGTCGCAAAGAGGTGAACAAACTGAGTGACTGAGCTGAGTCTTTTTTAAGGCTTTGTGATATCTGCATACAGTTAAGACTATGGTAACTATTTTAAAATGAAACAGAAATCAGAAATATTTCACAACAGTGGCACCGTGAGCATGTTTGCTTCTCTCTCTCTTCTCTTCTTCCCTCTTTCCAACTCCCCTCTAGTGAGAGTAAAAGCCAGAGTAGCTACATGGCAGGTTCTGGGTCACACACCTATCAGACTTAATTAACCATCCAAATCCATGAGTTTCTGCTCTTCAATGGCTGGGTGAGAACCAAGGTAAAAGTAGCCAGTGGTAGGACTTTGCCTTGATTCTCTACTTGCATCGAAAGTCAACCAACTAATTACGAAAAACAAAATGCCTAGACAGACAGAGACGTGAAACCAAATCATCCTGAAGTGCTTCATCCTGTTGAGGGCCAGTTATTAGAAATGGAGAGAATTCACATGAGCCTGGTTGGGAGTTGCCCCTTTGCAGACTGGGAGTCTGGGAGCACCAATGCTCCTTCCTGGTCCCTCACCCCGGAAATTCAACTTTACTGATTTTTGGTGTGTGTTGATCTTCTCACCACTAGAACAGACACTGCTGCACTTTCTTTTATTCCCTGGTTCCCATTTGAGAAACAGACTGGCCTAGTGCTAAAGTGATGAAAAGTCCTAACCAGAAAGATAGCAATAAAAACTCACTTAGAAGTATTAAAGCATCAGAAGACAAAACAAAAATGTGATTTTTGCTAAAGAAGTCTTTTGTGAAATGTATTAAGTCTCTTAGCAAGAAGCAGATAGAGTGCAAAATATTTTTAACCCTAACATGAAAGTTTTGAAGGGAAAATTCAATTCACACACTTAAGAGGAACATAGTCAAGGAAAATCTAGCCAAATAGATTCTATTTTCTTGCAAGGAGAAATATTAAACTTGAATAAATAAAGAATCTTGAAGGAACTGAATCAGTAATAAAATACTTCAAATTCACTCAATACTTCAACTCTCTCAAATTCACTTGCTTTGACAGGTGCATTCTTCAACCTTCAAGATAGTTCCTATGTAGTACATGTCATTTCAGAAAACAGAAATGAAAGAAAATGCTTCAAAGCCAATTTCTGAAGAAACAACTGCTTTCCAAAGCCAGAAAAAGATAATATAAGTAAAACACTATAGGACCATTCACTTGCAACGATATTTTGTTTCCTTTAGAAATCTTAAATGAATCTGAACTAGTAACAGTGGTGTAATGAAAATCACAGTACATTATGATCAAGTAGAAGTGAAGATGGTTTAACCTAAGAAAATCTGTTGCTATAACCAACCTTAGTGATGGGCTGCTAGTGAAACAAAATCATAATATTGTCTAAAATAATGGAGAAGACATATGACAAGGTCAAAGGTAGTTATGATTAATGAAGTCTCATCATATTAGAACTAGAAGGAAAATTCGTCCTTTGATAAAGTCTATCTAAACTAATAACTAAAACTGAATATTATGCTTTGGTGGATAGTTTTGGTGGCAGTGGTGTTTTTATGGTCTTGCTTGGTTGGAGTAAACAAACTGGACGCGAGAGTCATCAAACATGTGAAAGGTTTTTTTTTTTTTTTTTCCTGAAGGGATCTGCCTGTGTTTGAAGCATCCCTGGGAGGACTTTGAAAACACAGACTGACAAGGAGAGGGGTGATTTGGCAGCTCTCTGTGCTTTGGAAACAAGGAGCAGAGTTCAGGGTGTGCCCAGAGAAAGAGCACTGAAAAATGTACCAAGGAAGTGAACAACCAACCCCAGGGTCAGAGCCTTAAGGGGAGTAATTTTCTGCAAAGTAGGAGGAGCCCAGCTAAATTCCTGAAGTCCGCGCTGATTACATGATGAGAAGAAAGGGTGAATCCTTTCTGGCAAATAAAAGCATTTCTGCCAAGTTTTTTATTTACTGCTAATCAATGGTGTTAGGATACGGTTTACATGGTGAGGGGTGTGCACCTAATGTCAGGAAGGGGGTCTCTAGGGTGCTGAAAAGGTACTGCTTTGGATGTCTGAGGGCTTCCCTGATAGCTCATTTGGTAAAGAATCCACCTGCCATGCAGGAAACCCCAGCTTGATCCCTGGATTGGGAAGAGCCCCTGGAGAAGGGATAGACTACCCACTCCAGTATTCTTGGGCTTCCCTTGGGGCTCGGCTGGTAAAGAATCCGCCTGTAAAGCAGAAGGCCAGGGTTCAATTCCCGAGTTGGGAAGATCCCCTGGAGAAGGGAAAGGCTACCCACTCCAGTATTCTGGCCTGGAGAATTCCATAGACTCTAGAGTCCATGAGGTCGCAAAGAGCCGGACACTTGACTTTCACCTGGGATGTCTGAACTTGTTAGTCTGAGCACTCACTATGGGACACTTCAAAATTTTTTCATTAAAAATTACTGTGCTTTCATTTAAATATATTTTTATTCACTTAAAAGCTTAAAGATGCACATACATGTAAAATAATTTTACTTTCAATGATTCCTATGCTGAAGCAAATATATTTCAGGACTTTGCAAACAGGAAAAATAGATTGTGACTGCTATGTTGTGTATTTGAAGAAGGTAGAAATTGATTTGTGTCACGGGAGCTAGGAAATGAACATTTGTGCAGTTTTTTATCAAGAGTCTTTTCAACTCATTCTTCGTGCCTAAATTGATGCTAGACTCTGCAGAGTACACTCAGTTTTCAATAGAAATGAGTGTAAAAGCTACTATGAGAAACAATGTTCCTTATTTTTATATCCAAAATTATTGACAAGCATCACTTCTGTGTCAGTACAATGAATATTCTAATCATGTATTATTTTAGTGTCAGTTATGATGCTCCATAAATAGTATATGTCTTTTAAGTCGGCAGGGGGGGGAACAAGAGGAGAGAAAGGAGAACTTTTAAATTCAGTACTTCTCATTTTGTATCACTAGCATCTTTAAAAGGATGTTAGTAGTTAATCAACACAAATTTAATGTTATCATATTAAGTCTGGCTAGGCAGTTACTTTAACGACCGTCATTTTCACACCATCTCTGTCAATATGAGGTCTGTAACAGGCAATACAGCTCCAAATGTGATGCTTCAAAGAGTGAGTGCCTGTATAGATTTAAATGTCTGAGGAAAGCCATTTAAATGGTAGCTCACGGTATTTAATAATGTGTTTCCCTTCGTATTTGGCTTGTACTATAAAGCACCATGCTTCTAAAGGTCATCTATGTCTTACTGGATCTATTTTATTTCTTGTCAAGCTCTCTATTACTCATGCCTGTCTCGCTGGCATGTAACTGGTACAGTCACGGCACTTGGCACACTAATGCCCTAGTGTCTGAAAGTGTTAATGGAGCTCCCTAAGTGTCTAGTTTAATACATGAGGGTGACTGGGGGACTGACGATGAGCTAGCTCAATATATGTTGTAAGAACCAGTCATTCTTGTGAAAGTGGTGGTCAAATACACTTTAGTTGTAATTTTTGTTACAAGTGGGAAGTTTTAAAAGTGCTGATGAATTAAGAATTCCTTTCAGAGTCAAACTTAATGTTTGCCTACAGGGCTAATGTCTAGAGTATATTTAAGATAGCACAGGCGTGGTTGTAGACAAAGTAGGAATAATTCAGGCATCTGATGGATGCTTGTACAAGATGACTTTAGGATCCGTTTGAATTCTGAGTGCATGCTTCCATGCATACTAGAAATCTAGCCCTGGACCAAATCTGCATGAGCAGTCACACTATAAAATTGGAGCATAAAGGGAAAACTATAAAAATAACCAGAGTGTGGGGGAAGATGGACAGTTAAAATAAGAGCCCTGGCTTAAATCAGAGATTTAAAATAACTTTAAAATGTCTTAGTTTGAGTGTCCTTTGGCTAGTGGTTTCCAGGCTTCTAGGATAAGGACTGGTTTTAACAGACAATTTTATTATCTCCTAAGATACACCATCATCATCTCCTAAGACAATGTCTAATAGCAAAAAAAGGCTATGTTTTACAGTGATTTTATATGCTGTATTAACTCGTGGGTATGCTGCCTTGTTTCTGTAATCAGCAGAGCAGGCTGAGTATACACGTAGTTTTGTAGAAATAATCTCAGGCTCCCATAGAGGTCCAGGGCCACGGGTTATAGATCACTTCTTCAAAGTGTCATTTCTTAAGAATATGAATTTAAGACTTTAGATTGGTTTCTCAGTTGAAATTCAGAAATTCAGTCTGAAGTCCCTAAGCGCCTGATATGTAATGAATATCATTAGAAGGAACACACAAACATGAACCCCTCAACAGGAGATGGTAATTAATATAACATGTTTCCGATAACCCATTTGCCAAAACCAGTGTGAAGAACTTCATATTTAGCCTCATTAAAATCTTAAGAATTGTACTATTATTATTTTAAATATGCCAAAAACTAGGCAAAGAGATGTTAGTTAATTTGCTTAAAGATAAACAGATGTCAGCTTGGTGTATCTTTCCCCATACATTGTGTTCCTTTCTCTAAATGACGATGCTTATAATCAAGCATACCCAATATTATAAAATCAACATTAATATATTGGAAAATATTGTCTTATTTGAAAACACATGAAGTTTGAATTGACAGCACCAATAATATTTTCAGTAATCTGAGGCTTTTGATTTTTCTCATAGAATATCTGATAATGAAAATATTCTTTTTTCTTTCATGTGATTTGTATAACACTTTGCACATGCCACCAGAGATTACTTTACATATTTAAATTTAGGGACTAGTTTTGCCTTCATTTTACACATGTAGATTCAGAGGCATAAAGAGATTAAGTGACATCTTGTAAGTCCATAGGTAGTAAGTGGCAGAACCCAGAATTTAAGCTTAGTCTAATTCTAGAATCTAGTCTATTAATTCTTTACTTATGGCTTTAAATAAACATAGAATTCTTGAGCAAATATAAAAAATATACAAACGAAGATAGCTAGAAAGCAATGGAAAGATGCATTTTTTTCAGAAAATCCAATTCAACACCATCTGGCAAGGTGATCAAAGGCAACATAAATACTGTTATTGGATTGGAATTCTGCAATTCTCAAGTGATTTCATGTATAACACTTAGTTGTAAGTTATTGAAGGTGCTAGAATAGTTATGATTGCCTCCATTTTGTAAATGAGTAACCTAAATCTAGAAGAGGCTAAGTTTCATTTTAATAGGCGATAGACCTCCTATGTTGACAGGTTTTATTTCCATTCAGGTTATCTGTAGTCAATTTATACTTTTTGAGATCTCTGGGCTTTGCGCTTCAGGACTAAGGACTGTGTGAAGTAGAAAACTTCTGGCAGAATGGGTTTAACAATATTTTGAGACACCAAGAGTTTCAAAGTAAAAGAAGAGAAAAAAGTAATGGCTTAAATAAAAAAAAAATATTAACTCAATCTCATCATCTTATGAAAACTTAGTCGTCATTCCTAACTTTGGTTAAAATCAAAGAACCGTATAGTGAATGTTAAAGTCGCTCAGCCGTGTCAGACTCTTTGCAACCCCATGGACTATATGGTCCATGGAATTCTCCAGGCCAGGATACTGGAGTGGATAGCCTTTCGCTTCTCCAAGGGATCTTCCTGACCCAGGAATCAAACCAGGGTCTCCTGCATTGCTGGCAGATTCTTTACCAGCTGAGCTACCAGGGAAGCCAAAAGAGCTATATATGTCTGCATAAAGACAGATATGACAAGATCAAAATCTGTATTAAGCTATGAGCTTCGCATAGTCATTTTTCTGTTTCTAGCCAAGTACACAAGCATACACCTGCTGCTTTAGAAAAATTATTTACTTCTGGTGCGATGCGAGGTTAAAAAAAAAGGATGTGCCTGGAAAAAATAGAAACACTTGGAAGGAAAGGGCTTGAGAAGAAAGATAGCCATTGAGACAAGGATGCAAAGAGAGAAGAGTCTAGTAGATAGAGGAGAGGCTTTCAGATCCAGGAGAGGGAGGCGAGAAAGGAAGAGTTATGAGCAGCTGTTTGAGAAGTAATTTTAAAGAAAGGGAAAAGGTTCATAGCTGCTTTGGGAGGTGTGTGTGTGCAAGGTTACAGAGTTTTTTATGAATTTATGTGCTTTAATAATATTTGACAACTTTTGAGCTTGCCTTCCACCTAAACCTAGCAAGACTTGTTTCACCTGGGTTAAAAATAGAACGCAAGCAGCAACAGAAAATGTGTGAGGTCTTGTTTTCCTCTGTCCTGTCATCTAAGTTTACTGATCTCTGTGCTTTTGCTTCCCTACCGAATGGTAAGAAAACTGCCATCTATTTTTTTTTTTTTTGCCAACATACTGTGGAGATGAATTAATTCCTCTCAATTCAAAGTATATGGTTCTGTGATTAGAGTATCATCCCGTATTCCCGCTTAGCTGAACAATACATCTTTATCTGCAAGGATCATTACACAAGATGCTAACCTGATTTCAGGCCTTAATGGCAGAAAGGCAGGGACACTACTCTGCTTTGGATAAGGAAGATGTAATATCTGTGTATAGAGAACAAATTGACCTTGTGAATAGTAAGTTAATTAAATGAACCCCATAACTGAATGCCAGTTTGCACTAAAAAATGGTCTGCCACCTTCTGAGATTCATCCAAGAGCAACTGAGACAGTCGATGAGTAGGTGTTTATGGGCTTGACATGTGGTTACTACAAGTGTTCTATTAGCAATGACTGCCTTTATTATCCTGCTTATGAAGGGCGTTAACCTTTCTTCTTGTTGTATGTGCCTATTACTTAATAACATAGAAGGTACGTTGAGCATCGACTTAAAAGTCACCTTGGGTTCAAGTGACCTGTACAACTAAGTGATTGATTTTAAGGAGGATCCTGGAAAAATCCATAGATCCTGCAATTCAGTGCATAAATCTCCTGGCACTTGTCATTAACGGTTTTTGTTTGAAAATAGTGGCTATTGATAATTTAAGTGTTTATTTGAAGGAACATTTACCGGTAATAGCTGCAGTTTTGTTCTATAAGATGTTTCTCTATTAGCACTGGATAAGGGTAAGTAAGTTTGGCATGCTGCAGTCCATGGGGTCGCACAGAGGCATGACTTAGAGTCTGAACAACAAAGGATAAATAATTTATATTCTTTTGTTTAGGAAACTTGCCGCCTCTTCCTATAGAATAGACATCTTTACAGTCTATTTAGAGAAGAGAATGCATTTTCCTTTACTTAACATGTATTAAACTTTGCCTTGTTCAGGTGGATTTTGTCACCAACCACATCCAATATGTCCTCAGTCATATCAGAGAAAGATGATAGGAGGGAAACAGCTAATCGTCACAGTTAGTGGAGATAGATGGTCTAAGAATTTGTAGTGAATATTCAGCTCTAGCCAGTAAGCAAGCAAATGCAACAGCCAGCTCGCAAATATGTGTGATGAAGTGTCACTTTGGGTTCCATGTCCACTTGAAATTTAATGTTTTCATTATTTTCAGAGAGCTGAAAGCAATGTCAGTGTATTTAAGTATAATGTGTTAACTGTAGGGGAAGTGAGAAGATTTTCAAAATCCTTTGACCAATTTCTATAACATGATTTATCAACATTTCTTTGACTCATTGCATTTTAATTAAAATAATCAAAATGATTGTCCTCTGGCCTGGAGTGTTAGTCAGATTAGGTCATTCTTAGGTAGGAAATAAGTCCTGAAATATTAGTGGCCTAATTTATTTCTCCAGAGGAGTTCCCTTACAAGTGATTTCTAAGATCTTACCTCGTGGTTTTATTGTGTAAATAATGGGGCTTGCAGGGTCACAGTCAGTTGTTGAGCAAGCTAGAGGGTGGATCAGGGACTCTTCAGTGTCTTAGCCAAGAAACAACACTTGTGGCTTTTGTTTATACTTCATTAACTGCAACCAGTCACATCACCCCAACTGACTGTAAGCAGGGTAGAAGTTTTTGTCTTCAGGGTATCCAGGAAGGAGAGGAGAAATGAATAATGATGAGAGTTAGTAATTGCTACCACCCCCAGAAGAGTATCATTTCTCATTATGAATAAATTCCAGTATAATTGCGTGTGAATTTTGCTTGTTGTTACCTAAGCTTATTGGGCTTCTGAGCCTTTTTGAACCTTCAGAACTAAGTTCTGTAGAACTGGGACATCTTGATTTTCTCATGAACTTCTGTAGGCTACTTTGATTCTGTTAATCCCTAGTTATTGAAAGGTTGATTCAACCTCTAAAATTGCTTTACTTTCAATATTGTGGGAAATTGGAGATGTGAATTGAATGTTTCTGGCAGAAAATTCACATAACAGATGATTTCAAATTATCATTTGTCTGAGGGGAAGAAATAGATGTTTGTCATCACTAACCACTGATATTTGATGAGTACCAACTCAGTGCTTGTCATTTTAGAAGCCTCAAGGATACTGGTAGGAGGTTTAGAAAAGTCTGTAAGTTCATAAAACATTGTTTTAGGCAAGGGATTCTTAACTTGGGACCATGAAACCTATAGAACACAGATGGCCTTTGGTGTAGTAATGAAAGTAATGAAATAAAAGAAACCTTTAAATTATATGCAAATTTTGCACATTTATGTGTATTTCACTTTTTTTTTTTGTATTTTCATAATGATCAGTGGTCCAGCAAAGATTTAGGAGGAGATCTTTATTTTGCACTCACACATATAAGAGAAACAGAGTAAACAGGGTATGAAGTAAAAAATGAGACTGTCCTGCAAATATTTTAGGTCAGCATTTATGTCCGGTGTTACATTTCTCAAATAACTGTGTTAAGATTTAAATGTACTTAAGATATCATTTTGAAATGTAAGGGTTGGCATTCTCAATTGGACACGGAATCTAAAAAGTACTCTCTGCAGTTGTTTTTTTAAACCAGTGATAAACTGCTTTTGGATTAAATGATTTTTTCCCCCACATTTTTACCCAAAGTAAAATGTCTTACATCTTCAGCATTAATTTAGCAACATTGCAGATGTTCATGAATTTAATGGAATGAGGAAAAACATATTCTTCCATATTTTAGGTTGCTTTAAGAAGTATTTAAAATTATTTTTGCATTTTTTTAATTTGAATAATTTTCAAGTTTTCTTTTAACAAATCAGGAATAAAATATATGGAATGACCAGTAACACTTATCTATAGTGTAATCTGTAATAGTAAATTAGTTTTGGGATCTTTTGGAGCCCAGAAACTGGCTTTAAAAAAATACAGTGATTAGTGGATAAGCATGAAGAATTTGAACACATATTCTTTACCAATGATTTTTTAAAAAATTTTATCAGAACCTCTGACCTTTAGTTCTTATGACTTCATATCAGTCTGAGATTAGTTCCTGTGACCAGTTCCTCTAAAGTGCAGAAAGACTTACTTACTAGAGTAAGATCAATATTTTTGTCTCCAATTTGCTACTTTCCTCTAAATCTTTAGAGCAGTTACAGCTGCCTTTTAGTCAAAATGACTCGCTTATGTAAATTCACAGGAGATGTACTAGAAGAAAAGAGAATACGTTAGAAAACTGGTGGAGGAATAGACATATTTGTAAATAAATGCATATTGAGAAAATGACACTGAGACGGAAAAAAAGAGAACTGAAAATCAGATTATTAGTTTCCTTCCTTACCTTTGCTTCCTTTCTTCAAAAATTTTTTTACCAGAGCAGTTATTTCTTATAAATAAAAATGAGACCCTATGAAATTTAAAAAAGACAACATTTAGCAGTGTGTCAACTGTGAGTTAGGCTAGTCTTTCAGTTCAGCTCACTTCAGGTCAGTTGCTCAGGTGTGTCCGACTCTTGGCGACCCCAGGAACCGCAGCACGCCAGGCCCCCCTGTCCATCACCAACTCCCGGAGTCCACCCAAACTCATGGCCATCAAGTTGGTGATGCCATCCAACCATCTCATCCTCTGTCGCCCCCTTCTCCTCCTGCCCCCAATCCTTCCCAGCATCAGGGCCTTTTCCAGTGAGTGAGCTCTTCACGTGAGGTGGCCAAAGTATTGGAGTTTCAGCTTCAGCATCAGTCCTTCCAATGAACACCCAGTTCTGATCTCCTTTAGAATGGACTGGTTGGATCTCCTTGCAGTTCAAGGGACTCTTGAGAGTCTTCTCCAACACCACAGCTCAAACGCATCAATTCTTCGGCGCTCAGCCTTTTTCACCGTCCAACTCTCACATCCATACATAACTACTGGGAAAACCATAGCCTTGACTAGACGGACCTTTGCTGGCAAAGTAATGTCTCTACTTTTCAATATGCTATCCAGGTTGGCCATAACTTTCCTCCCAAGGAGTAAGCATATTTTGATTTCATGGCTGAAGTCACCATCTGCAGTGATTTTGGAGCCCCCCCAAATAAAGTCTGACACTGTTTCCACTGTTTCCCCATCTATTTGCCATGAAGTGTTGGGACCAGATGCCATGATATTAGTTTTCTTAATGTTGAGCCTTAAGCCAACTTTTTCACTCTCCCCTTTTACTTTCAGCAAGAAGCGTTGTAGTTCCTCTTCACTTTCTGTCATAAGGGTGGTGTCATCTGCATATCTGAGGTTATTGATATTTATCAATATTGATTTATCTTTATCAGGATACCTATATTGAAAACCAAGGGCTTTCCCTATGGCTCAACTGGTAAAGAATATGCCTACAATGTGGGAGACCTGAGTTCGATCCCTGAGTTGGGAATATCCCCTGGAGAAGGGAAAAGCTGCCCACTCCAGTATTCTGGCTTGGAGAATAACATGGACTGTATAGTCCATGGTGTCACAAAGAGTCGGACAGGACTGGGTGACTTTCACTTCACTTCATGTTGTAAACCAAACCCATTTCTTCATGCCCAGAAATTATGCTGTCTAGTTTTATAAGTAGAAAACAATAGCTGATGAAAAGATTGTTTTATTTTTTTCTTATCAATTCAGTTCAGTTGCTGAGTTGTGTTCAACTCTGTGATCCCATGGACTGCAGTACGCCAGGTCTCCCTGTCCGTCACCAACTCCTGGAGCTTGCTCAAATTCATGTCCATTGAGTTGGTAATGCCATCCAACCATCTAATCATCTGTTGTCTCCTTCTCCTCCCACCTTCAATCTTTCCCAGCATCAGGGTCTTTTCTAATAAGTCACTTCTTCATGTCAGGTGGCCAAAGTACTGCAGCTCCAACTTTAGCATCAGTCCTTCCAATGAATATTCAGGAATGACCTCATTCTTCTTGCTGTCCAAGGGATTCTCAAGAGTCTTCTCCAACACCACAGTTCAAAAGCATCAATTCGTTAGTGCTCAGCTTTCTTTATGGTCCAACACTCACATCCGTATATAACTACTGGAAAAACCATAGCTTTGACTAGATGGATCTTAATTAGAAAAGTAATATCTCTGCTTTTAAATATGCTGTCTAGTTTGGTCACAGCTTTTCTTCCAAAGAGAGAGAGTCTTTTAATTTCATGGCTGCGGTCACCATCTACAGTGATTTTGGAGCCCAAGAAAATAAAGTCTGTCACTGTTTCCATTGTTTCCCCATCTATTTGCCATGAAGTGATGTTAACTAAGTTTCTTTAAGCTTTTTTTTATTGTGATAAAGTTATATAATATTAAACATACTATTTTAATCATATTTAATGGTAGTGCTTAGTGGCTTTAAGTACATTCATATTGTGTACAACTTTCACAATCATCTATCTCCCAGATTTTCTCACCTTCTTAAACTGAAACTCTGTCCCCATTAAACACTAACTCCCCATTCCTCCTCCCCAACCCCCACCCACCTCCTGACCCCTGGCATTTACCAGTGAACTTCTGACACTTATCAGTTTCACTATGCTAGTTACCTCATATGGGTAGAATCAAACAGTATTTGTCTGCACCTAATATGTATTGGAACTGCAAAGAGATCGAACCAGCCCATCCTAAAGGAAATCAGTCCTGAATGGTCATTGGAAGGATGGATGCTGAAGCTGAAACTCCAATCCTTTGGCCACCTGTTGAGAAGAACTGACTCATTTGAGAAGACCGTGATGCTGAGAAAGATTGAGGGCAGGAGGAGAAGGGGATGACAGAGGATGAGATGGTTGGATGGCATCAGCGACTCAAGGGACATGAGTTTGAGTGAGCTCCGGGAGTTGGTGATGAACAGGGAGGCCTGGCATGCTGCAGTCAACGGAGTCACAAAGAGTCAAACACGACTTAGCAACAGAACTGAACTGAACGGAATATATATTGGAATGCATTTTTTCGGTTAACTTCCTATATGTCCTACAAACCGACTGTACCTTCTTCCCCGCCCCCGTGCTATAGAGTAGGCTCTCATTAGTCACCCACTCCATACTCAGTAGCATACATGTGTATGGCCCAGTTTATCCTGCCTCTCCTCTCCCCACTCCGTGCCTGCATGTTTGTTCTCTACGTCTGAGTCTCTATTTTCACCTTGCAAATAGGTTCACGTGTACGCTTTCTTCCGATCCCACATATATGTGTTAGTATATGAGATTTGTTGCTCTCTTTCTGACCACTTCATTCTCTATGACAGTCTCCAGATCTGACCACAGCTGTGCAAATAGCACAGTTTTGTCCCTTTTTATGGTTGAGTAACATTCCCTTGTATATATGTCCCATGTCTTTTTTATCTGATCCTCTGTTGATGGACACTTAGGTTGCTTCTACATCCTGGCTATTGTGAATAGTGCTACAGTGAACCTTGGGGTGCATGTCTCTTTTGGAATTACAGTTTCTCCAGGTATATGCCCAGGAATGAGACTGCTGGGTCATACATGTAGCTCTAATCTTTTTTGTTTTTTTCAGAACTTCCATACTGTTCTCCATAGTGGCTGTATCAATTTACATTCCCAACAACAGTGCTAGAAGGTTCTCTTTTCTCCACACCCTCTCTAGCATTTATTGTTTGTATATTTTTTTGATGATACCATTCTGATGGATGTGAGGTGGTACCTCATTGCAGTTTTGATTTTCATTTCTCGAATAATTATTGATGTTAAGCATCTTTTCATGTGCCTCTTGGCTGTCTGCATGACTTCCTTGGAGAAATGTCTATTTAAGTCTTCTGCCCATTTTTTGATTTTTTTTTCATATTGAGCTGCATGAACTATTAGCATATTTTGAAGATTAATCCTTGTCAGTTTCTTCATTTGCAAATATTTTCTCTCATTCTGAGGGCTATCTTTTTGTCTTGTTTATGATCTCCTTTTCTGTATCAAATCTTTTAAGTTTAATAGGCCCCATTTGTTTATTTTTCCTTAAGTTGTTTCTTTTTATTCCAAGGTAGATTTTTTTTTATCAGATAGAAATTTTTTTTTAATTTTTATTTTTTATTAGTTTTGCCATACAATGACATGATATCACCATGGGTTTACATATGCTCCCCCTCCAGAACCCCCCTCCCTCCTCCCTCCCCCCGGGAAATCTCAATGCACCAGCCCCGAGCATCAATCCTGGGCTGGCAATTGATTAGACATATGGTAATTAACATGTTTCAATGCCATTCTCCCATATTATCCCACCCTTTCCCTCATCCACAGAGTCCACGAGTCTATTCTATATATCTGCGTTCCTTTTGCTGTCTCGCATGCTGGGTTCTTGTTACTGTCTTTCTAAATTCCATATATATGCATTAATATACTGTATTGTTGTTTTTGCTTCTGGCTTACTTCACTCTGAATAATGGGCTCCAGTTTCGTCCATCTGAGTAGAACTGATTCAAATAAATTTTTTTTTAATGCTGAGTAATATTCAAATGCAATAGATTTATAGCGGAATATAACATCAAAGCATGAAAATGTATCAGCTCACTTGTGACATTTCATGAGGTGACTTGGCATGATCCTACCAGACATGGAAACTTAAACCAAAAAAACTGCTTCAAGCTGAATGAAACTACCCAAACATATACACTCCCCAGACACATACACTTAATTGGTTTACCTTCTTTCTCTCATACCAGTTGTCTATGTGTGTTGCTTAACTAGTGTGCACCATGCTGTTGTTCCTAAATGTTTACTTTTCTACATAAAAGTGTTTAATACAGCATTTCAAACATGAATAAGAGTGCTGGTTATGAGAATCCAAATAATGAACAAAAGAGAAAGCCTTAAGTAATGAGAATATTTAAATAACAAAACACTTTGAAAGAAAGAATCAAGCCTAAAGAAATCCCATTGTTATATGAGGCAAGGCTACAAAAATAAATGAATTAGTAACAATGAAAGCTCTACACATCCCAGCTATCATCTCCTTTAAGTGGAATTGAGAAGCATTTGCAGTGGATTGAAATTAACAACTATAAAACTGAGTATAGGAGGATACCATTTTGTAGCATCTGTTCTCACTTGGCACTGTATGAGCAATTTCTGTATCTAAGGAGGTAATTGTCCAAACAACAAATGCTAGATTTCTATTTTAAGCCAATGCATTAAAAAAAAAAAAAGAAAGAAAACTAAGACAATGAACTACAATCATTCATCTTCAAAGTCCACCTGATGTCATTATTTCTAGCTTATCTCTTTCCACTTTAAAGAGCCACAAAGTTTTTCTACATCCAGTTCTACCAAGTGACTTGCAAGATTTTCATAAATTACCATGTGAGTGTGTGTGTGTAATACTTTGGTGACCAACCCAATTGGATTTTTCTGATAAAAATTAATATTATTTTTTCTCTTTGGAAAGAAAATATAATTAAAAATAATTTCTTACTTTTGAGTGCATTTCCTTCACTGGATGACAAATTTCTTAGGGAAAGGATTGGATTCTGTTCCTATAGTAAACTATAGATACTTCTCAGCATAGTTGCTCATTAATTGTTCCTCAGTGAAATTAAAGAGAACAAAGACTTCTCAAAAGATAATTTTCTCCCATTTCACAAAATAAAATTGTTGGCCTTCCTTAGAGGTGAATGTTATTGGAGAGTCTCAGCAGTACTCTGATCAGCTCATCATTTAATCTTCTAATCTCTCATGGATTAAGTAAGTGATTGGTTACAACTGTGTCTAACTACAGTCAAGAATTCAACAGGCTTAACAAAGGAATTTCTTAACTCTTTTCCAAAATATGTATCATCATTTGCTTAATCCACTTGTCTGGGAGTATCTTAACTTTTCCATTCTTCCAGTCCTTATGTATACATTCTAATGGCTTTACCTACCAGTCACATTTCAAATCCATCCATTTCTTTTCATCTCCTATTGTTCTATGCGGCTGTCTACTAAAACTTTGTGAAGTAAAATTCAAATTTTATGACAAGACAAGAAAAATTGAAACATAAAAATTCTCTGCCCTTTTATCTCCTCTCCCCTAGTGCTGTGCATTGTGTATTTGCATTATACATTGACCAGATCCCTCCTATCAGCATAAATACCCGCTCAGCCATAAAGAGCAACATTCTCCTAGCATCAGCAAAACAACTGCTTAAAAGAGAACATTACTTTTGGGTCTTGTAACGGGTTACAAGACCCACCAGGATGAGACTTAGATCTAGATCATGTAAAGTGTCAATAATATGTCATGTGAGGTATAGCTCTTTGTCTCAAGAAACTTACATAACCATGCCTTGACTTCTAATGGGCAGACCAGTTCTCAGAGCTTTCGGAGATGCTCTTCCTGGATTATAATCATCAAATGTGACTCAAATAAATTGTCCATTTCTTTCTTCCATGAACTGATTAATGTTTCAACAACAATGTCTTAATTAGGTCATTTCACTAGCATGTCTGAACTTGAAATAACTTTGTCTTTTCCATATATGTTATGCTCGTGCTAAGTTGCTTCAGTCACGTCTGACCCTTTGTGACGCTAAGGACTATAACCTGCCAGGCTCCTCTGTCCCTGGGATTTTCCAGGCAAGAATATTGGAGTGCGTTGCCATTTCCTCCTCCATGTTATGCTCAGCTGAGTCTAACTCTTTGCAGCTCCCTGGACTGAAACCCACTAGGTTCCTCTGTCCATGGGACTCTCTAGGCAAGAATACTGGAGTGGATTGCCATGCCCTCCTCCAGGGGATCTTCCTGATCCAGGGATTGATCCAGGTCTCTTACATCTCCTCACTGGCAGACAGATTCTTAACCACTAGTGCCACATGGGAAGCATGTCCAAGCCTAAAATAATTTTGTCTTTTCAATATGAGACAAGTTCTTTTTCTATTAATCTCTCAGCATTTCTCATCACCACAAGAGATGCCCTACTGCTCTCTAATCAAAATATTTGTGGCTAAATACATATTTTGAAGAATACATATTTTAAAATGTCCCTGAAGTTATGTTAGATGGCCAGAGGAGTGATAAGTAATATTATTTCCCCAGTGGGTAATGACATGCTGATGCTCAAAGTTTATTTTCTTGCCTTCTGGAAAGCGAGCACTGTTTCTGACAGAATCTTGCCTAGAAGTTAAATAAGACATGCTGACTGTGTTGGCATTCAGGTCACAAGGAAATCTGTTGAAATAGTAATCATCCACTAATAAATTCCTCTATACCTATTGTCTCCATTTCTAGCATATTCTTCTAAATATATAATTTTTAAAATATAATAAAATGATATGTGTAAAAATAAATGTTGAATTTCAAAGATACCATAAAAATTAAGTTCTCTGAGTTCTATAGACAACTTTGAATTAAATATAATTATTTTAATCAATAAATATGATGATTATGCAAGCATAGGGGCATGAGAACTCAACTTTCATAGAAATGAAATATAAACAAACTCAATAATAACATCTCAAGATACACTTTTATATTGTTATCACTATGACAAAAATAAGGGTTACCTCAGTAAGCAGGAGAAAAGTAATGTATAAATGTTAAGAGAAGTAAAAGGCAAACTTGAATGGATATATAAATTAAAAAATAAATCCTACATTGAATATTTTCAATCATTATATTCCCACTGATGTTATTTTACACAATTGAAACATGATGCCTTTCATGTCTATGACAGAAAGGCCCTGATATACTGTTGTTTTGAGATTGCATTATCAAAAATGGAAAACAGAAGTGAACATATTCCAGAGATAAGAAATGTGTCAGCATTTTGTAGGCTAGTTGAAAACAAGAAAAACTGAGCTAAAAACATGTTATAAAATAGCCTTGATCAAATCAGATTTTGGATTTCTTTTGTTTCTACCAAGGAGATTAAATTTGATTCTGATAAACTATATCTTCTTTTTTCTTTAGTAGTTGTCTAAGTCCCTTATGGGTGCTATAGCAGAATACCATAGACTTGGATCCTTTTAAACACCAAAAATTTATTTCTTAGTGTTTCAAAGGCTGTAAAGTTTAAGAGTAAGGCATTAGCATGATTGCATTCTGTGAAAGCCTTTTTTCAGGCTGCAGACTAGCTCACTGTGTCGTCACATGATAGAAGGGGCTAGGGAACTCTCAAGGGTCTCATCTAAGAGCATTAACTTTATTTATGATGGCTCCTTTCCAGAATTAAGCACCCCTCAAAGGCTTCACTTCCTAACATCATTACACTGAGTGTTAGGATTTCAGCATATCAATTTGGTGAGACGCAGACATTGAGACCACAGCATTCCCACCATTGGGCGTGCAAAGATCATGTTCCTTCTCACATCCAGAATGCATTCTGCTGCTTCTGCTGCTAAGTGGCTTCAGTCATGTCCAACTCTGTGCAACCCCATAGATGGCAGCCCACCAGGCTCCTCTGTCCCTGTGATTCTCCAGGCAAGAACACTGGAGTGGGTTGCCATTTCCATCTCCATAATTCATTCTAGCATCATCTAAATCTATATAAACTCAATATCATCACCTTGTCTAAATATTTAAATCAGACATAGGTGGGAATTTGGGTGTGAACCTATGAAATCAAACAAATTATGTGCTTCCAAAATTACAATGGTGAGACAGGCCTAAGGTAAACACTCCCATTCCAAAAGAGAGAAATGGTAAAGAAAGGGGCAACAGGTCCTAAGCAAATCGAAAACCCAACCAGACAAAGGGCATTTAATTTTAAGCCTTGTGAATCAGTTCAGTTCAGTTGCTCAGTAGTGTCCCACTCTTGGCGACACCATGGACTGCAGCACACTAGGCCTCTCTGTCCATTACCAAATCCTGGAGCTTACTCAAACTCATGTCCATTGAGTCACTGATGCCATCCAACCATCTCATCTTCTGTTGGCCCCTTCTCCTCCCACCTTTAATCATTCCCAGCATCAGGGTCTTTTCCAATGAATCAGTTCATTGCATCAGGTGGCCAAACTATTGGAGTTTCAGCTTCAGCATCAGTCTTTCCAATAAATATTCAGGACTGATCTCATTTAGGATGGCCTGGTTGGATCTCCTTGCAGTTCAAGGGACTCTCAAGAGTCTTCTCCAACACCACAGTTCAAAAGCATACATTCTTCAGCACTTACCTTTCTTTATAGTCCAATTCTCACATCCATATATGACTACTTGTGTATAATCTTCTTGTAAATAATCTTCAAATTGATATTCTGCCTGCCAAGCCCACTGCAGTGGTATCTTGCCTTCAGAAGACACGGGAATATATACTCACCTGCATAACTTGGTTGAGTGCAGCTCTTATGTTTGGAGTGACATGCCTGTGGCTGTTCCAAGCTGGAATCCCACTTCAATGATGACTGTGCTTTCAGGGAGTCGCCCTAGCAGGGATTCTCTGTAACAGCCGTACTCTCGCTGTAGCCTTCTGTGTGTTTCAAGTTAGCAGTTCCAAGTGACTCTTCCATTCAAAATCTAAGTAGA
The DNA here is from genome assembly GCA_007570785.1 of Antilocapra americana. Classification (NCBI taxonomy): domain Eukaryota; kingdom Metazoa; phylum Chordata; class Mammalia; order Artiodactyla; family Antilocapridae; genus Antilocapra; species Antilocapra americana. Next base: position 10,564,419 of record ML660765.1, on the reverse strand, counting down.
GGTAGCCATGACTACTGGCCCTCACGGCTTTGAAAGGCATCAGCCACCCCATGGCTTTGTGGGGGGCGGAGGGGCATCTGGTATGTTGAAACCCAGGCAGTGGCCCTATTATTGAAACTGAGGAGCCAACCCTTATGACCTCCAAATCAACTGTGGGGTCCTTACTCCCTCAACTGGAATAATATGCATGCACAGTCAAATGCCTGTATAGTCCAATCTTTTAAAGCCTAAGAAATTCTACAGCTGTCTTTCATTCCTCCCTGTCTCCTTCCCCTTCAGCTCAAGTTGTTCATTTTCATTGAGAGTCTGACAAACTCTGTGGTTCAAACCCATGCCAATCTCCTTCCTAGAGTATTTTGATCACATCTTTTGTTGTTTTAAGTCTTATCCAGTTTTTTGAAATCCCATGGACTGCAGCACACCAGGCTTCCCTGTCCTTCACTATCTCAGACTTTGCTCAGCTTACGTCCATTGAGTAAATGATGCCATCCAACTATCTCATCCTCTGTCATTCCTTCTCCTCCTGCCCTCAATCTTTCTCAGCATCAGGGTCTTTTCAAATTAGCCAGCTCTTCACAGCAGGTGGCCAAAGTATTGGAGTTTCAGCTTCAGCATCAGTCCTTCCAATGAACACCCAGGACTGATCTCCTTTAGGATGGCCTGGTTGGACCTCCTTGCTGTCTGAGGCCTCTCAAGAGTCTTCTCCAACACCACAGTTCAAAAGCATCAATTCTTCGGCGCTCAGCTTTCTTTATAGTCCAGCTCTCACATCCATTCATGACTACTGGAAAAACCATAGCCTTGACTAGACGGACCTTTGTTGGCAAAGTAATGTCTCTGCTTTTTAATATGCTGTCTAGGTTAGTCATATCTTTCCTTCCAAGGAGTAAGCATCTTTTAATTTCATGGCTGCAATCACCATCTGCAGTGATTCTGGAGCCCAAGAAAATAAAGTCTCTCACTATTTCCACTGTATCCCATCTATTTGCCATGAAATGATGGGACCGGATGACATGATCTTAGTTTTCTCGATGGACATGAGTTTGAGTGAACTCTGGGAGTTGATGATGGACAGCGAGGCCTGGCATGCTGCAGTCCATGGGTCACAAAGAATAGGACACAACTGAATGGCTGAACTGAAGATCTATAAACATACCATCTTTTTATGCTTGGTATTGAGAAACACATCTTCTCTTTATTTTTTTTTTTTTGGATAAAGCATCTGCCTGCAATGCTCATGACCTGGGTTTGATCCCTGGGTCGGGACGGGAAGATCCCCTGGAGAAGGAAATGGCAACCCACTCCAGTATTCTTGCTTGGAGAATTCTATGGACAGAGAAGCCTGGTGGACTACAGTTCATGGGGTCGCAAAAAGTCAGACCCAACTGAGCGACTTCACTTTTGTTTTTGTCATTATTCTTAGATTTCTGTGAGTGATTGCACTGTACCTAGAGGTCATTCTGAAAATAATTGACTTCACAATATCAGACCTATCAATCCAGAAACATGTTTAATTTCCAAAAATATTTAGTTCTTTAAATTCTCTCTAATATTTTATATTATCAGTATAGATGGCTTGCGTATCTTTCTTTAGATTACTATTAATAGTAAAATTCTGACATTCTCAGTGCTTGAAATGGCATTATTTATGCATATATTTTTTGGGAACAGCATTGCAGTTTTACTTCAAAGGGCATATTCACTAATACTACCTGTGTAAGCTGTAGCATAGGGGCTTCCCTGGTAACCCAGTAGTAAAGAATTCGCCTGCCATTGCAGGAGAAGCAGGTTCTGTAACTGGGTCATAATATCCCTTGGAGAAAAAAAATGGCAACCCACTCCAGTATTCCTGCCTGGGAAATCCCAGGGACAGAGGAGCCTGGCGGGCTACAGTCCATGGGGTTGCAGAAGAGTTGGACATGACTTAGTGACTAAACAACAACAAAGCTGTACTCTAAAGTCTAAATTGGAACCTTCCATTTGTATCTCTTTGATTACAGTCCTGTGAGAAAGTGTCTTTAGATACTACAGCCAATATCTTCATTTTCGTTTCAGCATATTTGTGCTGCAATTGAAGGTCAGCAGTAACAGCACCAACAGCAAGCTGGGACATCCAAATAAAAGAAAGAAATCACAGCAGAGCTTTATTCTTGAGCACAGAACCACGTGGGGAAAATCTTCACTTTGCAGGCTAGAGCTGACTGGAGTTGGGTATTTCCCTTTTCCCAGTTCAGTTAGGCTGTGGTGTTACCCCCAGCAAGTTAGACTGTGGTTAACTACTTTCTCCTGAGGGCAGGCTGCATTAAGAACAAAGTGCCCTGGCAAATTTCAGAATTGTTCCTTTCCCCCTTCCTCTGCGGGAAACAAGAGGGGAGTTTTCTTTGATATGAAAGAAACTGATCCAGCCTCCGGAAGTAAATCTCACAAAATTGCGAGGGACCCCCTATGACCAGGCCCTGCCAGAACGTTTAGATCTCAGATTTGACCACACTAAGCCTCAGTTGATTTATCAATTCCATGCCAACTTTCCTACTCTGGCTCCTGTTCTTGCAGTGGTTTCCATTCATGAGTCCTTCTAGCAGACCAAGACTCCCTCTCTTTACCATCTCTCCAACCTTGAGGATGGTGATTTACTTGTGTTCTCACCTCTCTTATGGATCGTGGAATAGTTGTTGCCTTTTCAATTTGTTCCTTTTTTTTTTTTTTTTTTGCTGTTAGGCATGTCTATTTTTATGTGGATATTTAGAAATAATGTCTAAAGTGCTGCTGTGAGCAAAATTTGAGTGTATTAATTTTACTTTGGCCAGGTAGCACTAGGTATTATGGTTAATTTTTATTGAATTAATGAAATGTAATTCTTGTAATGTTTTCACAGAATTTCTTAGATAATTACTGATTTTTTAGAGCTTATATTAAGAAGCTATATAACTATCAGACCTTTGGTAACATCCACAATAGGTCAGGAATCCTCAATATGACTATACTTGGATTAAAATAACTGATTATTGTGTTGTTCTTCTTCCACCTTGAGTATGCAGTGTTAAGTCAATACTGAAAAAAGTATATTCCTCAGAGTTTTATATACTCTGAGTCTTACTGATGACATTGAATACAAGTCTCTGTATACAGATGTTTAGAAAGGGCAATAAGGAATAAACAAGCTCAGAAAATGTAAGGGAAATCTGGTTTGTTATCAAGTTAGGAATTTTAAAGATGGTACGGACTGATAAGAAAAACTGCAGAAATAGTTGTGAGAATATCTCTATAATTTCATTCATTACTTATAGACCTCAGTATATAAGATCAAATGCAATTGTAATTTGAGTAACATTTTTATTTTTGCTTTTCTTTAATATATAATTTTAATGGCTCCTCAGTCTTCATTTTTCAAAAAAATTGGACATTTAAATTTTAATAGGTGATACATATAAACTTCCTAAAACTCAAAATATAGAATTTCATAGATTAGGAAGTATTCCTTTTACCTTGACTTCCAGTGCTAGTTCTCCAGTATCCCTTAACTATGATATTATTTAATTCTCTTATATTATTTCCAGAGATCTTTATGATAAAAAAGTTTATATGTTGATATTACCAAAAAGTAAGTATAATTTAATGCAAAATGTGGTTTTCTCTCTAATGTGAAAGGCATTTATTAGATTGATTAAAGATTTAAAATTATTTTCAAAAGTGTTTTGTTGACAACAACCCAAGGAAGTCAAGTTATTTTAGCTTCAAACTATATTTATAAATGAAGTTGTAATATCATGTATAATTATTATTATTCAAATTAATGCTTCTTAAGCAAGAGGAGATTTATTTATTGTCTTGACAAACAAAAAGTCTGCATATAGAAACACTCCAATGCAGTTTAATTTAAGATTGAAGAACACCCTCAGACTTCTAATTTCCATCTTTCTAAAATATTATCTCAGTATATCAGCTTCCACCTGTTCCTCATATTTGCAAGAAGTTAAAGTAGTTCTAGGTGTTTTATGCACAGACAGTAATATCTAGGCCAGAACAAGGTTACTTATTCTTGTGCTTCCCCCTTTAATAAGAAGCCTTTTAATGAAACATTTTCCTCCCTAGCACATAAGGTGTTATTGTTCAGAATATTGCACATGTTTCCAATGAACCCCTAACAGTAAGGGTAGTTTCAGTGATTTAAAACAAATACACTCTTACTACATAATTATGTTATAGGAAAGCAAGCACTAAAATAAATTGAGGTGTCTTCTCATAAAAGGGAAGTATAGAATAACTGACAGAGTTTTCTATACTGGCTGAGATCACTCAATTATCCAGAAAAAAGAAAACAACAAAAATTTTTGATTAATGATGGGAAAAAAAAATTGAGTGAATGTTTAAGTAAAAGATCTTGGGGAAGTGGTTTTGGGGAAGTGAAAGTATAGTGAGTGGATATGCCTTCATTAGCCATTCAGTGTGATACATGTATTAGTCAGCCCAGGCCGCTATAACAAAATACCATAAATGGTGTACTTAAACAGCAGAAATTTAATTTATCACAGTTCTGGAGGCTGGAAGTCCAAGATCAAGGTGCCAGCTAATTTGGTTTCTGAATAGGACGCTTGCCATACCTTGCAGACTATTGCGTTCTCCCTGAGTCATCACATGGCCTTTTTCAATGTTCTTAAAGGAAGAGAGAAAAATAGGTTCTCTGATGTCTCTTATAAGTACAGTAATTCTCTTAGATGAGGGCCCCAACCTTATGACCTCATTAAACTTTAATTATATTTTTATAGGTAAAATGGACTCACTTCCAAATATAGTGACATTGTGGGGTTAGGGTTTCAACATATAGATTTTGGGGAAACAGTGAGTCCATAACCATATATTCCTATTAATAGAAATATGTAATTTCAGGAGATAATGCCTGGCATATAGACTGCTATATAAAGAAAAGCAACCATTGCAAAACATGTTTCCAAAACTTAGTGGGAAAAATCTCCACTCATGAATTAATGCCTAAAAAGTAACTTTGGAAAGCTCTTCCTAGCAAACATTACCGTAACATCTTTGAGGTAATGATGATTTGGTGCTGCCAGCAGTAGTAAATGATTTAGATAGTGAGTTAGCAATTCTTTCAATTTACCCTTTGACTGGTTTTAATCAACCAAACAAAAACAGGGTATGCTGCCCTGCAGCAGAGTAACTTGTTTTTGCTTCTGTAGACTTTTGAAGCTGTAGTTCTTAGACACAAGGTCAGGAAAAGGAGAGATTCTGTGAGGATTTCTATGTCATTGCCTATTTTCCTGGGAAATGGGCTTTAACTTCTTATCAATTCAGTTCAGACAGAATGACCCTCTTGAGACATAGCTCATACTGCCCTTTGATTATGTTGAATGTTTGGTTGTGTTCTTCTTTAAGCTATGTTGGACTAGAAACCATTTTGTCAAATGCTAAGCCAATGAAAAATAGGGAACCAAACCCCAAGATAATACTGCTTTCCTATAGAAATAGGCACAGCTTCAAATTTTGGAGCATTAGGAAGGACAGTTGCTAGATACTATTTTGTGGTTTTTTACATTATCGTTTCTAAAGGAGTGATGAAAAAGTCACCTGTAGCCCATGAATCATAATAGAAAAGCATGGATATTAAAATAAAGCATAAGGATAACTAGATAAAAAGACGCTATTGAAACAGTTGATGAAAAATCATACTCTTGAAAATAATACTTTTATAATCCTGGCAGAGATAGGCACTGGTTATCAGGTCCCTGTAAATCAGAGCTCAAAATACAAAAGCTTTTCCATAGAGTGGGCAGGCTTCAGTTTTAAGCTAAATCGAGTGGTTCTAATTTTCACTTTGGGAAATAACAAAGCATTTTATTTTTTAAACTGAAAAAGCCCTGAGTTACTTGTTATTGTTTTCTTTTTTTAATTTTTTATTTTCCCCCCATTTGTCTTAACCCTCTCACACAAGATAACTATCTCAGTATGAAGGGAGAAAGTGATGTCAGTGCAGTGCAAATGATAATATATCACATAATTTATATGAAAATCAGCCTTATTCAGGAGTGTGAAATGAACGGAACCTTCTTTTATAGCAGCCTACAATGTGTTATTTTATATTCTGAAAAGTCTTTGTTTCTTGAATAAATATAACTAAAACCTTGATAAAAGCTAGAAAAACAGAATATTATTTGAAAAATCTTTGAACTATATTTGGATTGCTTCTTTATAAACTACAGTAACAGGAAATTAGCCCACCTCTTGCAAAATAAATGGCCCTCATACGTAAGTGGGTTTTTTTTTGTTGTTTGTTTGTTTTTTTGCTTCAGAAAGTAGGCATTTCTGCAAAGTGTTGGAATGTTATTAGTGTAGAGTATGCTTTCTTGTGGAGACATCTTTAATTTTTCTAGTTTGGTATGATTATTATACAAATTCATCCACCTCTAGAATCTCAAGATAATATGAAGGAACTTATCGATATATAGTATCTAAATGTAATGAACCATTATTTAGTTGCTTTAGCCTATGCAGTTTTTATCTAATGCCCTTTCTCGTTCCAGTGGCTCATCCAGGAGACCACATTGCAGTTATTTGTCTCATCTCCATGGGCTGTTATCTATTGGTTGTTAATGGTTTTTCAGATGTATTTTGTTTTTAATGACCTTGACAGTTTTAAGGGGTGTTGGTCAAATACTTTTTAGAATGTCCTTCTGCTAGAAATTTTCTGATGCTTTTCTCATGCCGGGATTGTAGTTAGGGGTCTGTTGTTGGGATACTGTCACAAGATAGAGGGCCATTTTCATCCCATCGCATCAAGAGAATAAAATATCAACATGGTATATCACTATTGACATGGACTTTGGTCATCTGACTGAGGTGGTGTTTTCCAGGTTTCTCCACTGAAAAGTTACTGTCTTCCACCCTTTTCCTAGTGTGCATATATGTATAAATATTTCTATATGTTACCATCAGTAGCTATATTAAAATAATATAATTTATACTAATGTTTATACTAAAGTCTCCAACCCTAATCCATCATCACGTGAATCACTCAAGCTTCCTACTCGTATCTACCCATTCCCTCCTCAGCTGTGACAAAACTGTTTTCTACCATTCATCATGCATGTGTCTAGTTGTTCAGTTGTGGAGTACTTATGCAGACGTATTAGGGTTCTTCCCCATAATACTTGGGGATACAACTGTATCAACTGAAGCACAGTCCTTATGTGTAGTCCCTGCATCTTCATTCTTACAGGCTCCATTCATTCCCACAATCACTTAGGTAAGGAGCTTTTCCTCCATGCCCTTTCCTGAGGTTATCCTATACTGTACATCACAGTTTGGTTCCCTTGTCACAGATGGCATTCCTTCCTGGGATCTGCAACTGCTTCAATGAGGTTTTCCTTACTTTTTATACATTAAGATTTACTCTTTGTGTTATACATTCATATGAATCTGAAGAATGCATATGTTACTCTCAACCATTAAATAGCATACAAAATAGTCTTACTGTCCTAAAAATCCTCTCTGCTTCATCTGTTCAAACCTTTTCTTCTATTCCCAAATCCCAGGCTACCACAAAAATTTTTTCTGCCTCCATAGTTTTGTCTTTTCCAGAGTGTCATATATTTGGGATTATACATATATATATATATTTTTTTTTTAATCAGCCATAGATATACATATCCCCTCCCTTTTGGAACTCCCTCCCATCTCCATCCCATCCCACCCTTCTAGGTTGATACAGAGCCCCTGTTTGAGTTTCCTGAGACATACAGCAAATTCCCATTGGCTATCTATTTTACATATGGCAATGTAAATTTCCATGTTACTCTTTCCATACATCTCATCTTCTCTTCCCATCTTCCCATGTACATAAGTCTATTTTCTGTCTGTTTCTCCATTGTTGCCCTGTAAATAAATTCTTCAGTACCATTTTTCCAGATTCCATATATATGTGTTAGAATCCAGTATTTATCTTTCTCTTTCTGACTCAATTCATTCTGCATAAGAGGTTCTAGGTTCATCCACCTCATTAGAACTGACTCAAATGCATTCCTTCTTATGGTTGAGTAATATTCCACTGCATATATGTACCACAACTTCTTTATCCATTCATCAGGTGATGGACATCTAGGTTGTTTCCATGTTATAGCTATTGTAAATAGTGCTGCAGTGAACAATGGGATACACGTGTCTCAGTTTCGGTTTCCTTGGGGTATCTGCCTAGGAGTGCAGTTGCTGGGTCATATGGTGGTTTTAGTCCTAGTTTTTTAAGGAATCTCCATACGGTCTTCCACAGTGGCTGTATCAATTTACCTTCCCACCAACAGTGCAAGAGTGTTCCCTTTTCTCCACACCCTTTCCAGCATTTATTGCCTGTAGACTTTTTGATGAGGGCAATTCTGTCTGGTATGAGGTGGTATTTCATTGAAAGTTTGATTTGCATTTCTCTAAACTTCCTTGGTGGCTCAGACAGTAAAGCGTCTGCCTACAATGTAGGAGACCCAGGTTCGATCCCTGGGTCAGGAAGATCCCCCTGGAGAAGGAAATGGCAATCCACACCAGTACTGTTGCCTGGAGAATCTCATGGATGGAGGAGCCTGGTAGGCTACAGTCCTTGGGGTCACAAAGAGTTGGACAGGGCTGAGCAGCTTCACATTCACTTTCATTTCAATAATGAGCGATGTTGAGCATCTTTTCATGGGTTTGTTAGCCATCTGAATATCTTCTTCGGAGAAATGTCTGTTTAGGTCTTTTTCCCACTTTTTGATTGGTTTGTGTGTTTTACTGGCATTGAGTTGTATGAGTTGCTTGTATATTTTGGAAATTAATCCTGTGTTAGTTGTTTCATTTGTTATTATTTTTGCCCATTCTGAGGGTTGTCTTTCCACTTACTTATAGTTTCCTTTGCTGTGCTTTAAGTTTAATCAGGACCCACTTGTTTACATTTGTTTTTATTTCCATTACTCTAGGAGGTGGGTCATAGAGGATCTTGCTTTGATTTATGTCATCAAGTGTCCTGCCTATGTTTTCCTCTAAGAGTTTTATAATTTCTGGTCTTACATTTAGGACTTAAATCCATTTTAAGTTTATCTTTGTGTGTGGCATTAGAAAGTGTTCTAAGTTCATTCTTTTACATGTAGCTGTCCAGTTTTCCTAGCACTGTTTATTGAAGAGGCTGTCTTTGCCCCACTGTATGTTCTTGCCTCCTTTATCAAAAATAAGGCACCCAAAGGTACATGGGTTTATTTCTGGGCTTTCTATCTTGTTCCGTTGGTTTATATTTCTGTTTTTGTGCCAGTACCATCCTGTCTTGATGACTGTAGCTTTGTAGCATAACTTGAAGTCAGGAAGCCTGATTCCTCCAGCTCCATTCTTCTTTCTCAAGACTGCTTTGGGTATTTGGGGTCTTTTGTGTCTCCATATGAATTGTGAAATTTTTTATTGTAGTTCTGTGAAAAATGCCATTGGTAATTTGATAGGGATTTTATCAAATCTGTAAATTGCATTTGGTAATATAGTTTTTTTCACAATATTGATTCTTCCTACCCAGGAACATGGAATATCTCTCCATCTGTTTTTGTCATCTTTGATTTCTTTCATTAGTGTCATATAATTTTCTGTGTAGTATTCTTTTGTCTCCTTAGGTAAGTTTATTCCTAGATATTTAATTCTTTTTGTTGCAGTGGTGAATGGGATTGATTCCTTAATTGCTCTTTCTGATGTTTCCTTGTTAGTGTATAGAAATGCAAGTGATTTCTGTGTATTGATTTTGTATCCTGAAACTTTGCTAAGTTCACTGATGAGCTCTAGAAATTTTCTGATACTATCTTTAGGGTCTTCTATGTACAGAATCATGGCATCTAAAAACAGGGAAAGATTTACTTCTACTTTTCTCATCTGGATTCCTCTTATTTCTTTTTCTTCTCTGATTGCTGTAACTATGACTTCCAGAACTATGTTGAATAATATTGGCATAAGTGGACACCCTTGTCTTGTTCCTGATCTTAGGGGGATGCTTTAAGGTTTTCACCACTGAGAATAATGTTTGCTGTAGACTCATCATATATGGCCTTTGCTGTGTTGAGGTAGGTTCCTTTTTGCCCATTTTTTGAAGAGGTTTAATCATAATTAGGTGCTGAATTTTGTCAAAGGCTTTTTATGCATCTATTGAGATGATCATATGGTTTTTATCTTTCAATTTGTTAATATGGCATTTCACATTGACTTCATATCGGACAAAATAGACCTTAAAATAAAGAAGATTACAAGAGATAAGAAGGACACTACATAATGATCAAGGGATTGGTGCAAGAGGAAGACATAACAATTGTAAATATCTATGCACCCAGCATAGAAGCACCTCACTACATAAGACAATCACTAATAGACATAAAAGGAGAGATTGACAATAACACAATAATAGTAGGAGACTTTAACACCCCACTCACACAAGTGGACAAATCATCAAAACATAAAACTAATAAGGAACCACAAGTCATAAATTATACATTAGATGAGATGGATCTCATCGATATCATCAGGACATTCCACCCAAATGTAGAAGAATACACCTTCTTCTCAAGTGCACATGGAACATTCTCCAGGACTGATCACATCTTGGGTCACAAATCAAACCTCAGGAAATTTAAGAAAATTAAAACTGTATCAAGCATCTTCTTCAACCACAATGCTATGAGACTAGATAACAATTAGAAGGAAAAAAAAAGTAAGAAACACAAACACATGGAGATTAAACAACAAGTTTCTAAATAACTAACAGGTTACTGAAAAAATCAAAAGAGAAATCAAAAAATTTCTAGAATTTCTACATTTCTGCAGAAATTTCTGCATTTCTCATTTCTAGAAGCAAATGACAATGAAAACATGACAACTCAAAAGCTATGGGTTGCAACAAAAGCAGTTCTAAGAGAGAAATTTTATACAGACAGTACCTTAAGAAACAAGAAAAACATTGAATAGACAACCTAACTGTCTACCTCAAGCAACTGGAAAAATAAGAAGAAGAAAAACCCTCAAAATTAGTAGTAGGAAAGAAATCATAAAGATCTGAGCAGAAATAATTGAAAAAGAAATGAAAGAAACAGTAGTAAAGATTAATAAAACTAAAAGCTGGTTCTTTGAAAGATAAACAAAATTGACAAACCCTTAGCCAGGCTCATCAAGAAAAAAAGAGAGAAGAATCAAATCAACAAATTAGAAATGAAAAAGGAGAGATTACAACAGACAGTGTAGAAACACAAAGGATTATAATAGAATATTATGAACAACTATACAGCAATAAAATAGATACCCTGGAAGAAATGGACAGATTCTTAGAAAAGTTCAGTCTTCCAAGACTGAACCAGGAAGAAATAAAAATTATGAACAACCCAATTACAAATATTAATATTGGAGCTGTGATCAAAAATCTCCCAAAAAAACAAAAGCCCAGGACAAAATGGCTTCATGGGAAAATTCTATCAAACATTTAGAGAAGAGCTAATGCCTATCCTTCTAAGACTCTTTCAAAAAATTGCAGAGGAACAAATGCTTCCAAACTCATTCTACGAGGCCACCACCACCCTGATACCAAAACCAGACAAAGACAGCACAAATAAAGAAAACTATAGGCCAATATCCCTGATGAACATAGATGAAAAAATCCTCAACAAAATTTTAGCAAATAGAATTCAGCAACATATCAAATAGCTCATATACCATGATCAAGTTGGATTTATTCCAGGGTTGCAAGGATTCCCATTATATGGAAACATATTTGGGATCATATATTATGTAGTCTTTTCAGATTGTCTTCTTTTACTGTAATAGTCATTTCAGGTTTATCTGTGTTTTTTAGTGGCATAACTCATCTCTCTATTTTTTTTCTGATTATTTCATTGCATGGCTATACCACAGTTTATTCACTGACTGAAGGTCATCTTGGTTGGTTCCTGTTCTGGGAAATTATGAATAAATCTGTGATAAATACTTCTGTTCCTATTTTAGGGTGGATATAAATTTTCAAATCAATCGGGCACGGATCTATGGGTGGTATTGCTAGCTCCTATGGTGAGATTATGTTTAACTTTGTAAGAGATTGATAAAAAAATTTGTTTCAAAGTGGTTGTGCTATTTTGCTTTCCAACTAGTAAGATTTACACAATTATAAAATAAACTTGTGTATCCATAAGTGATTTGTGTGGGCAGATTGAAAGTGCAAGAGAAATTGATTAAGGATTTCAGGTTTTTCACTTAGGTTAATGACACCATTAACTAAGATACTGAACAGAGAAAGAGGAAATTTGGCATAAAAAGATACAATGAGATCAGGTTGAGATATATTGGATTTAAGCAGCCTGTGGGATATCCAGGCATAGATAATACATAAGGCATCCTGTATAATGATTAAGGAATCAGAAGATAAATCTGGACTGGAGAGACAGATTAGAGAAGAGTTTCTTTTAGGTTGTGGTTGGAGCATGGACTACAGAGAAAGGCTTCCAAAGACGAGGTGGGAAAGGAGAGGGCTGGCAGAGCACCTTCAGCTTATAATCACCATGTAAGAGGTGAGCACATGAAGACAAATCCATGTAGATTAAGAAACTGTGACCAATGTAACTGAAAATGAGCAGGTTTGAGGAAAAGAATTAGAGCCACAGCAGTTACTTGTTTAAAAAAAAGAATCTAGATTATTGGATTCTACCGTAGACTCACCGAATCACAATCTCCAGGACTTTGAAAAATGTCATTAAAAAAATTCAGTAAATATGGTCTCTACTCTTAAAAACTTATTGATACTAAATATCATTTTGCAGTGAACTGAGGGTGTGTCAAAATGACAAAATGCAAGCATTTAGTAAAATTTACAAACAGTTTAAAATTTGGTAGCAGGATAGGAGAGAAACAGAAGCTACAGGATGAGTGGAGATAAATGTGTTAAATGTAAAGTGAAAAGCAGGAAGGAGGTGAATAAAAGAGGGAAGACTCTGATGGAAAAAATGCACTTTAAATACACGTATATATTTATATATGCTTATGTGAGTACATGCACACACACACACTAGCAGTTAACAATGTGTATAAAGAGACTTAGTTCTGGGAACCACTAACCTTAACATCTTGGGCATCTTACCTGTCTGTGATTTCGTCTTGTATGAGAGATAACGATAGCAACTACTTTCTAGAGAACTTTGGGAAAATTAAATAAAATAATCCAGAAAAAAACTTGGTACAATATTTGCCCCATGAATAAGCACTAAGTAAATATTAGATATTTTGTTAGTGATATGTCTTCAATTTTTAAAAGGGCTCTGGCTAAGAATAAGGTAAGAAATCTAAAAGTCAATACCCAACCTTTGTGTATTTCAAACACTCACTAACTAAAAAGAAAATACACTTACAAATACGTACCTTAATCCTTTTTTCAACCCAAATCCGATTCTTGACGATACTGATATAAAGTTCTTGAGAACAAGAAATCCAACATTTCTCCGCTAGGATCCCAGAAGAAAATCCCTAGCAACAATGTCTATAGTTCTTAAAGCAAGAGGGTAAGTGTTTCTTGTATTTGTGGGTGGGTATTTTATTGTTCAGTCTCTGAGTACTGTCCAGTTCTTTGCAATCCCATGAACTGCAGCACATCAAGCTTCCCTGTCCTTCACTATCTCCCAGAGTTTGCTCAACTCATGTCCATTGAGTCAGTGATGCCATCCAACCATTTAACCCTCTCTTATCCCCTTCTCCTCCTGCCCTTGATCTTTCTCAGCATCAGGGTCTTCTCCAGTGAATCAGTGGCTAGGGGAGGGAGCTTTTTCTGTGAGCTGCATATTGCCTTGTTCTAGAAATGTCCTAGTACTACTGAAATTCTGTTCAGTAGTCAGAATTTCAGGCATTGGTTGATTTCTAGAAATGTACAGGCTTAAGCCCCTGGATTTGCATTGTTATATTTTATAGACAAATTGGTAAATAAGTTTCTGAGGAAAAAGTCACTGAAAGTTTCTCAGTTATAATTTAGACAAAACATGAGAATAGTTGCCTGTATGTGCTTACTAGGTAGACAGATCTTAGTGAATCACAGGAAATGCTTGGAGATTAGTAAACCGCTTTTAATTTATCAGAGCCTTTTTATTTTCCTCTGCTGTCCTTGGTTAATGCCTTCCTAGCAGGGATATATTTATAAATGCACAGTATGTACACAACACCCAGGAGTGGAAATAAATTTCTGATCCTCACAAATGAGCATTCCCGATAAGCACACATTCTAATTTATACTTGGATCTGATCTTTAATTAGGTGAATAGTCATACTTACTCTCTCATAAACAATATTTACTGACTTCCTATGTAAATAAAATATTAGTTCTTTCCAATCGCCTTAGCCACACAGTTTTAGTTTAATGATAAACTCTTGGATGAATTTAAATAGTATTTTACAATATTTACATGATTGCATGTATTTTAAGCTAGAATGACTTTGTACTGTAAAATATCATTACACAATTTTATAACAATTACATGTGAGAAATTCAACCACACCAATAACAAACAAAACAAACATTTTATTCCATTGAAATGTTAGGATTACATGTTGAGCCTGTAAGTAATTTTAAAATACTTTGTGATCCCCAGGAACTTAGGAAAATATACATTTTTTAAAAAGGAGTATGTCAATGAACTTTTGAAAATCAAATAGTCACTTTACAATGTAAGACTAAGATGTAGCCACTTCTCCCCCATGTCTGCATCTAAGGACAAACAACAGGTTGGATTTGATTGTAGTTTTTGAGTGGATGTTACTTATTTTTTCATGTAGTTAGAATGTATTATACACATTGGAGTTCAGACTTGATACTGTAAATGTAAATAATAACTAGGAAGTCCATCATTCCTCAGAGCTAAGTGGACTCACATCAGATATTTGTTGGCCAAGAGTTTTAGTAGTTAAGAAAATTTTAATACATGAGAGTGGAGATAGGGAGCAGAGCTAGCTTGTTTTTTTGTTGTTGTAGTTTTTGTTTGGGGGTTGGTTTGTTTTTGCTTGCGTAGTAAAATGTGCCATTTTAAGTGTCCAGTTTAGTGACATTAAAAGCATCCACACTGTTGTGTTAGGTTGGGTTTTAAGGGCCACGTATCAAGTCTTAACAGATGCTGTTGTTCAAATTACTTTTTGCTTTTCAGAGAATGAATGTTTTTGAGAAAGAATGATCTGAATTAGTTATGTTTTAGAGAGAAATATATTGATGCTCAAAAAGACATGGAATAGAGATATTGCATGCTAAACAGAAGGACTTGCTTCTATTACTAAAAGTAGGGTAAAGCTAGAGATCCTGGGCTGGCTGCCAGACATACCTGTTAGTAGAAATGATAAAATTTTGGTTGTCTGCTTATTAACATTTTTGTCTTATTTCTAAATTGTTTCTAAACTTGAGGAAAGCAGATGCTCCTATTTATTACTCATTCAACTATTTCAGAATAATACATGCTTAATAAACCATTTAAGATGGATGAAATTAGAGAAAATTGCTATATTATCAAACTGAAAGTATGCATGGTAACAATGAGCTCCTTTACTGCTCAAATTAAAAGTTGATTTTCCATGTTGAGCTGCTCCCAGTAAAATGAATACAGTTCCAATGAGCTCAAATATGACAAAGAGAAAACATTATTTTTTTAAATCAGTGAATATTTATATCCAAGATATTTATGAATATACATGATTAATTTGTAAATCTAACGCATGTGTCCCCTAAGGATTGATGTAAAATGTTAATGCTGATTCTTGAAAGGAAAACATTTAATAAAGTACATATATACTATGTTTTAGAATACTGTATCTACAATCATTATTTGTCTAAAAAAATCAGCTTATACAGACATATTTTATAGGTATAATTCAGTTGTCCTGACAGGACAGAAATCTCATTCTGTCATGAATTTAATTGGTTCTGTCTCTTTTCTGTTTTCATAGCAACTCATCAAATTAATAATTTGTTTTATTCTTCCAAATTCATAGTAACTATCAAGGCAATCAGGTGAAATAGATTCATAGAGAGAATGGCATGATGAGAATTGGTATTACTATTTAATTTACTGCAGAAGTCCTTGAATTATTTTATACAACTCTCCTCATTGCAAGCTGAATAAAATGCCCATTTCCTAACTGATCCCTTTGAGATTTGGGGACATTAATTTTTTAGTCTCCTAAAGACATTTCTTATTTCCCACTGTATGAGTGATCTTCAGTAAAATGACTGTATCTTTACATAAAACATATTAAAACTGGCAACCATTTTAAACATATTAACTGCTGGATGGATTTCTATTATTGCTGAATACTCCTTCCTGACCACAATCCACATGATATTTCCTTGGAGAGATCTTGTTGAAAAACTGTCAGACTAGATATGGATCAGGTTCAGACATTCCCATTATTACAATTAGGGAAATGTTAGCAATTACAGTTCATTCATTAAATGACAAGTGGTGTTGACATTTATAGATTTTATTTCTGAGTGTCATTCTCAATTCATCACTAAAGTTTTTTGGGTTTTTGTTTTGTTTTCAGACAGGGTTTAAGTCTCAACTTTGAAAAATTCTATTGTAACTCCCAACGCCGATAGGAAGCAGTATGGTCTAAAACGATGGTGAGGCTTCAAGTTGACAGCTGTTATTATTATTGTTACTCTTGTCATTATTATCATTAGTTAGTAAGCCTGGTCCAAAGTGAAATCAGAAATAGATACAAGTTGTTCCCAGGTCACCTCTTAGATCACGTTTCTAACATAAGAAACTCTTAGGCTGCTTGTTTCCAGAGATGCAGATGCATTGGACGACCCTCTCGGTAGAGACTTGTCTTCCATTCACTTGTTTCCTTGCTCCTTAGAAAAACAACAATAATTACTTATTTACACTGTGTATTCTGCCTAGTCAGCAATGTGGGTTATTTCATGTGGACCTACTAACTGGAAGTAGTTAACTTCACCACAATACAGCGATCTTTTTATGCCTCCCCCTCTGAAAAGGGGATTTTCATCCCTGCTTATCAGAAACCGAGTGCCTGCGTTCATCCTCTGAGTATGTCTCACTTCCTTTCTATTGTTACTCCCTGTCTTGATTCATATCTGTACCCTGCTTGGCTGAGGAGTCTTGGACTTGTCTTATTTCTGGTATCTATCTTCTCCCAACTTTCAGTCAGTTTAGACATTGTAAATGCTGCCTGAAATGCATCAGCCCATCCTCACACCATTTGCTGGTGATTTTGAAGGCGTTATGCCTGCCTGTGTGGTCAACAAAATTACTTCCAGTGTAGCTACTGAAAATACTCAAGCATTTTTTAAATCAACTTTATTGAGCTATTACTTAACATACTACAAAATGCATTCAGTTTAAATATATAGTTTAGTAAGTTTATTTATATATATACATATACAAGTATATAAAATCATACCACAATTAAGATATAGAGCATTTTCATCAAAAATTTTGACTCCAAGTAACCCCTGGCGAATAAAATATTTAAAACATTTTTAATGCATTGTGGAACAGGGCAAGAAAACAAGGACTTTTTCACAGGCCACAACAATCCAAAAATGGGAAAGCAGAGGCATAGAGAGACGCTGGTGTTTGTAAGTTCCTTGGAGGTTCACAACCTCAGTTTTATTGGAACATTTGCAAAAATTGAACACATAGTAGGGAACAAAGAAAGCAAGCTTCAACAAACTACAAACAATTAAGCTCACATAGACCATATCCTCTGTGTACAAAAGCAATACAAGGGCAATCAAGTTAGAGACAATAAAATATATATTTTTCAGTAACTCAAAGAGAAGAAATTATAATAAAATTTTTAAAAATTAAAATTGAATTATCTTATAAAAGGTATTTGTGTGAATGGGGTGTGGCTCAATTTTAAGGAGGAAAACTGAATGGTAAATGCTACAACAAAATTCTAAATTCTCCTCTGTGAAAAGGAACAATGTCTGAGAATGTGACCTGAGTTTTTGAACTGAATTAGGAAAAAGACATATATTACATTGCGCACAGCTTCCCCCAGCAAAGTGGTGTGACCTCCTACCAATTAAGACTTCCATTCCAAAAGAGAGGCCTCGGCAGTGAAACGCAGTGCCTACCCTATGAAGGACTCTAAATACCACTGTAATTTTTTTTTTTTTGACCATCTTATACAAGCTTGGGAAAATCCTCTAAATAGCTCTTAATTCTGATAGAGACCATGACTTAAAATCAACTGTGAGGGATTTCTTCCTTTAGAGAAGTTGACATGTAAAGGGTCAGCTGAGCTTTGAGGGTTTCTTTTTGGCCTGAATGAGTAGAAGGAAGAGAGTCAGAAGGAATAGTGAGCAGTAAATGTGTGAAGGGGAATTTAAGATACAAAGCAATCTAAATTCAACTTAGGTTTAAGTTTTCCATACTATTTTTTGTCTTGATCAAAAAATCCTGAAGGAAGCAATTTTGAAATCTGAGATTTTTCTTTCTTTCTTTCTTTTGCAAAATTCTTTTTATCAATCAGAAGTGCACACTCTTGGAGGTTTAGAAACTTATCTTCTTTATTTTTCTAGGAATATGTTTTCCCTCTACATTTTAATCATGGGTATGATTACCACAGCTTAACTTGATATTTAACCCATCAGGATGGCCCCTAGTAGAATATTTCTGATAGCATCCAAATTTGGTTCTGTAGCCCACATGGAGGTTTTGGAGAAACTTAACACTCCTTAAATATCATTCTGCTTAAGCTGGCTAGAATAAATTCTTCTGTCTATACCTATTATCCTACACTAATGCATTATTCCAGTAACAGAGAACTAGAAATGTCATCCTAGAATGTTGAACAAACTGTCTCTTTGGGCATAAGACCAGTACCCTGAACCATATCATTCTTGAAAAATAATCCATGTGCTATGCAAGCCACCCATTGAAAATGTACAATTTAACGGTATTTTCTGAAGTATACTCAGAGTTGTGCAGTCATCACCAGAATCCATTTTCAATCATTTCCTCACCCCCAAAGAAGCCCTGTACACATTGGCAGACACTTCCCATGCTTTCCTCCCTTCCCAGCCACAGGCAGCTGCTAACTTACTTTTTGTCTCTGCAGATTTGTTTGTCCTGGACAATTCATTAAAATGGACTCTTACAAGATGCAGCCTTTGTGTCTGTCCACCCAGAGTGTAGCTTTGTCATGCTGACTGGGGTAGGAACAGTGACAACATCTTAGTGTTTTTACTGAGATTTATTAGATTTTCCTGAAAAATGGTTCTCCATTGGCAGTGTGTCCTTAGGATACTTCTCAGAGCCTTAGTCCATTTTATTTATTTTTATATTTTAAATGGATTTAGCTGGGGAGAAGTTCCTCTGGGCTCTTTGAATTGCTGTTCCCAATTCCCATTTTCATAAGGAGCTTTTGAAATGAGGATTTTTATGTATTGAAAGTTCCCTGAAGTGACGATTTGATAGTCGTTATACTCTGCTGTATTTTTATATTTAGAAATAAAGTGCAAAAATGGGTCCTCTACTAAGGGTTATACAAGAGGAAAAGGTTTCATCCAGAGGAGATGTATACATAGATTGATACAAATCCATGAAAATGTTTAATCAAATATGTTGCTTGAGTACCATGTATACCAGAACCCTAGGCTAAGAGCTGGTCCTTTACAATTGGAGAACTGACAAACACACAGTCTCTAGTAATAGAAGGTATTGAACATGTTGGGCAGATCTTTGCTAGACCAGATTCCCATGGACAAATTATTTGAGAGATGACTCCAGTGAAATATTGATCTTTAAGGACATTAGACCAGTGCCACCTATCATATGTTATTACTTGTAGCTGGCTTGAAAGACAAACCTAGCAGATCTATATTTGTCCTTTGTCCTTTAATTTACCTTACAGACTAACAACAGAGATGAAGGCAGATAGAGAGACACACAGAGCCATTAGTAAGAATATAGTTTTTAACATAGAATACACATTTTAAAAATTGATCAATTTTATAAAAGGATTCTTAAAACATGTGTATACATTCCTAGGAGACACAATAAACTCAGTGCTTGGGATTTACTTTTAAAAAGTAGGAGTTTGTACTCAACATAGAATGTAGCTCACCGTTCCAGAAGGAGGGCTCAAGTGACCCGGGAGAAAACCCTAGTTCTGAGGTAGAGATCTTCAGTCATGGTGGCAAAGTGGTTTATGCTGGATCTTGGTGGGGTCTCCAGAATTGGTGAAAACCCCACCCCCACCACACCAGAAAATCATCAGGAAAACATCTTGATCAAGCAAGATTAAATTTATTATACTTGACATAGCGAAAGAGAACCTGAACTTGGCATAGCCTTATTTGTGGGAAGGTGAGAAAGGTTATTTAAGTTTTAGGACCTCTGTTTGGTGATTTAGGGTGGATTTTGCCCAGTAAAGAATCTATTAGAATTAAGAAGAGTTTCTGATACAGCTTTTGTTTCATAGACACAGCAAGGCGATGGTCTTAAAATGAGTCTTGATGAAACAGCTGTTGGTTTCCATGGAGGCTGATTTGCTTGGGTTACAGACCCATTTTCTGAGAGGAAATATTTCCTAGGGTCAGCTTTTAGGTTATTTTTATTTGATCTTAGTTGTGTAACTAGGAACCTGAAGCTATGCCCAGCTTCATTTTTTACACAGAGACAGGCAATTATATTGGCATCATTTCTCACCATCTATATCCTATTTTAGAGAAGGAATGTGGAAGAAATAATATCAGGAGAAAAAACAACCCAACAAACCAGGTACATTTGAACATGTAAAACTTGATTACATTTGGTTTTCAAACTTTCTGTATATAAAAAATATATTTTGATTAAGTTTGCTAAACTAAACTTTTTATACTGTTCATACTGTTCATGGTGTTCTCTGTTTTTTGAGGATGAGATGGCTGGAAGGCATCACCGACTCGATGAACATGGGTTTGGGTAGACTCCTGGAGTTAGTGATGGACAGGGAGGCCTGGCGTGCTGCAATTCATGGGGTCCCAAGGAGTCGGACATGACTGAGTGACTGAACTGAACTGAACTGAAACCAAACTTTTAATGTTTTCTGTTGCAATTACATATTTCTGGGCTTCTCAGGTGGCGCTAGTGGTAAAGAATCCGCCTGCCAATGCAGGAGACAGACACAGAGACACGGGGTCCATCCCTGGGTTGAGAAGACCCTCTGGAGGAGGAAATGGCACCCCACTCCAGTATTCTTGCCTGGAAAATCCCATGGGCAAAGGAGCTTGGTGGGCTAAGAGTCAAACAGGACTGAGCACATAATCCTTTCCTACAAGTTTTAGATTAGATTCTGAGGTTATATCTCTCCTTAGGTTTGAAATGTGGTTCTGTATTTTTAAATTGTTCTAAATATATGTCTATTTTTTGGCCCTTGTAATTTGACTTAATTGTATGACATTTTTGTTCCCCTGTTAATTTCCAAAATGTTTTGATTACTAAATATTTATTGCAATGAGTGTCACAGAAATAGGAAAAAGTACTAGAACTTTTCTTTGTAGTGTTCTCTTAATTTGCATGAACTTCATCATTCAACTTTTAAGATATTTACTAAGACAAGATTTGATGTTTATATATTTATTATTCACCAGTAGCTGAGTCCCTATCCTTTCTTTTTTTTTTTTTTTGGTGGGGTTGGGGGGTGGTCCCTATCCCATAGAGACAATTTGATTTTACTGTTATTTGGCTTATTTTCTGCCACTGTAGGCATTTTTTCACCTTCCACATAGAAAGTATGTTTTCTCTGTTAAAGTTCAATGCCATTCAAAAAGATATTGACTTATTTGGCAAAGCAAGATAAGAAACCTTTAAATTAATACATCAATAGGTAAGTCAGAACTAAGTCACCTGATACGCTTGCTGAGGAAAAGGTTCAATTGACTGACTATATCTATTTATTCATCATGTAAGTAGAAACACTCATCTCCTCCTGGCCTAAATTGTGATAGCCCTCTTTACTCTTTGGTTGGGAAGCATATATAAATACATTAAGTTTTCTTTGTTAAAGTGTGTCTTTAAATTATGGAAGGTATTTTGGCATTCTTAGAAACATTATTTTTGCAATGGGTTTCTATTAAAATTTCAGGTCCTGTCAAGTGTCGTGGCAATGTTATGACACCGTACTTGTCTGTGGACTGTAAGGCACGCTTTGTATCCTCCATTGTAGAAAATAATATTAGGCAGTAATGTAATAAGATAGATTATGCAGTTTTTCTAGAAAATCATTTCATAGCAATTAGACCATTTTTATGACCTTTGTAATTAATTGCTATTCACTACAACTGGAGAAGTTTGTTCATATTCATAGATCTTTTAATTCTGAATTTCAATTACATACGGATTTTTTCTCTATAGAGCTTGTGTTCTGTGGTAAGTCTTCCAAATTAGCATCAAGGTTTGCAAAAAGCCCTTTTTAATAAGTCACACTTCTCTGAAATTCAAGCTGATAGGATTCAGATTATTACAAAGAGAGGCATCAATATTTGGATACAATAAGAGGATTACCTCATATACAATACACATTGTCAAAACCGAAAAAGACTGAAGGCAGGTCTTTTTTTTTTTTAACTTCAGTTTTCTTTTGAAAGTCTCCATTTCCAGTCATATGTTTGGAAGCCTAGGGCATCAACACAGTCAGCCATGGCATGGAAAGTGAAAAGGGGCAGAGAGGTTTGTGGATGTCATGGGCAAGTTCACCACCTTCCCTGATTAGCAGCTAGTAACATGCTAGGTAAGCTAACATTATTTGTTAGCTGTCTGGTTATAATTATCTTGAAAGTAACTATTATTGCACTGTGTTTTAAAGACATGATCAAAATAAGCAAGCTAGTTGCTAATGTTTGTCAAATACAAACTGGCAATGGGGTTGCTTAAAATAATGGATAATGATAATTGCTATCCTGGAAAAAATTTATAGTAACCAGATTCATTAATTGTGTTCAGCCCTGGATTCAAATTAAAAATAAGTTTTCCCTGGGGGAAAAATGTGAATGTTTGTGTATGATTAAAATGAAAGTGTCCCTTCAGTGCCACTTACAGAAGCTATTTTTCTTTCTTTCTTATTCTGTTATTTAAAAAATGTTCTAGTGTAGCTATATTTACATTTGAAGTTTTTTTATATTTTGTTTCTTTGCTTTTTTAAAAAATTTATTTATTTTCTTTACATTATTATGTTGGTTTTGCCATACATTGACATGAATCCACCATGGGTATACATGTGTTCCCTTTCGAGAACCCCCCTCCCTCCTCCCTCCCGATTCCCTCTCTATGAGTCATCCCGGTGCACCAGCCCTGAGCAGCCTTTATCTAGCATCAAACCTGGGCTGGCAAACATGTGATAATTTACATGTTTCAGTGCCATTCTCCCATATCATCCCACCCTTTCCCTCTCCCATAGAGTCCAAAAGACTGTTCTATACATCTGCGTTTCTTTTTCTGTCTCGCATGCAGGGTTCTTGTTACCATCTTTCTAAATTCCATATATATGAGTCAGTATACTGTATTGTTGTTTTTCCTTCTGGCTTACTTCACTCTGGATAATAGGCTCCAGTTCCGTCCACCTGAGTAGAACTGATTCAAATGAATTTTTTTTAATGCTGATTAATATTCCATTGTGTATATGTACCACAGCTTTCTTATCAATTCGTCAAGACAGTATGGTACTGGCACAAAGACAGCAATATAGATCAATGGAACAAAATAGAAAGCCCAGAGATAAATCCATGCATCTATGGACACCTTATCTTTGACAAAGGAGGCAAGAATATACAATGGAGAAAAGACAATCTCTTTAACAAGTGGTGCTGGGAAAACTGGACAGCCACTTGTAAAAGAATGAAACTAGAACACTTTCTAACACCATACACAAAAATAAACTCAAAATGAATCAAAGATCTATTCATAAGACCAGAAACTATAACACTCCTAGAGAATAACATAGGCAAAACACTCTCCGACATAAACCAAAGCAAGATCCTCTATGACCCACCTCCCAGAATATCGGAAATAAAAGCACGAATAAACAAATGGGATCTAATTAAAATTAAAAGCTTCTGCACAACAAAGGAAGCTATAAGCAAGGTGAAAAGGCAGCCTTCAAATGTATTCTTTTTAATGGCTGAGTAATATTCCATTGTGTATATGTACCACAGCTTTCTTATCCATTCGTCAGTTGATGGGCATCTAGGTTGCTTCCATGTCCTGGCTATTGTAAACAATGCAGCGATGAACATTGGGGTACACGTGGCTCTTTCAATTCTGGTTTCCTTGGTGTGTATGCCCAGCAGTGGGATTGCTGGGTCGTATAGCAGTTCTACTTCCAGTTTTTTAAGGAATCTCCACACTGTTCTCCATAGTTGCTGTACTAGTTTGCATTCCCACCAACAGTGTAAGAGGGTTCCCTTTTCTCCACATCCTCTCCAGCATTTATTACTTGTAGACTTTTGGATGGCTGCCATTCTGACTGGTGTAAAGTGATACCTCATTGTGATTTTGATTTGCTTAATTGAAATCCATATGATCAGATGAGTTTCAGAAATTAGATTACTTTCATTTTTGTGTTTTAGAAAGGAATTTGGAACATATTTCAAATATTGACCTCTTAATCAACTACATTAATATTTATGTAACAAAATATGCAAATAATTATGCTCAATAAATAAAGACCAAAGTGAGCTATACATGAGTTCTAGTGAAGTATTATAGTCAGATCAATTGTGGACTAACATCAAATCTTCAGGCATTTTTGATCTTAAGAATCCTGGATAGGTATTAACTGCCTGTGGTTGTTTCTCTGAGAAATGTATATTTAAATAAAGTCTCTAAATTAAAAAAAAAAGCATACAACAGTAAATCTATCATAAAATTATCAAAATACTATAATGGTCAATCCTTTTGTAAAGAAAAATCACCAGGTTAAAATAAATATTTCTTGTCTAATTTTCCATTGTTATTAAAGCATTATTATTTCCAAAATATAGTTAGAAACAGGATTCCAAATTCAAATGCTTATTTTCTAGGGTCACTCCAGTACGATAAGTGGGTGAAATGTTCAGATGGTCAGATATGATGTGACTGGAAGTGTTAGAGAACTTGAACTGAAGATGGGAGAGCTGGCCAGTAGGCAGCCATCTTCTGTCCGTCTGTCTGTCTCTGTCTTTCTCTCATACACACACAGAACCAGATGTGATTATGGAGTGAGAAATATATATATATATATGTATATATATTATAGTGGAAGATAGATTATAGTAACCTATAGTAGTTTTTATAGCCACTTAAGTAGTCTTTCATTTAGTTTGTTGTTGCCATTCTTTTCTACTTCTCTAAAAACAATATCTAACTTATTTAAATATTCATTTATCTTATTCAGTCTTTTGACAAATAATTATTAAATTTCTACTCTATTAAAAAATGAGTGTAAGACTCTGGGGCAGCAAGTGAAAGAGTCCGTTCATAGCCTCAAGATGAGCTAAACAGTCTATGCTTATCTCACAGAGACGGGAGCCCAGTGCTGCAGGGTTCCAAACTGAGCACTCTTCTTGGTCTGAGGATGCTAGGGGAGCACCCCCAGAAATGACAAATGTTGTGAAGGAAGAGGAAAAGATAATCAAGCAATGGATGGGACAAGGGTTTCCAAGGAGAGGGCAGAATAAAGCGTCACATGTAACTGAGGAACTAAGGAGAATCCATTATGGCAAGAGCTTACAATAAAAATGTATATCCTAGGGGGTTCAGGATGGGAACACATGTAAACCCATGCCTGATTCATGTCAATATATGGCAAAAACCACTACAGTATTGTAAAGTAGTTAGCCTCCAATTAAAATAAATAAGTTAAAATGTATTTCCTGTTTTAAATAAGCAGGGCAACAATAGAGCTACTTCCATTGTTAAGATTATTCAAATTTTTGTTAATTCCACATTTTCTCCTTTTATCAGTTATAAGTCAGTATAGTTTGAATATAAGACTGTTGAGATGTGTGTTTTTTATTTCTTTGCAAAAAAAAATATTCTCTGTACTTATACTCTCAAAAGACCAAACAAAGAAACCCCCCCAAAAGAAACAAACATACCCCCCCCAAATTCTTCTGGCTATATTTGATAAAGGTACATCATTTTTCAGGCTTCCCTGGTGGTTCAGTGGTAAAGAATCTGCCTGCCAATGCAGGAGCTGGGGGTTTGATCCCTGTGTTGGTAAGATTTGCAGACAAAGGAAATGACAACCCAATCCAGAATTCTTGCCTGGGAAATCCGATGGACAGAGAATCCTGGCAGGCTCCAGTTCATGGGCCCACAAAAGAGTCAGACATGACTTAGAAACTCAACAACAATATCATTTTCATTATAGGAGAAAGAAAGTAAATTTATATTCAGAAAATGAAGATCATGGCATCCAGTCCCATCCCTTCATGGCAAATAGATGGGGAAACAGTGGAAACAGAGAGACACTTTATTTTTTGGGGTTCTAAAATCATTGCAGATGATGATTGGAGCCAGAAATTAAAAGACACTTGCTCCTTGGAAGGAAAGTTATGACCAACCTAGACAGCATATTAAAAAGCAGAGATATTACTTTGCTAACAAAGGTCTGTCTGTCAAAGCTATGGTATTTCCAGTAGTCATGTATGGATGTCAGAGTTGGATGGTGAAGAAAGCTGAGCACCAAAGAACTGATGCTTTTGAACTGTGGTGTTGGAGAAGACTCTTGAGAGTCCCTTGGCCTGCAAGGAAATCCAACCAGTCCATCCTAAAGGAGATCAGTCCTGAGTATTCATTGGAAGGACTGATGCTGAAGCTGAAATTCCAATTCTTTGTCTACCTGATGCAAAGAACTGACTCATTGGAAAAGACCCTGATGCTGGAAAAGATTGAAGGCAGGAGGAGAAGGGGATGACAGAGGATGAGATGGTTGGATGATATCACCAACTTGATGGACATGAGTTTGAGCAAGCTCTGGGAGTTGGTGATGGACAGGGAAGCCTGGAGTGCTGCCATCCATGGGGTCGCAGAGAGTGAGACACGACTAAGTGACTGAACTGAACTGATACAAAGAAATATGTGTAAAGAATATAAAGAAAGAGAAAAGAAAAACAAGCAAGAAAGTAACTAGTTCTTTCCTAAACCTAATTTCATAGGGTAATTATACCTCCTGTTTCAAAGAAAAACTAAGATTTGTGTTACAACTGGAATTCTGTATTGTTTTATCTTGCCAGTGTATTTTATTTTTTCATATAAAGTTCACCACATAACTTGGAACAGCAAAAGTATACACTTAACTCCAAAGCAAGCATTCTATTGTTATTTTAAATTCCTGTACAACGACTAAATGGAAGAAATTGAACTAAATGAAATTATATTTTGCCTTCTTTTATTAAAAATTCCTACAAATAGAGCAAGAATATCTGTATTCCAAATGCATCCAGTGTTATGATATGAAAACTGTGACCGAGCAACAATAGCATGCAAAATCCACTGGGAGAAACTTCACAGTGACCTGGGTAAGACTGCTAATTTACTTTTATCGTTTCAAGTGAAAGTGACTTGAAACTGAGGGAGACTAATCTGAACAGTAAGCCTAATTGCAAATGCCTCAGTACATTATGCAGATAATAACAGCTCCCGTGTGGATAATAGGAGTTAGAAGAGTACTGGAAATTATACTTTCTTTAGCCGTTGTGAAAAGGAACCGATATTGCATCTTATCTCCTGATCCTCATACTACACTGGAAATTGCTTTCCAGGTTTTACTAATTTTATTGACAGGATATTATGTGAAACTTTTGTTTTTTCCTTATGCACTTATTAAATTTAAAAGTACGCCCAGTAGCAATATTTGAAAATAACAAAAAAAGCCAGAAAAAGGAAATTCTATTCATATACATCTATGACTTCATATGGTTTTTATCACCAGCATTCATTTTGTTATTTTTCAGTCCTGTCCTGTCCGATTTTCTCTGACCTCATGAACTGCAGCACACCAGGCTTCCCTGTCCTTCACTATCTCCCGAAGTTTGCTCAAATTCAAGCCCATTGAGTTAGTGATGCTATCTGACCATCTCATCCTCTGCTGCTCCCTTCTCCTTTTGCTTTCAATATTTCCCAGCATCAAGGTCTTTTTATTATGGTATCTCAAATAAATCGAGATGATTTCCATTTCAAATGAGTCTGTATTAGGCAAAAGATATTCTGTCCATATGCCTGTGAAACTGAATGTCTCTGAAATTAGGGTGAGCTGCTAAACCATGCACAAAATTTACGCTGTTAAATAAAACACAGTAACTGCTATTGTGAATAAGTATTGAGATATTTAATATTTACATATAGACTTAAATCATTTAGTGAATTATACCTCACATGAAAATAAGACTTTCCTACCTCTAATATAGAGATTGAAAGCCATCCGGTGATGAGACGGACTGTATGTTATGGGAGCCCAAGAACAGTCTGGCCCAGACCTGACGCTGCAGTGAAAAGCAGGGTCAGGCTTAGGACCTGAGTTCCTGCGGAGCCCCCTCTCATGCTAGGACCACTGGTGATTCACAAGGGTAGCCTTTAACCATCGATCCACTAATTCTACATTTGCCCCAGTTGGAGCGTGCAGCGCTCTTGATGATATTCACACTGACCCACATATGCACACAGACACACAGATATTTACAAATATTCTTCTTAACAAGCAGCAAATCACTCATTCCCAAGTTAAAGTTATGGTTTGAGTTCTACTTATTAAGTATATTCATACATTTTGCTCTATAGTGTGGTACTACTTGGTGTAGTTTTTCTTTTTTGGTTTTGGGGTTTTTTGGGGGTTTTTTTTTGGTTGTTGGTACTGACCAAGCTTTTTAAAACTTGTTTACTTTAAGCAAGTTAATGCACCATAAAGTATTTTAAGTTAGGTAATAGAACAGAATGCTCTAGTCTGTTTTAAAATTCAGTTGCTTCCCCAAATGGTGTTCATTGCAATAAAATACAAAGTTTCTGAAGTGTGAGGAATTCTAGGTAATTCCAAACACTATACTAAATTGATCTGTTAAACTTCATTCTGGAAAAGCATTCACTATACCCCATATAATAATGAGAACTAAATATTTAAAAGGAACTTAATACAGAGAATTAACAAAGGGTTTGGCAGTGATCTGAAGATGAAAACTTTTTTACCAAATAAAAGCAGATTTGGGCTTTATTCAAGTTAAATTATTTATGATACTTAATGTCAATAATGGCATGATAAACTCAGAGTAAGTTACATAAATGAACTAATATTATTCTCGAATATTTAGTACATTTTCTGAAAGCCATCTTAAGGCCACAAAATGCTTGAAGCATTTTTACATTGCCATTCTGTTATGTTGTCTGATTAAAGGGTGTGGGATGCTTTACCCTAACTGATATTAAAATATTATGCATCATGGAAATATCACTGAACCACAATTTAGGTAGATATCCAACTTATATTAAAATGCTTAATATACTAATACTGTCCTACTTAACATGTGAAAGATGGTATGAAGTACTGGGAATGGTGTGGAAAACCACACAATTCTTATGAAACCTCTAATCCGGTAAGGAAGATAGATAATTATGCAGTTCTGCAAACAATAAATATAAATGTACAACTTGCCAGCTATGTGGAGAATGACATGGTGCCCCCAAAGCATATTTGATTTGACAAAGGCCGAGACAAGAGATGACTCCTCAGACGAACTGTTGCTAAAGTGTAGTCATGAAAACGTTTAGATAAATCTGTGTCCAAATTGTACTGGCAGTACTGTTCTTGCTGTAACTATAACTTGCAACTACATACGCTTCTGTGACCATCCTTCAGCAATATGCTCAGCAAAAACCTTTAGGAATTTTTGTCTCCTTCACTCTTTGCACTGAATAAAATCATGAAACTTTGTGTCCAAATGGAAGTTGATTGTATGCTTTTTAACACACAGACCCTTCAACTCTGCCTTTCTTTCTTAAACATTTTTATTGGGCTTTGTTTGATTTACAGTGTTGTATTAGGCATATCCTTGCCTGGAAAATCCCATGGACACAGGAGCCTGGTAGGCTGTAGTCCATGAGGTCGCAAAGAGTGGAACATGACTGGGTGATCTCACTCACTTACTCATCAGGTCTATCAGCAGTGGTGTATCCATGTAACATTGTTGTATCAGCAAAATGAATCTGTTATACATATACATAAATCCACGCCACTTTTTTTTAAGTTCTTTTCCCATACAGGTCATGACAGAGTTTGGAGTAGAGTTCCTTACGCTATAGAGTAGGTCTTTATTAGTTATCTATTTTATGTATAGTAGTATGGAGATGTCAATCACAACCTTCCAATTCATCCTTCTCCTCCCTTTTCCCTGGTAACTTTAAGTTTATTTTCTATAGCTTTAACTCTATTTCTGCTTTGTATGTAAGTTCCTTTGTACCTTTGTTTTGGATTCCACATGTAAGGGATGTCATAGGATATCTCTCTCTCTGATTTGCTCCACTCAGTATGATAATCTCTAGGTCCATCCATGTTGACATAAATGGCATTATTTTATTCTTTTTTTATGAGTGATATTCCATTGCATATATATATATACACACCACATCTTCTTTACCCATTCCTCTGTTGATGGACGTTGGAGGCAGCTTCCATGACTTAGCTATTGTAAATACTGCTACAACGGGCGTCCTGGTGCACTGAAGGTTTTCTGGTTTTCAAGGCTATGGTTTTCCCAGTGGTCGTGTATGGATGTGAGAGCTGGACGATAAAGAAAGCTGAGAGCCGAAGAATTGATGCTTTTGAACTGTGGTGTTGGAGAAGACTCTTGAGAGTCCCGTGGATTGCAAGGAGATCCAACCAGTCCATCCTAAAGGAGGTCAGTCCTGGGTTTTCTTTGGAAGGACTGATGCTGAAGCTGAAACTCCAATCCTTTGGCCACCTCATGTGAAGAGCTGACTCATTGGAAAAGACCCTGATGCTGGGAAGGATTGGGGGCAGGAGAAGAAGGGGACAACAGAGGATAAGATGGTTGGAAGGCATCACCGACTCAATGGCCGTGGGTTTGGGTGGACTCAGGGAGTCGGTGATGGACAGGGAGGCCTGGCGTGCTGCGGTTCATGGGGTCGCAAAGAGTCAGACACAGCTGAGCGACTGAACTGAACTTAACTGGATATATGCCCAGGAGTGGGATTGCTGCATCACATGGTAGTTCTGTATTTAATTTTTAAAGTTATTTCCATGCTATCCTTCATAATAGCTGTATCAATTTACATTCCCACCAACAGCAGAAAATAGTTCCCTTTTATTCACACCTTCTCTAGCATTTATTGTTTGTAGATTTTTTGATGATGGTCATTCAGTGGTTGGTACCTCATTGAAGTTTCGATTTGCATTTCCCTAGTAATTAGTGATGTTAAACATCTTTCAAGTACTTTTAAACCATCTGTATTCTTTGGAGAAATATCTATGTAGATCTTCTGCCCATTTTTTGATTGGGTTGTTTGTTTATTTTGAACTACATGAGCTGTTTTTATATTTTGGAGATTAATTCCTTGCCAGTTGCTTCATTTGCAAATATTTTCTCCCATTCTGATGACTGTCTTTTTGTCTTGTTTATAGTTTCCTTTGCTGGGCAGAAGATTTTAAGACCAATTTGTTTATTTTTGTTTTATTTTCTTTACTCTAGCAGGTAGATGGAAAAAGATATTGCTGCAATTTATATTGGAGAGTTTTCTGCCTGTGTTTCCCTCTAACCTTGCCTTTCTAAAAGCTTTCATACATTCTTTTGTTGCTGCTGAGCAAGTAAATATTCAATGAACTTCTTCATATAACAATTCATAGTCCACATGTTGGAAAATCTTAATATTTAGAAGTATTATTTTTGTTTGATTTTCCAAAGAGGAAACGTTTTTATATGTTCTATGTTTTAGGAGGTATATATTTTGAAAATAAAAATAGCACACTGTTTTCAATAAAAACTTCAACTTTGTGTTACTATTAGAGAGCTAGAAGTTCAAATACAGTTCTCATAGTTGGGTTGACTTTTGGTATGACTTTGAGGTAATCTCAGTGCCTTGGATTTTTCATCAGTAGAGGAGGAATAAAAATAATTGCCTAGCTATAGGAGTCTTGTAAGGATTACAGAATTAATGTATTTACGTTTTCTGAGAATCTAAGATGAAAGGTCCTAGACAAGTATGAAATATTATTCAGGACAAATGTGATAGTTAAAATATCACATTCAGGTTAATAAATGTCACTTAAGATCGAAAGTTTATTTTATGCATTTCTGCAGAAATATGAAGGAAATTATTTATCTTCAATAAGTATTTTTTAAGTGCCATGAACTGTTACTAGGTACTAAAAGAAATAGTCTGATATTTTCCAACTCTCTATTTCTGGCATTATATACATTAACCATATTGTGCAAATGGCTTTCAGAATTAAAACGAACACTGCTGGAGCAAAAGAAAAGACAAAAATACCTATAAAGACGTCAACAGTTTGAGCAATGACAAATTAAAATTAGGTAACATGGATAGTGCCGAGAAGAAAAGAAAATGGCATCATTGAGAAGATTGTAATGACGAGTTTTAAAATGCAGCATCTCTATTAAAATGTATTTAAATATCATAACCAAACATAAAGTCTTTTATTAACTATAATATCTGTGAGGATAACTCATTTTAAGATAGATTTCCCTTGCAAAATGCTGTGTCTAGCATTGGTTTACACTGCATATGGCTTATAATTAGCAGCAAAAAATCATATTTTATAACAATGTTTGAAGGACACATGATCCTACCATCTTTTCACAATATGATTTTAAGTAAGTAACGTTTCACGTATGCTGATAAAGTGCAACTATGCATACAGTAAAAGATTAACAGAAGTAATCTAAAGTGTTCTCAGAGAACAGTTCCTTGCTTACAGGTTTTTAAATATGCTTTATTAATATTTATATTTTGTTGCCTTTAAAATAAATGAAATCCAATGATTAGATGTAAAACTAAGAAAACTCCACCACCCGTATGTACTCCCCAGTGACTTGAATTAATGTAGTTAAAGAACATGTTGTCCATGGATTTGTGTAATTTTGCCAATGGATGAAAAGGACATTCTTAGCTTACCCACCATCTAGATCAGAATCATAAATATAACATTTATTAAACTATACAATTATAAATGAGTAGCTTTTCCTACCAGTAGTAGTTTTTTCCTTTTAGGTACCATAGGAATTATATATATAAACATAAACTAATAATGTCTCTTGAGAGTCTCAGAAAATGGTTCTAGGAAATATGCCCTAGGATGAATTTGCAAAATAGTGATTAAAAGAAATTTTGAAATAGTATCACACCTAGCCTTTAAATATGTGTTAAGAATTCTTTTACAATTTAGTCATAAAAATAAATAGCTTAGAAGAATGATTTGTGTGTGTGTGTGACAGAGTAGAGGAGGGCTAGAAATGAAGGGCCAGTTAACTGACCAAGTCTCTGCAGGCAGTTTATAAAGAACTTTATTTCATGTACAGACACAGAGATGGACAAGATTTTAGGCTTGTTATTGTAAAACATTGCTAAGAAAGCCTCTAGGGTGCCTCAAAGCAGGGAGGCTGAGCATGGCCCCTCTTGCTTGGAACAGACCGCTTCTGAGTTTACTTTTTGTATGTAGGAGCTCCGTAAAAGATTTCACTGGAAGAAATTGCTCAGCGGCTTGAAACAGTCTGAAATATGCTTTAAACTGCTTTAGACTGCTCTTTCCATTTTGAGATGAGGCATTTCTTCTCACCTGACAACCAGAGGCCCAGAGGGATTTTTGTGTCGTGAAGTTAGCGCTTTGAACTTTGAAATCATTCACCCACTTTCACCCCAGACCTCAGAACTTCGATGTATGTCCTCTACTGTGTTTGGTCTGTTAGAACTGCAGTCACCCCGTTTTTTTCTTTAATAATCCAAGCATGCCCCTGCCTTAAAGACTTTGCACTGGATGGTCTCCATGACAAAAATGAATTTTTTTCCCAAGATAATTTCATAGCCCTTTCTCATACCTTTTTATATTTTAACTCAAATGCCAGCTCTTCGTTGAGGCCTTGTGTTTTATCCTCTCATGGTAGATGGGTTGCAGAAATGGCCATGATTCTTTCCCCTGCCACTGACAAGGTGCCTTGCAAAATGACCTTGCAGCTGCCGCTATGACGACAGAGATTAGACTTCTTCCATTCTTTGACTCCAGGATAACCTTTGCTTTGGGAAGTAGCCTGCTGTGGAAGTGATAGGTTTCAATCCAGAGCTTAGGTTTTAAGAGACCTTGCACACTTACGCTTACACGTTTGGAGCTTGATCCACCACCCTGAATACAAGCTGATCCTATTGAACTGTTGATGGCCTCACAAGAAATGTCATTCATTTCCAGAAGTGCTCTGTGGAATCACTGTTTCTTGGAAGCAAGCATCTGGGAAAGGAAGAGCAAGTGGTTTATATGGTCTCTTTGCAATCTTGTATTTCCCACTGGTCAACGTTTACGTATCATGGGATGTAAATTCTCAAATACTCTCGTCTGGGATACCCAGTTTTCTAGGCAGGCAGTGGGGAAGACAGAACCTCCATTGGTCAATTCTGCTGGAGCAGGGCCTTAGGGCTGTTGGGGCTCCGTGCTGAAAATGAGAGTCTTGTTAAAGTCCTGCTCTCATTCCTGGGGAAGTCTAAGAACAGCCAGTGGTATTTAAAAAAAAAAAAAAAAAAACAAGACAACAGATGGAATGTTATGCTCCAACAGAGAGAATGTTATGTGATAACTATGGGACTGCTGTGATTTGGGCAAACCCAAACCAGAGTCAGGTGGTTCGTATAGGACTGCGGTATCAGACATGTCTTAATCATCAGTTCCTCTGTACATCCTTAGACTCCTGGCTAAATTCCGTGTCCCTCCCACACTGAGTCTACATACTACTTTCATGCTCCATTTTTCTCCTTAGTCACTTCATATTTACATATTATGTATTTTGATTTTGTGTTGCATATTATTTGTTTTCCTCCATTAGTATTTAAACTCTGTGACAAACGGAAATCTTACATGATTTTTCACTATTACTTCTCCAAGATCCAGAACAGTGCTTGGAACATAGTCGATTTTCAGTAAATATTTGATTTTTGAAGGAAAAGAAATACTTGACTAGAAAAAACAAATACTTGACTAACTAGATGTTCAAATAAAGTTAAACTATTTGCAAACCGTTAAGAATTGAATAATTCTTTAAAAATTTTAAACTATTCTTTTCAGGTCAATTATGTAACAGTGGTCATATCTGCATTGCTAAATCTATTGATAAGAATCAGTTTTCAATAAAACAGGTGTCCCCTTTCTCATTAATATATGTGGATCTAACTGGGGAGAGAACTTAAGTGATTATTTTTAGACATGAAAATGTGGGCATCACCATCTAACAAGATTACTTTTTTGATTATTATGTAATCACTTATTCACTCTGCTCACAAATTTAGGCAAATCTTGATTAAAATTACCACTGTTATTTTAAAATAATGTAATTCTGCTTCTTACCCTGAGTTCATTCTGCCCTACACATCCAGGGGACTTTCTTGATTAAAACATTGAATTATCTAATCACTTCTGTGTACTATAAATGTATAGCAAATGTTGAAAATGTAGCAGCTTGTGACTCTTTAAACCAGATAGTCTACTTGTCCTTGAAACTTAAAATTTTAACTCATGTTACTCTATTGTCTGTGTTCAAAACTTATATTGCTTAAAGCATCCCTATTAAATTTTAGTTGTGTGTGCATAGTGAGCAGGGGCATATGCAAGAGAGAGAGAGAAGGTTTCTAGCCTGAGAGTAAACTGTGCTAAACTTGTGATTCAGAAATGAGGTCCAACTGTGTCTGCACTTAAAGAAGCGGTGACCTGACTAAGTGGAAGTCTGTTTCACTGGGCACGAGGGACTCAAGTTCTTGAGTGAATTTTGATTGGTTGTATCTTATCATTTTTATATGCTCTTCTCTTAGTGTTTACTAAGTTTTCCGTATATAATTATTAAATTTTATCTTTACTCACACTTTATGCAATATCCAACAACAGATTATGTAAATGTCAACAACAAGTTTCAAAATATGTAGAAAATAGAGGTGAATGAATGTCTTGTAATTCTTAAACTGAAGAAATATTTCTTATGGCACAGCAAGCAATAATGATAAGAACTCTATTTTGAATAAAAGCAAGGACTTTTCGTTATCAAACTATTTAAAGTGATTGAAAAGACACATTTGATTATATTAATACATAAAACTGAAAAATAATTAGAAGGTTATGCAGTGAAATTTTATAAATCAATAAACAAAGCACAGCTTAATAAAATAGTGAGAAACAAGAGAATAAACATGTAAGAGGAAACATATAGTCAGCAAACACACAGAGATGTTCAAAATCATTACTGATTAAGAAAAGAGCAAATCAAGATCACCATGAAATACAATTTTATGCTCATTTGAAGTCAATATTTTTTTTTAATTCACTTGTCAACATTGAGTGTTGAAGAGCCAAGGGTCCACAGGATCTTTAATTGTTGATGGGAATGTTATAATCAATTGGAAAAAGAAGCTTGGCATTATCTCCTAAATGTGAACATAATCATACAGGATGACTTATCAAAGCCACTCCCAGGTAAATGTCCAAGCTAAACATGCACGTATTTATTACCGGACATGCACAAGATTCACAGCAACATTAAACAGAAAGGAAAACAAAATGAAAACTATAGTTTATCTACCTGATGAAATGCTATACAGTAGTCACCACAGCTGATCTTCAGTGACAGACACATGGATTATAGATGAAGATCATCAATATGATTCTAATTACAAAAGTATGTACCCAAACTTAAAATATAGCATAACACAGTTTATATATAGCTAAGAAATCTTAAAATTTAAAAATGCTTTTTTAAGAAATATGTGTGTGTGTGTTTAGGCATAAGGTTATATAGAAAGCATGTAAAGCATTAAACGTGATGGTTAACTTGGGCCGGAAGAGACTGGGACTTGGGTTGGGGGGTTAACACATGTTATGGTTCAATGTAGGTTCCTGTCAATATTTTAACTTTGATTTTGGGTAACTGGCTTGGGGGTGCCTATTTTATTAATAAAAAACAACATCAGTGGGCCATACAATGAGCATTGCTTGTGTCAGGAAACAAGTTCAGTTCAGTTCAGTCGCTCAGTCGTGCCCGACTCCTTGCGACCCCATGAACTGCAGCACGCCAGGCCTCCCTGTCCATCACCAACACCCGGAGTCCACCCAGACCCATGTCCATCAAGTCGATGATGCCATCCAGCCGTCTCATCCTCTGTCGTCTTCTTCTCCTCCTGCCCTCAATCTTTGCAAGCATCAGGGTCTTTTCCATTGAGTCAGCTCTTCACATCAGGTGGCCAAAGTATTGGAGTTTTAGGTTCAGCATCAGTCCTTCCAATGAACACCCAGGACTGATCTCCTTTAGGATGGACTGGTTGGATCACCTTGCAATCCAAGGGACTCTCAAGAGTCTTCTCCAACACCACAGTTCAAAAGCATCAATTCTTCAGCCCTCAGCTTTCTTTATAGTCCAACTCTCACATCCATACATGACCACTGGGAAAACCATAGCCTTGACTAGATGGACCTTTGTTGGCAAAGTAATGCCTCTGCTTTTCAATATACTGTTTAGTTTGGTCCTAACTTTCCTTCCAAGGAGTATGCGTCTTTTAATTTCATGGCTGCAGTCACCATCTACAGTGATTTTGGAGCCCAGAAAGATAAAGTCAGCTACTGTTTCCACTGTCTCCACATCTAACTGCCATAAAGTGATGGGACCCGATGCCATGATCTTAATTTTCTGAATGTTGAGCTTTAAGGCAACTTTTTCACTCTTTTCTTTCACTTTCATCAAGAGGCTCTTTAGTTCCTCTTCACTTTCTGCCATGAGGGTGGTTTCATCTGCATATCTGAGGTTATTGATATTTCTCCTGGCAATCTTAATTACAGCTTGTGCTTCCTCTAGCCCAGCATTTCTCATGATGTACTCTGCATATAAGTTAAATAAGCAGGGTGACAATATATAGCCTTGACATACTCGTTTTCCTATTTGGAACCAGTTTGTTGTTCCATGTCCAGTTCTAACTGTTGCTTCCTGACCGGCATACAGATTTTTCAAGAGGCAGGTCAGGTGGTCTGGTATGCCCATCTCTTTCAGAATTTTCCACAGTTTACTGTGACCCACACACTCAAAGGCTTTGGCATAGTCGATAGAACAGAAATAGATGTTTTTCTGGAACTCTCTTGCTTTTTCAATAATCCAGTGGATGTTGGCAATTTGATGTCTGGTTCCTCAGGAAACAAGGATAATGATTGATTCAGTTCTGTACATGGATAATCTGTAGATAAACCAAAAGTGACTTCCAGACCCAGGTCACTTTCTTTCTAAAGCCCACCTGGGACAATGTTGTGAAAGTGTGATTTGGAACCGTCCAAATGCAGTTTGTAGGGGAGTCTCTGGAGACCCAGAGTCCTGAGCCCTAATGAGAACCTAGTGATTTGGGTTCATTTCAGTTTATTCCCTGGACAGCCCTTCTCCTATATTTAACAACAGTATGAGGTTGAAGGGTGTGATTGTGTGACCTGCCTTTTTTTTGGCTCCCTTCCCAGTTTCCTTATTTTGATCTGTGGTTCTCAAAAGCAGCTCTTAATCAGAGAGGCAGTATCACCTCTTAGAAATGCAAATTCTTTGGCGCCATCCAAGATCTTCTGGATTAGATGCCTTGGGAGTATCTTGTCCCCAGGGACCCAGATTTACGTTTTACACCGTGCCTTTCAGGTGATTCTGACACATGCTAATGTTAAAAAGCCACTGCCTTCAATTCCTATTTCTCCATAAGTTTTCTCTACACTTATTGTTCTTAACCTCTAATTTCAGGTAAAACATATTTAAATTTAACTAAATAAACGATGACACTGATTTTATCTTAAGTTTTTCTGAATTCAAAGCTCCTTATCTTCTAATCCTTTCCCACTTGTAGCCAGAGTGATGTTCTAAAATGTAGAGCTGTTATGATTGAAATGCTTCAGTGACTAACAATCGCCCTTAGCATAGCATCTAAACTTCTCACAGGATACAAATTCTTCCACAATTTTGCAGCGTCTTTCTCTTTGGTTTCATTTTTCCTTCACATTGTCAGGTTCATTTTCAAACAGATTAAACTCTTTGCAGTTACATATGCTTTTCCACATCTAGTTCTTGGCACATGCTGAAGTCTTTTCCACCTATTCCTTCTCATTCTCCTCGTGCACTTTTAACAAAGTAATATCTAGCCTTGACCTAATTCTTGCTATGAACCTCCTTACCCTTGAAATTCTTTTTTCTACTCTAAAAATTGGTCAGTTCTACTTGCCATCCATTCCTACCTTCATTCATGATTAAAGGACATTATACTTAATTATAATTAATTTTAAAATTGTTGGTCCATGTACATTTCAGGTTAGGTTTCATGTGCTCAAATCTCTAGCATCACTATTTTAGTTTAATAAGGATTTAATTGTATTCCTAAGAGAGATGTAAAAACAAAATCAAAAACTTAGCACAGTGCTATTCTTACTATCTTTGATGTGTTGAATGAATGAA
This sequence comes from Antilocapra americana, assembly GCA_007570785.1. Taxonomy (NCBI): domain Eukaryota; kingdom Metazoa; phylum Chordata; class Mammalia; order Artiodactyla; family Antilocapridae; genus Antilocapra; species Antilocapra americana. The sequence goes on along the minus strand of ML660765.1, from coordinate 10,524,746 downwards.
ACTTACCTCTACCCAATTACTGTAACCTGTAAATTTCATACTTAATATCCCTTCGGGTTTCCCTTGTGGCTCAGCTGGTAAATCTGCCTTCAATGTGGGAGTTCTGGGTTCAGTCCTTGGATTGGGAAGATTCCCTGGAGAAGGGAAAGGCTACCCACTTCAGTATTCCTGCCTGGAGAATTTCAAGGACTGTATAGTCAGTAGAGTCACAAAGAGTCGGACATGACTGAGCAACTTTCACTTTCAATATCACTTCCGTCATTATGATAGACATGTATAACTATTTTGGTTATGGTTAAATATCTGTGAATTAGGAAGACAGCCATCCAAAGAAGTTGTGAATGCAGTGATGGTGTCATTTTAAATGTACATCAGGATTGTTCATTTTATTTTTGTTGTACATAATATATAGGGAAATTGACATATGGGCTTTATGGAAATCCCTTTGGGAGCTGTCAAAAAAAAAAAAAATCTGTCAGCTGGCAGACTGCCAAGGAAGAAACAGGATGCAGTGAAAACCAGTCAAAATAATGCTCCATTTGGCATTGCAATCACAGATTCTTGGATGCTGAGTCTAGCTGCTTTTCTTGATGATGTGCTGGTCTTGAAGCACTCTGAAATTTTATTCAGAAGAACTTAGAAGTTGTATTTCTCATAATTAGCAGGTGCTGAATGGCTAGAATTGAATCTTTGGAAAATCAAGGTAAACTTGGTGGGTAAACATTGGAATGTGCTATACTTGATGCATTAGTCTTATACTAATCTAGCCAACTTTTGAATCTGCAAGTGAGTTATACATACACACACACACACACACACACACACACACACATATACATACATGTATATATAAAATCAAGGAGATTGCTCTTAATTGAGTTTTTAATCAAAATGATCAGGATGTTTAGAAATATGTTTATGAATATTGGTTAACCCAGAGAAAGATTTTATTCTTTTTTCCTTTGTAATGTTTTGAACAGTTAAATGCCTTTTACTGTGTCCATCCTGGAACTTCATCACTGACCACATTATGATGAATCATCTCATGGTCAATCAACTGGATTTTGTTGTGCTTTTCCCCTGAACTGGTACGAAGTGGCTGATGAAATCCAGCATGACAAATTACAAGAGATGAGTCACCTGGGGTTGACAAAAATCAGTATTCATTTACTGTTTACTGTAGAAGACGGAATGTCTTAAAATGAACATCCTGTAGCCTTGCCTCTTAGAGTGTCTGGAGGGAGGGAGTATCAGGAAGGGACCATAAAGGGTACTCACAGGACATCCGCTAGTGAGAGGATCGGACTAAACAGAGATCATCATGTGTAACTTACAGCAGTTGGTCAATAGACATTTTCCACAAGTTTGTGCGCGAATCTCTGTGTGTGTCACCTCACCCGCGAGCAGCTGAGACAAAGTTGCATTCTCTACTCCATACTGGAAATGCAGATACTCAGAAGTTGAGAAGGTTTTCCTCTGGATGAAGATATACATTTATGTGGATAAGCGTGTCTCTGCAAAGGCCTCTTGAAAGCACAAACTTTGGCTTTTGCACTAGGCTGTTCTGTATTCATGTTTTTGAGTATAAAGGTGTTTCAAACGAGAATCCCTGTGGCCCTGTGACTCTGTCTTTTATTCCAGAGGGTAGGTTAGCTCTCCCTGGACTGAATCATGCTGCCTCTTATCCTGCATCTGACACAGGCTCCTTTCCCTGCCTTTCATTTTTTGAAATGAAACTGACAACCCATACAAAGCTGAAGAGACCCCTACAATTAACCTTGAAAAGTCTTGGTCAAATATGCTCTTTCTTCTTGTTCCAATTTTATTCACAAACACAGGAAAAATGGCCCATTTTGCTGAGTAAGACCATTCATGGCCGATGATAGACTTCTTTACAGAAGTTTACTGTTGGAGCTACTCCTCGTTCTTCCAGCCAACTAATATCTCAAATTCCCTTTCAACCAAGTCTAGAGGATCATGTGAGCATCTCTGTGACAATGAAAAATTGATCTATGATTTTGAAACATACACAGAATTCAACTAGTTAGCGTCACTCTGAAAGCCCTGTGCTAGTCCGAGGCACCGTGACCTCTTTGCTGAATTATTAAGTCGAATGTTAATTACCACTCTGTTTCTGCCCTGACACCTCTTCCCTCTGTTTAAGAAGGAAGCTAGAGCTGTACTGCTAAAGTGTAAATTAGCTCATCCCACTCTTCTGCTCAAGCCTTGCTGTGACTTTTAATATTTGACGTCTGTGTAATCTGGCTCACATGGACCCGCGTCTAGCATCTCTTCACCTTTCCCTCTCATTGGGCTGGTTTGGATTTCTCTCTCTCCCTCTAAATGTACCAGAACCACTCAGAGCTTTTACATTTACCAGTCCCTCTTCACAGGGATGGGGGAGCCAAGCGTGCTACAGTCCAAGGAGTCGCAAAGAGTCGAGCATGACAGAGCACGCATGCACCAAGGGAATTGCAGAAGAAGTAGCTGACTGTGGGACTGTTTATGCAGCAGCTGTTTGAGAGTGTCTAGATAGCCACCAGTAGAACAGAGCGAGGGCAACATAGAGATATAAAGGAAATTTGTTGTGAAGGAAAGAATGGAGAAAGTGACATTGGCAAAAAAAATCACACTAAACGAACACTTGCAGACATTTTATGTCATTGAAAGGGTGAAGGATAAAATATTAGCACTAATCAGTTTAGAAAGGAATATGACAATTTGCCAGGACATAATATGCTGGACATAAGATGCTGTTTCTCTCTGTATCATAAATTACATGGTGGAAAAAAAAGTACTATATAATCTAAATTACTGTTGATAAGTTATTTACAAAGAAATAAAACACTTTAATTATCAATGTTTCTATTGTTTTAAATCACAGTACATTACATAGATGATGATTGTATTTTAAATTTTTTCTTATACATTGATAACTGATAGGAAAAAAATTATGTAACAAAAGATTTTAAAAGTCACAGAACAATTATTAAGATCACAAATTCCATAGTATTTGTTATGATATTGTACCATTATGCAGAGTGAGAACTGCCTCTAACTATTTCACAATTTACAGAGTTTTTTTTATTATATTAATTGATACAAATTGGTAGAAGCAAACTGGGATGACATCTCACTACCTAAATGTTAGGGACAAAGCTACAGAACTGAGAACATATAGTCTCTATTGAACTCATGTTTTTATGCTAATAGCAACTCACCATGAAGTCGGATAATTCAGAAATCCCTTTCAACGTGTATTTTTCACCTGTAGAACACTAGTAGTAATCTCTGAACCTTTTACTCATGAAACTTTAAACAAGGTCACAAACACCCAAGCCAACCCAGTTTCTAACACTTTGATCGACACGGTCCCTATGTTTCCTAAACTGACCTCTACCATTTGCCTGCGCATGCAGTTCGAGGGTGGTCTGTAGGCGGAAATTAAGGAAATTCAAATACATGTTAAGATTTTACTATTTGAAAGTACTTTGTGCTGTGTTTAGTCACTCAGTCATGTCTGACTCTTTGCAACCCCATGGACTGTAGCCCGCCAGGCTCCTCTGTCCATGGGGATTCTTTAGGCAAGAATATTGGAGTGGGTTGCCATGCCCTCCTCCAGAGGATCTTTCCCAACCCAGGGATCCAACCCAGGTCTCCCGCATTGTACGCAGATTCTTTACCATATGAGCTACCAGAGAAGGCCAAGAATACTGGAGTCAGTAGCCTATCCCTGCTTCAGGGAATCTTCCCCACCCAGGTATTAAACCGGGGTCTCCTGCATTGCAGGCAGATTCTTTACCAGCTGAGCTAGCAGGAAGCCCCGAAACTACCTTATACACATAATTTAATTTGAATCTCACCTTTCTTTATGGTCCAACTCTCACATCCACGTATGACTACAGGAAAAAACTGTAGCTTTGACTAGATGAACCTCTGTCAGCAAAGTAATGTTTCTGCTTTTTAGTATGCTATCTAGGTTGCTCATAGCTTTTCTTCCAAGGAGGAAGCATCTTTTAATTTCATGGCTGCATCACTATCTGCAGTGATTTTGGAACCCAAGAAAATAAAATCTCTCACTCTTTTCACTTTTTTCCCCATCTATTTGCCATGAAGGGATGGGGCTGGATGCCATGATCTTAGTTTTTTGAATGTTGAGTTTTAAGTCAGCTTTTTCACTCTCCTCTTTCAACCCCATCAAGAGGCTCTTTAGTTCCTCTGCACTTTCTGCCATTAGAGTGGTATCATCTCAGAGTAGTCACTTTGTACAGTGTTCCTCAGTTGGGATTTGTCTGAACTTTTTCTGAGATTATATTGGGGTTATGGGGTTTTGGTAGGAAGATGATAGGGGTAAAGTACTATAATCATAACATCATATCAAATGCTATCTACGTGACATCACTGATGATCCTTCCTTGGTCATCAAACCAAGGTCGCAGTTGCCACATTTCTCTACTGTGAAGTCACTCCGCTCCCTCCTTCCCATACTATGCCCTTCAGGAGGAGGTCACCATGCACATTCCTTAAAGACTAAGGAATGAATTATACGTGAGTTCCTTGAAGGTGGAGTTTCATCAAAAATTATTTGGGATTCTTCAGGATGGAAAATTTATCTATTCTGCCCCCTGGAAACCACCTTTATTCTCTGTAACTGTTTTTCTTTCACTTGTTCATTTTTAAGAGTCCATATGTAAGTGAAATCATACGGTGTTTGTCTCTCTGTCTGACTTGTTTTGCTAAGCATAATACCTTCCAGGTCCATCCATGCTGTCACAAATGGCAAGGTTTCACTCTTTTTTCTGACTAAGCAATATTCCATGGGTTATATATGGGTGTGTGTATACATATGCACATACATACATCTTTATCCATGTACCTGTTAATGGGTACTTAGGTTGCTTCCGTTATCGTGACTACTGAAAGTAGTGTTACAATAAACATAGGGATGCAGATATCTTTTTGAATTAGTACTTTTATTTTCTTCAGATCAATACTTAGGAGTGAGATTGCTGGATTGCATGGTAGTTCTGTTTTTCCTTTTGAGACATCTACAGGGTGTTTTTCTTATAGCAGCCCTTCCCCCTTTATATTCCCACCTATTGTGAACCAGGGGTCCCTTTTCTCCACATCCTTGTTAGCCCTTTTTATTTCTTCTCTTTTTGATAATAACCATTCCGACAAGTGTGAGGTGATATCTCATTGATGTTTTCATTTACATATAATTAATGATGTTGAACATATTTTCATGTGCCTTTTCTTTGAAAAACATGTCTACTCAGATTCTCAGCTCATTTTTAAAAATTAGACTGTTGATGTTGAATTCTATGAATTCTTTGTATATTTTGGGTATTAACCCCTTATCATATGTATTATCTGCAAATATCTTCCCCCATTCAGTACTGACCTCTTATTTTATTGATGGTTTTCTTCACAATGCTTAAGATGTTTAGTTTGATATCCTCCCATTTGTTTATCTTTCCTTTTTTTTCCCTTGCCTGAAGAGACATGCCAATACACACACACACACACACACACACACTCACACCTGTCAGAGAGTACTGCTTATGTTTTCTTATAGGAGTTTAATGGTTTCAGGTCTTTGATTTAAATCTTTAATCCATTTCAAATTTACTTTTGTGCATGGTGAGAAAAATAGTCCAGTTTTGCATGTGAATATTTAGCTTTTCCAATACCATTCGTTGAAGAGGTTGTATTTTCCACATTGCATATTCTTGCCTCCTTTGTCGTATACTAATTGCCCATTTAAGTGTGGATTCCTTTCTCTGTTCTCTATTATGCTCCATTGAGCCATGAGTCCATTTTTTGTGCCCATACCATACTGTTTTGATGACTAGAGCTTTGTAGTAGTATAGTTTGAAACCAGGGAGTATGATATGTACAGCTTCGTTCTTCTTTCTCAAGATAGTTTTGGCTGTTCAGAACCTCTAGTGTTTTCTTAAAAATTTAGAATTATTTGTTTTAGTTCGGTGAAAAATTCCACTGATATTTTGATAAGGATTGTACAGAATCTGGAGATCATCTTGGGTAGCATGTTCATTCTAACAATTTTAACACTTCTAATCCATGAACACAGTATGTATTTCCATCTCTTTGTGTCAGCGATGTCCTATATTTATCTGAATACAGGTCTTTTACCTTCTTAGTTAAATTTATTCCTAGGTATTTTGTTATCTTTCGTGTGATTGTAAATGGGATTATTTTCTTAATTTCTCTTACTGATTGTTCATTGTTACTGTATAGAAATGAAATAAATTTCTCTATGATTTTGTATCATGCAACTTTATTGAATTTATTGATGACTTCTAATAGTTTTTTGTTGATATCTTTAGGATTTCTTATGCACGACATCATATCATCTGCAAACAGTGATAATTTTACTTCTTTCTTTACAATTTGGATTCCTTTTATTTATTTTTCTTTTCTGATTGCTGTGCCTAGGACTTCCAATACTATATTGAATAAAAATATTAAAAGTGAGTATCCCCATCTTATTCCTTGAAGGAAATACTTTCAGCTTTTCACCACTGAGTGTGATATTAACTATAGGATTGTCATATATGGCAATTCTTATGTTGTGGTATGTTCCCTCTATACCCAGTTTGTTGAGAGACTTTTATTATGACTAGATATTGCATATGATCAAAAGCTTTTGCTGCATCTGTTCGGATAATCATATGCTTTGTATTCTTTGGATTGCTAATGTGGTGTATCATATTAATTGATTTGCAAATATTGATCCATCCTTGCATCCCTGGCAAAATCGTACTTGATCATGTTGTATGATCTTTTTAATATACTGTTAAATTCAGATTGCTAATATTTTGTTGAGCATTTTTGCCTGTGTGTTCATCAGTGACCTTGACTTGTAGTTTTTGTTTTTGGGATATCTTGTCTGACTTTGGAAGCAGGGTGATGCTGGCCTCATTGAACTTCCTCTAAAAGTTTTTGAGATGGTTTGAGAATTGTAGGATTAACTCTTCTCTAAATGTTTGGTGGAATTCACATATGAAGCCATCTAGACCTGGACTTTTGTATGTTGAGAAATATTCTCTTTGACTTTTAAAAATGCATTTAATCAATTATTTTTAGAAATGTATAGATATTTCTTTTATAATTTAGGTTATAATGAAATTTCTCTTTTCCAAATTTGTTGCTTCATTTTTGTCCAGCTTTGGCCATTGATAGCTCTTACAGTGGTCTTTTGTGTCCTTTTGACATCCTCTGTCTTTCTTTAGCACTTCTTTATTTTCTGGTTTTACAAGATGCTCAAGGCATATCTTGTGTATTTCATGATACTCAGTCATAGAATTAGTTATTTCTTCATGCCCTAGCCCTAGCTCCCTTCTTGGAGAAGAGTATTAGATATCAATATTTGAATGAGTGGTGTGATCATTGCTAGTGGAGTTCTATTACATCCAGTTTCTCTCAGTTACAGATGAGTAAATATGCGCGCGCGCGTGTGTGTGTGTGTGTGTGTGTGTGTGAATACACTAACTCAGACATATACACATACTATAAACCATCCTGTATGTCTGTGTGCCCATCTATATCTGTAATAAAGTAAGCATGAGTTCACACTGATGTATAGTCAGTTACCACATGCATCCTTTCAGATGTCTTCCGTTGGTTGTTTCTAGGATACCTGGCTCCCACCCTCTGCATTTTGCTTGCTTCGTTTTTTAAGTTCATTATCCATGTATAGCATTTTCCAGATTGATAGCCTATAATCCCATTATACTTAGGCCACCTGATGAGAGCAGCCAACTCATTGGAAAAGACTCTAATGCTGGGAAAGATTGAGGACAGGAGGGAAAAGGAATGACAGAGGATGAAATGGTTGGATGGCATCACTGATTCAATGGACGTGAGCCTGAACAAACTCCAAAAGATACTGAAGGACAGGGAAGCCTGGAGTGTGTGCTGCAGTCCATGGCGTCACACGGAGTAGGGTATGACAGTGACTCAAAAACAGCAATAATCTCATTAAAGAGAATTATTACCTATAACACAATGTTTACCTGTGGTTCTCTTTGCCTTTATTCTCAATCTCCACTTATTTTCTAAAAGATTTATATCAAAGACTCTCCCCCTACACTTTGATTGAGATTGTTTCACGTATTTGTGATACAGTTAGATTTTTTGGTTAGAGTTTGCATTCTATGCTAGGTCCTCCCAACCTCCTAAAAGACTTTTTTTTCCTTTTAATTCTCATACGTTAATTTTCATTTTTGTCTTGAAAAGTTCTGTCATTTTTGACAAATGTATAATTGCATGTACCCACTGTTACTATATCACAGAAAATAATTACTGTACATATTTTTCTCTTCATCTATTCAACTCTCCATCCTCCTAATGCCCCCTAACAAGCAGTGCTATACTTATTGTCTCTGTAGTTCTGCCTTTTCCATAAAGCTATGGAAGTGGATCAATATAGTAGCCTTTTCAACTGACTTTTTTCAGTTAGAAATAAGCATTTATTATTTGTCTTTGCCTGGTTTGATAGCTGATAGTTTATTGAAGGTGAGTGGAATTCTGTTGTATGGGTGTGTATGACAGTTTGTATATCAATTCACTTGTTGAAGAACATCCTTATTGCTTCTACTTTTTGGAGATTATGGATAAAGTTTATATAAACATAGGTATGTAGGTTTCTGCCTGCAAAGAAATCATCACATGTATTAGGTAAATAATTAGAAGTAGGATTGCTGGCCCCCATGGCAAACTATGCACGCTGTTTGAACAGTTTCCAAACAAACATAAACAGGGGTTCTGGTTGCTGTATATATTCTTCAGCAAATTGTGTTATCACTTTTTTTATTTTCACTTGTTATTATAGATATGTCATAGTATCACACTGTGGTTTTCATTTGCATTTCTCTAATGAAATTGATGCTGAGAAAATTTTCTATACTTATATTACATCTGTATATCTTCTTGAGCGAAGTTTCTATAGAGATCTTTTGAACATTTTGTAATTGAGTTATTTGTTTTCTCATTGTTTTTAAGTTTTTGTTTACTTTGATTATATATTTTTATCAAATATTTTATAGGTATGTTTAAAATATATTTTTTAGTTTGAAGTTTATATTTTTATCTTTTTTTTTCTATCCAATGCTCTCAAATGAGTCCATTTGAAAATAAGCCTTAATGTAGAAACTAGAAGGGCAAATTAAAAAAAAAAGTTTTGGCTCCTGTGATAATATTCTCAACTTCCTTTTAGTCTTTTTGATTCCTTTAAATCTGCAATGATTGATGGAATGAGTGACTTAAATTCATTGCTTTGCTCTTTAGAATACTTGTATCTATTTGAATTTTACTGGTAAGAATGACATTAAATAAGATTAGACCTTAAAGATTCATATATACATTTATAACTCTATATGAGTGAAACTAATATATTATGTTTAGAAAAAAACTGAACTGGAATTTGGGATTTCCAGGTTAAAATGTCTGATATTTTGTTAATAATTTTGCTATCTCAGATCACTTACTTTTGCTTTTTGAATCTCAGTTTCCCCAGATTCAGCTTTACTAGGTTATCTCAAAGTGGCTGATTCATTCCAAAGTATTCTTTACCTTTTCCAGAGGTTAAGCTTTCAATAACTGCTATGCTGTTGTTCATGTTTCTGATATGAAAGATGTTGGTATAGAGGGAAGAAAGAGAAGAGGTAGATTTAGGAAGACATTATTGTAGTTCTTAAGAATATGGGATATTGTGGGCCTTTTCCCCTAATATTACCTTGACTTACTAAAATGAAATATAACCATAAATACAATTTAAAAGACAAAATATTTTTGTTTGCTAGATTACCAAATAAGGTCATTTAATAATGTTTATTTTGCATAGCTAGCTTGGAGTGCTATTTAGCTTGCTCTTTTGTAGTATGTTTAAATATGTCTTGATTTACCTGTGTGGTTTGTGAAATGATATCTAACCCTAGGATCAGTGAAGCCATTTGCTTCATTGATATCCTTATAACTTAGTAAGAATTATTATTAGCAATATTCCTCAGGTTTTACTACATTGCTTCCAAATATATTTTTTCCAATTCTCATGATGCCCTTTGAGATGAATATTGTCACATTTTTATAAATAAGGAAACTGAAGATTATTAAGTACAAGTACATTAATCAAAATTGGCTTTATTTTTTTTTGTTTTTAATCTATCCATTAATCACTACATAATGATATTAATATGGGAGTTACAAGTATCAGTGCCACCTGGGGCAGGCAGATAAATGTAAGTGATTCTGAGTGCGTGAAAGAAAGACAACAAAAGCAAAGCATCATGATAAACAGCCTAAGATCATTCTTGCTCATTTAAAAAGAGGTTTTTTTTCAAATGCCCAAGAATGCTCCTTCTTTATCCTCCTTCTTCTCATTCTTCCTATTAAAAAAATAGAAACATAAATTCAGACATGTATTTGAAATATTCACAGTATTCAAAGTTTGCAACAAATACAAAAATTTTTAAGCCCGTTGGGTGGACCAAATCACATGAGTTGTCTAGCTGCAGGCTGTGTGCTAGTAGTTTCTGACGTGAGCTTTAAGGAGACAGCGGAGAGAAGGGGAGTGCTGCTTTGATGGACTAACCCGTCTGTTAGGGACTAGTGCCTTTCGCAGGGCTCGGCTCTGCCGCACTGGCCCATGGTGTTCTGTGCTCAGGTTTGACCACTCCCTTCCAGTATCTGTATTTTATTTACGGTGGGAACGGCCATCTCAGAGGGTATCGGGAGGATGAATTGGGAAAGCGCGTCTAGAAATACTATAATAAGGCCTCCATTGTGCTCGTGCTTTCTCACTTTCTGACAGTATCTGTACGGAATAAGATACATAAGTGTGTGAGTTCCTGATCCCCATAACATACGAGCAAGGAAAAAAAAAATCACTGAAATGTCACTTTTAGATGTTAAAAAAGATGTTTAGAAATTAAATTAGGTTTGATTTATTTTAACACACTTTTTCAACTTTCCGTAAAAGATAAAGAATTAAAAAGGCAATAAAATGAAAGTCTTCCTGATTGATGTTTCTTGTCAACAACTGCTAAAAATAAAACTTCAGATGCCTGATATATTGTGTATGTCATAATTGCATATACTGTCTTCCAGAGCTCTTCATATATCTGATCGGTTTTAGTATGTTAGCCCATAAAATACCTTTCAGTTAAGGATGCTCATTTTATTGATGGGGAATTGATAGCTAAAGAAGTAAAATAACTCCCTGAAGTCTAACACACACACACACACACACACACACATATATATGCACACACTTACACATACCAAGTATATGTATATATGTGTATATATATATATACACTTACACATACCAAGTAATTAGGAATTCTAAATTCAACTATTTAAATATTATTACAGAAGTATTTAAAATTTTTTTTTACCTATTTCCAAAAGCTAGATTATGGACAATCAAAAACAACATCAAAACAAATTTTAAACTGTCCAGGTTAGTTCTCCATACTAACTACAAAGAAGGAAAAATGAGACGATTTGGGAAGATAAGTGTATAAGAATACACAGAATAGTAGTGGCCTTAGACTATAGCTGTGTGTGTGTTGATGTCACATGAGTCACAATTAGGATTTCCATTGGACAGCAGATAATTTTCTCTGGCTCAGAAGTTCATCTAGCTTTCCTTTCACATTTATCTACTTGATCGTGTAGCTTCTTATTGTTAATGGCCTCATTTATTTTGCTAGGCTGCCTATTCTGAATTCAATTGAAGAAGTAATTTCTACTGAATGATTTCTTTCATTTTCATTTATCAATCTAACCAGTTTCTGATTTTTTAATTATTGTACTATGAACTGCCTTCCCATCCCAATTCACATCAAGATTTGGAGAGATTGAAGGCCCTTTAAACCACCTTTTAAAAAAATAAAAACCCCTTTGGTCACTTCTTTCCCTGTGGATGCACTTTTTTCTCTGAGTTAAGTACCTCACATAATCAAGCTACTGCATACATCCATCAGGAGATATATCTGTGAATTTAACCCAGTAGTCATTAAATAGCTGGACTGTATGTGTTCTAATTTGGGAAATTAGCATATTTATTTCCATTTGTGATTTGGCAAAGTACGGCAACTTTCGCAAGTCATCTAGTTTTATTTAAATAATATGATGAAAAGCAACATTATCTCAAATCATACTGGCATATCTTTAATAGTTGAAAAACTGCTTGGATTTTGATTATTAAAGGAAAACCCTAAAATGATAAATACTGTGTAATAATAGATCTCACTGAATAGTCTACATAGTACTATACCAATACAGTATATTTTAAAAATCGTCCATCTCTATAACTGTCAAAACTAAACCACTAATCCTTATTTTGTTTTTATGTATGATAACTTCCTACACAGTTGTAATTGAGGAATTTATATGAACTATGTTATGTTTAACTTTAATATATATTATTTGCATTCTTTTATTTATATTGAAATAAAAAGGCCACAGTTTTAATATTGCTGCTATATTTCTTGGTAATCTGTAATCTGTTTGTCATATTCTCAATATCAAGTAAAATCTGCTTAATACTCTAGTTACATTTTAAAAGAATTCATTCTTCTTTATCTTTGTATTCAGAACTCACCTTACCTTTGTTAAACTGATGAATAATGGATATAGAGGTTTATTACTTTCTTTTTTTTCTGTTTAGGCCACTTAATTTCCTTTTCCATAAGACAATCAAGTGTGTTCCACTTGTTTCATTTTTTAGAGATCTTGTCCCTTCCTCTTTACCCCTCAAAAAAGAGAAAAATATTATTTCCAACAACCTGTAATCCTTCATTTTAAGGAGTGCTGTGTTAGCAATGAATGTCTAGATTTGTAATATGTTAGGGTTATTAGGAGGATCCTGAGAAAGAAAGGAGGATAAAGTGAAGAATAATGAAGTTAGTACAACTGTGAGTTGAGATCTTCATACAGTTCTTACATTAAAAAAAAAAGATATTATGCATGATAGAAAGGAAAGAAGCCAAAAAAAAAAAAAAAACCTAGTAAGTTAAAGAGAGAATGCTGAGTTATTTACCAAACTGAGCGTTAATTGGGATTCAAACTCCTAAAGAGTTCAGTGAATGCATTGATATGCATAGTGGTGGTGGATGACGAACTTCATGGCCTGTGGGTTCTTTGGGAAGGATTTGTTGTTGTTCAATTGCTAAGTCTTGTACAACTCTTTGCCACCCCACAGACTGAAGCATGCCAGGCTCCTCTGCCCTCCATTATCACCTGGAGTTTGATAAATTCATTTCCATTGAGTTGGTGATGCTATCTAACCATCCCATCCTCTGATGCCCCCTTCTTTTGCCTTCAATCCTCCTCAGCAGAAAGGTAAGGTGGTCTGGTATTCCCAATTCTTTAAGAATTTTTCAGTTTATTGTGATCCACACAGTCAAAGGTTTTAGCATAGTCAATGAAGCCAAAGTAGATGTTTTGTTTTGTTTTTTTTTTCTGGAATTTCCTTGCTTTCTCCACAATCCAACGGATATTGGCAATTTGATCTCTGGCTCCTGTGCATCTTTGAAACCCAGCTTATACATCTGGAAGTTCTTGGTTCACAGACTGCTAAAGCCTAGCTTGAAGGATTTTGAGCATAACTTTGCTAGCATGTGAAATGAACACAATTGTACAGTAATTCTTTGGCATTGCCCTTCTTTGGGAGTGGAGTGAAATTAACCTTTTCCAGTTCTGTGGCCACTGCTGAGTTTTCCAAATTTGCTGAAATATTGAGTGTGGCACTTTAACAACATCATCTTTTAGGATTTGAAATAGTTCAGCTGGAATTCCATCACCTCCAGTAGCTTTGTCCATTGTAATGCTTCCTATGGCCCACTTGATCTCACACTGCAGGATGTCTGGCTCTAGGTGAGTGACCACACCATCGTGGTTCTCTAGTTTATTAAGACCTTTTTTGTATAGCTCTTCTGTGTATTCTGGCCACCTCTTCTTAAGCTCTTCTGCATTTGTTAGGTCCTTACAATTTCTGTCCTTTATCTTGGCACTCTTTTCATGCAGTGGTCCCTTGATATCTCCAGTTTTCTTGAAGAGATCTCTACTCTTTCCCTTGCTTGTTTTCCTCTATTTCTTTGCCCTGTTCATTTAAGAAGGCCTTCTAATCTCTCCTTTCTGTTCTCTGGAACTCTGCATTATTGGGTTTATCTTTCCCTTTCTCCATTGCCTTTTGCTTCTCTTCTTTCCTTAGCTATTTATAAAGCCTCTTCAGATAATCACTTTGCCTTCTTTAATTTCTTTTGCTTTGGGCTTATTTTGGTCATTATCTACTGTACAATGTTGTGAGCCTCCATTCATAGTTCTTTAGGCACTCTGTCTGTACCAGATCTAATCCCTTATTCATCACCTCCACTGTATATGACCTAATATGATACAAGGGATTTGATTTAGGTCATTCCTGAATGACTTAATGATTATCCCCTCCTCCTTCAATTTAAGTTGAATTTTGCAGTAAGGTGCTCATGTTCTAAGCCACAGTCAGCTCCAGATCTTGTTTTTGCTGACTGTATAGAGCTTCTCCATCTTTGGCTGCAGAGAATATAATCAATCTGATTTCAGCAATGACCGTCTGGTGATGTCCATGTATAGAGTTGTTTCTTGTGTTGTTGGAAGAGGGTGTTTGCTAAAACCAGCATGTTCCTTTGATAAAACTTGGTAGTCCTTTGCCCGCCCTCATTTTGTACTCAAGGCCAAGGTTGCATGTTGCTCCAGATATCTCTTAACTTTCTACTTTTGCATCCCTGTCCCCTATAATGAAAAGGACATCTTTTTTTTTTTTTTTTGCTCTTAGTTCTAGAAGGTCTTTTAGGTCTTCAACTTCCAGTCACCTTCAACTTCTTTGGCATTAGTGGTTGGGGTGTAGGCTTGGATTACCATGATGGCTGAATGATGTGCCTTGGAAATGAACTGATATTGTTCTATCATTTTTGAGATTGCACCTAAGTACTGCATGTTGGACTCTTTTGTTGACTATGCAGAGTATTCCATCTCTTCTAAGGGATTCTTGTCCACAGTAGTTGACATAATGGTCATCTGAATTAAATGTGCCCATTCCCATCCGCTTTAGTTTACTCGTTCCTAAGATATCAGTGTTCAATTTTGCCATCTCCTATTTGACCACATCCAGCTTACCTTGATTCATGGACCTAACATTTCAGGTTTGTAAGCAATGTTGTTCTTGACAGCATCAGACTTCACTTTCACCACTAGACATGTTCACAGCTGAGTGCAAAGAAAGAAGTTCTTGTGTTGGACCATCTGCTTTATTCTTTCTGGAAATTGTTAGTAATTACTCTCTGCTCTTCCCTAATAGTATACTGGACATCTTCCGACCTCGGGGGCTCATCTTCCTGCATCATGTTTTTTCTTTTCATCCTGTCCCTGGTGTTCTCCAGGGCAAGAATACTGGAATGGGTTGCCATTTCCTTCTTCAGTGGACCATGTTTTGTCAGAACTCTTCACCATGACCTGCCCATCTTTGGTGACCCTGTATGCATGGCTCATAGCTTCATTGAGTTACACAAGCCCCTTTGCCATGACAAGGCTGTGATTCATGAATGGTTGGGAGGGATAGGAAGATGGAAATATGCTGATTCCTGCTCTTACACAAGCCCCAAAGGCAGTGCCTAATTCCAGGAGAGTGGTACTAACCATAGCAGACGGAACTGTTTATATGAAAGAGCCTGTAAGATTCAGGACATTCAGATTAGGCTGGTGAATTTTCCTCCAGAGTCACAAATCCCTCTCACTCCACTGTTCTGTGTTTCTCCTCCAGTTTAAGAAACTTTTTGATTGAATCGGGCTTCCCTGGACAATCCAGGCAATTTCCCAATTTTAGTGCCAGCTGTTTTCCAGCCTTAATTTCATCTGCCAGCTAAATTATCCATTGCCAGGCAACTTAACACATGCCTAGATTCCTGGGATTAGGAGACAGACCTCCTTTGAGGAGGGGCAGAATTATTCTGCTTTGCCACAACTTTTGCCTCTTCTTCAAGAGAACTGTGTGGGCTCAGCGCTGACACAATAGCTTTGATTACCTATCAAAGGCTTTTCCATTTGGAGGACGACCTAGAGAGGAAAGAACTAACCATAACCTCTCTTGTACTTTTGTTAATTAAGCAAAGCCCCACTTCCCATGGGCACTTTGATTCTATCAGAAAACTGTAATATTATATTGATTTTTTAAGAGAGAGACAATTTATTGCTAGCTCCAGATGCCCCTCATGTATGCAGTGCACACTCATACAGCTGTTGGTGGTGTCACTAGGGAGGAAGGGGCGATTTCTCAGAGAACAGTATCAGTGAGTTGACGCTGACCTTGTTAGAGAGATGCCACTCACAAGTAGGCTGTACACATCAGTAGGGTAACCAGAGTGGAACCCCTGAGTAATTTTCCTATGCATCAATCTGATCCTTGTTAATTTTCAGAAATAAATGAGGGAGATTTTAAAAGGAATCCCAAGAGAAGTTGACCACTGAAATCAAGTATAATATTATACTACTCTATGATTATACATTTTATAAGGTGCATTAAATCTTTTTCCTAGCAGTATTTAAGTCAACTTCCACGGTGTGCTCCATTCACAAATCTTTTATTAGAAGCTTACTGGAAGAAAAGAAATGAGACTGTCTCTCTCTCCTGATCTAAGTTAAGTCCTTAGATGTTTATTTCTCATCATTCCACTTCAAGTTCTTTTTTGTCATGTTATTATAAGTGTCACATTAATTGTTTATACTTTAGATTGTCATTAGACAGTTATATATAATTAGGAAAGATAGGCAGTTTTTGTAAACTGCTGTCAGGTTTTCTACAAATCTTCCTTTTTTCTGCTATGGATATTTAGCCCTATTTTATTTAAAGAATTGTAAATTCAAGAAGCGTGGTGTTTCTCTCATAGTTTTGTAGGTAGGGGCTTCCTAGGTGACTCTGCCTGCCAGTACAGGAGACAGGGGTGGGTTCCATCCCTGGGTCGGGAAGATGCCCTTGAGTAAGAAATGGCAATCTACTCCAGTATTCTTGTCTGGAGAATCCCATGGACAGAGGAGCCTTGCAGGCTACAATCTGTGGGATTGCAAAGAGTTGGACATGACCTAGCATGCACACGTTTTTGTAGGTAGGGATATGAATGTGTTTGGGGAAATCATAGAGAATGTGCAGTGGTCTTTAAGTCCCCTGGCAAACTGCCTGCTATATGCAACATAGTCCTTTATTTCTAGGCCCCATCCAAATAAAATTTCCAAACTTGTAGTTTAAAAATGAAGAAGTTCACATGCTTTCATTTGCCTTGTCCTGCTTTCATTCTGTTACTGGAATTCCTTGGTAACCACAGAAAGGCCCTAAAGAGAAGCTGCCATGGCAATCTTAAGCATTCTACTGAAGTCTTCCATGCAAAATTCATTAGGGCTGCATTATCACATGATGTTCATCTTGTTTAAAACACTATCATTATTTCCCTTTGTCTTCGTACAATGAAAAGTCAAGAATTCTGCCTTTCAAAAATAGTTTCTCTCATACTTGATTCATTAACGGGAAGCACATTTTTATATTTTTGACCCTTCCAAGCTATAGAAGTTCAGGATCAGTGCTAGATGCTTTGCAAACTACAAGGCAGCCACAAATTCTGAGGACTCTGAGGACAATTACCTGCTCCATGGAGACTCACCTCACAGGGCTAGTTCACGGCAGAGGCACTGTTGTCAGGGGGCTGCCATAGAGACCACATCTTTAGAAACCAGGAGGAGACTTTGTGGGGATTGTGTGTGTGTCATTTGCAGTGTTCTTCTCTTGATGATCATGGCCATTTGTACAGTGTGATTCGTTTCTAAGATGCTTTGTATATTCCATTCAGCTGGCTTACAGTTTCAGTTCGGAACTTCCAGAGTCCAGGAAATAAACTTTGCATGTCACACCCTTTATTTCTTAAAGAAAGTGAATAAGACTTCTCAATTATTCTAGGGTCTGTCTTTTTCCATTCCTTTCCATCAACCCTCATGTTTGTTCTTCTTACGGTCTTCAGTCCTATATTAATTTTTAACAGCAGGCTCCTTATCATTCTTGCACTTGTCCTCTTCCTTGCACAGCGGCTCTCATAGTTCAAGTTACAGGTAACAACGCAGTGAAAATAAAAATTATCTTTTATTTTCTTTCTTTCAAAAACAGTTTCTACACATGATTTCGGCATGAGCACGATGTAAAGAATTAGTGGGTGGAAACGATCATGTAACTTACTAATTCTTAGAGTATGAAACAGTAAGAATCACTTAGAAAAAGAAAGATGGGAAAGAAAGACAGGGAAAGAGAGTGCGTGTGGAGTAACTGATACCCTTTCCTAATGATTAAAAGAGCTATTATTTTATTTGATGGCTCTCAAAGTCTGCCCGTAGACATGCGGCATTGGCATTATCTGAGAACTCGTCTGAAATGTCCATTTCTGAGTCCTTCAAATTGGCTGAGTTAGAAATCAGGGGGCTGGGGAGAAGCAATTTGGTTTCTGATGAGCTCTGTGGTGATTCTGAGGCATGAACATGTTTGAAAACCACTGAAGTCCAAATCCCTGCATTTGCACATAGAAAACAGAGGTCAGAGCAGTTATGAAGTGGTTCAAGGTCACATAAGTATGCTTGTTCATCTGAGTGTGCTTGTTTACATTTTAGGTTTTCCTTTACTACATGACCAGAGAAAGAGTTTCAAGTTTACTTGTGATCTTGTAAGCTAATTATTGCACCTCCCTGAATTCAATATATTTGTAGAATACTTGAATTTATGAAAAGCAGTCACTGAGCGTGTACAATAAGCATATGTATAATACTTAGAAATTTGAATTGGCTGAATGATTTCTGAATATTCAGTTCTCATAAACAGTCTTCTGTTTCATTTGACAATTTGTTTTTTAAAATCTAAAATCTTTTTGCATTTAGAGTTAATGTAAAATTAAAGCAGAGCTGCTTAAATTATATTTTCTTTTATTAAGACATTTTGATTCTTTTTTGATAGCACGCTGTATTTTCACAAAACTCATCTCTCTACTCTCACATGGAAGCTCCATAAAATCCTATATTCCCTTTGTGAACATCTTTCTATAATATGGATTTTTTGTTTTGTTTTTATTTATACAGCTCTGCCTACTGGTTATGTTTATATTTACTTGAACTACTTGGTAGGAGAGTGCCTACGTGAATACTCTAGAAACAAACATGAGAAAAATGAAGCCCTAACTATTCTTTCAGTAGAAATAACACTTTATTGATGCTGAAAATTGTACTATAATTTACCTGCTTTGAATGACTACATATGCATCTTTTTCTCCTATTTTTATACACATAAAGAGAAAAAAAAAGTATTTTCTTTGTGAAATAAGATTTCAAACAAGAGATAGGCTAACCATGGCTAAAACTTTTCAGAAAATAACTTAGCATCTGCTGCTGCTGCTGCTAAGTTGCTCTAGTTGTGTCGGATTCTGTGCGACCCCATAGACGGCAGCCCACCAGGCTCCCCCATCCCTGGGATTCTTCAGGCAAGAACAGTGGAGTGGGTTGCCATTTCCTTCTCCATTGTGTGAAAGTGAAAAGGGAAAGTGAAGTCGCTCAGTCGTGTCCTACTCTTCGCGACCCCATGGACTGCAGCCCACCAGGCTCCTCCGTCCATGGGATTTTCCAGGCAAGAGTACTGAAGTGGGGTGCCATTGCTTTCTCCAAACTTAGCATCAAGAAGTGACATATTTTCTACCATCTTAAAAATTCCTTGAAATCATTTCTGAGTGTGAACATTACCGCATGTGAGGGAGGTTGAGTTTGGTTTGAGCAAGTTGGTAGGCAGACTGTTGCTCCGCCTCCTCCCCCCACCAAAGATGTCTACGTCTTAATCCCAGGAACCTGGGAATACTTTATCTGGCAAAGGGGAATTTAGGTGGCAGATGGAATTAAGGCTGCCAGTCAGCTCACACTTAAATAAGGAGAGGACCCTGGGTTGTTCAAGTGAGCCCAACGCAATCATGGGTAGAGGAGAAAGACAGAACAGTGGAGAGGGAAATGTAATTATGGAGGAAAAATCAGAAATGCAGTGTTGTTGGCGGTGAAGATAGAGACAGGGGTATGAGCCAAGGAAGGCGGGCAGCTTCTAGAAGCTGAAATAGACAAGGAAACAGATTCTCCCCTGGAGCCTTCAGACAGGAGCACAGCCCTGCCAACACACCATTTTGTTATAACAACAATGGAAAATACAGGAAATAATACAGATTTGTATTCAAATCTCAGCTCTACCACCTACTAGGGGCATCCTTGAGCAACTTCCTTGAACCCTGGGCTTTATTTCATTTGTCAACAAGATGTGTATAGAATAAGTGCCTATTGAAAACATTGCTTAGGAATTTAGCAAGAAAATGTTTATAAACTGCTTGTCATTGGCCATAGAATATGTATATATCTGTTGTTATGTATAAAAGCAGATTTTTAAATATGTGATAAAAGCAAATAGTTTCTGAAAATAATGAGTCCTCCTGCTGAATCTTCAGTGTACTTCAATAGTACTTTTTTTAACAAGTAAACTCTGCAAAATGATTATATAAGTAAACCATTGAAAATCAATAAGATAAGCCATTAAATTAGTTTTATTGAGAACCAGTATCTTTTTGAGTGAGAAATGAACTTTAGAATAAATCTAGTCTGGTTAGCTAATCACATTTTAGTTTGAATGATGTCACAAATATAATTTTTCATTGACTTAGAATATTTTTTAAAAATGTCCTTCAGATAAATAGATAAACACACGTTTGTGTTTCATTAGAGACTTTATTCCACTTGAAGATACAAGGGCAAATAATCTCCAACTTTGGATCTGTTAGGTCATTGGATTCCTCAATCCAGGTGGCCTTGGGGGAAAAGAGGTGGAGGAAGGTATATCTGCTTCTTAACCATTTTTTTTCTCAGTTAGGCATCGCATCTGTGATTAGAGGAGTATTCACATAGCCCCATTCAGATGTAAGAGGAAATGCAAAATATGGGCCCCAGCTTGCGCACTGTCTAGTGACAACTGTAAATTATGGAAAGAGGAGCATCCCATTTTGGTGAGCAATTAAGCTATGTCGAACTCCTTGCTAAGGAGGAATAGAAACCTAAAAGAGGGCCTGGAATACATTTACCAAGGACCTAAACTGTGTACTATGTTAGATTTTCTCATCATCCAAAATGGTATGCAATGTGACCTCCGTTAGTAAAACTCCCATTGTGCCATAGTCTTAAGATGTGAGAATTGCTAAAACAAATAAATAAGGCATGTAAAATCATTTTGCTAATATGTATACAAAAGCATTTTGGCAATCATGTCTGCCAATTTGTATGTGTACAATTTATGTTAACAGAATTTCAGTATGCATTAGTGCCACTCAAATCAGTACCAGTATCAGTTCAGTCACTCAGTCATGTCCTACTCTTTGCGACCCCATGAACTGCAGCACACAAGGCCTCCCTGTTCATCACCAACTCCTGGAGTCTACCCAAACCCATGTCCATCGAGTTAGTGATGCCATCCAGCCATCTCATCCTCTGTCTTCCCCTTCTCCTCCTGCCCCCCAATCATTCCCAGCATCAGGGTATTTTCCAATGAGTGCCACTCAAATAGAAAGTATTTATCTAATCTTTATTTGGGAAAAGTGAAAGTGAAGTCGCTCAGTCGTGTCCGACTCTTTGCAACCCCATGGACTGTACCTGCCAGGTTCCTCTGTCCATGGGATTTTCCAGGCAAGGATACTGGATTGGGTTGCCAGTTCCTTCTCCAGGGGATATTCCCAACCCAGGGATCAAACCCAGGTCTCCTGAATTGCAGGCAGACTCTCTACTGTCTGAGCCACAAGGGAAGCTCTTATTTGAGATATTTAAAACCAATAAATATTTACATGATTCAAGAAAAGATAAATATTTTCTTTTTAATGACTTGCAAATACATAAGTTAAAGTTACCTTTTAATTCAATATTAACATCACAATTTATGAGGTTTACCTAAAACATAATTATTGCTGGTAATTAGGAGACATGAGATTTCAGTTTTGTAGAAAAATTCACTTCTTGGAAATGTAATGCAATCTGTTGTTTACTCATCATTAAACATATGTTGTTTTGGTTAATTCAAAGCAAAAATAAGGGCCTGATCTCAAGTATGCTTAATTTATTTGCCAGGTTTTAAATATATTTCCCACTTATCTTAGCATGACATTTATTTGTGCATGCTCCTTTTAGCTTATTTTTAGAAGATGAACACAGGCCTTAAGCAACTACCTGTGCTTTATATTCCTCTGTTTCTTTCAAGATTTTCTTTTTGCTTGAAGCAAGAAGTGATATATTAAGCATTCAAGAAAAGAAAGTCAAAAAAATAATATAATCTGTGGAAGGAAGTTGAGCTTGATGATGTTTCATTAAGATTTCTCATCTACATGGACTCTTCAAAGGTGTGTGTATATATATATATATATATTTTTAAATTGCAGAAGAAATTTTAACTGCAATCAGTTATAATCACTGTCCCATTTAAGCCCTGTTTCCCTTTATCAGGTAATCCCTCCTAAACACAGATATTCATAAGCTTGCTTTAATGCTATGCTTTTTACAATTTTAAAAATATTTTTTAAAATGTATTTTAATATTTTAAAAATATTTTTTAAAATGTATTTTAATATTTTAAAAATTCTAAAGTGAAAGTCACTCAGTCCCGTATAACTCTTTGTGACCCTGTAGTCCATGGAATTCTCCAGGCCAGAATACTGGAGTGGGTAGCCTTTCCCTTCTCCAGGGGATCTTTCCAACACAGGGATAGAACCCATGTCTCCCATATTGCAGGTGGATTCTTTACCAGCTGAGCCACAAGGGAAGCCCAAGAATACTGGAGTGAGTAGCCTATCCCTTCTCTAGCAGATCATCCTAACCCAGGAATTGAACTGGGGTCTCCTGCATTGCAGGCAGATTCTTTACCCAACTGAGTTATCAGGGAAGCCCCGATCCTTACAAATAATTGCACTGTTTCAGGAAAAGGTAAACTTCTCATTGATTAAATCACAGACTATTCCCAGACTGCAGTTTTGCCTCCAGCATTCGCTGGGGGCACCTTGTAATAACAAGCTTTTAGATAAACCACAAGTTGTTAGTTCATCTGCAGATCTTTATGCATTGTGATTACAGCTTCAATATTGCATACGTGTTCCTGCTGAGTTTTTAGATATCTTTCTATGTGGAAACTCCTATAGAGATGTCTCTGTATAGCAGATGCTTTTGAGCATTGCGGGGGTTGTAACAGAAAGAGTGACCTAAGGTTTAGAACTTAACTAGGAGTCTCATTCAGTGAAATGTGTTCTTCATATCTCCCTTAGAGAGATAAGGGGCTGGTCAGGATTATTTGAAAGAAGAGGGGTCTATTTTACTTTCCATGAAATAAGCTCATCTTGGGAGATGAAAACTCTTCCAAAGAAAATAACTGCTGGGAGATTTACTGGAAACCACTGATTTGTTCTGTGTCACCTTTCAAGTTGCCTCCTGCTGTTTGGATGAATTCTCATACTCTTTTTCAACCTGGTAACGGGGATCTGCATATTCCTGATTCTCAGGTCTCAACCCAAGATATTTATCACAGGATTAAGCTAGATGAAATTGGAACAAAATTGATACAATAAGTAACTCAAATGTTCATAACTCTTAGATTTTTAATCTCATTCGTCAAAAAAATTTAGATAATATGCTATTAAAATATCTTGATATGCAATGGTCTCATCTCATTGGGTCATTAGCAATAAGAAAATGTTTCTTATATGAATCAAAAATATTCTGATTAGGTTGGATAGAAACAGAGGGAAAGTTGTTGGGTTCAGTGTTGTCTTTTCGATTTTAGCCAACTGAATGGTATAAAATGATATCTTGTGGAGATTTTCATTAATATTTTCCTTATGACTAATATTATTAAGAACTCTTTTTTGTGTTTATTGACTATTCCTAATTTTCTGTTATAAATTGTTTCTTCTAGTTTTTTTTCATATTTAAAATTGGCTGTTTTCTTCGTTTAGTTGTAAGATTTCATCATATATTCAGAATAGTAACCCTGTTTTAGATATACATATTGCAAAAGTGTTCCCTATCTGTGATTCATAACAGGGCTTTCTTATGAGTAGAAATTTTAAATTTGAAGAAGTCCAATATGTAATTTTCTTTTAAGTTTTATAGTTAATGCTTTTTTATCCTCTCTTAAGAAATACTTACCATTCAAGGTTTTAAAAGAAATATTACCTATTCAAGAAATATTTACCTTTCAAGCTCTTCTGAGTCATCTTCTCGAGGCTTTATGTTTTTAAATTCTAAGTTCAGGTGTATAAATCAGTTTTGACATTAAGGTGGGGGGCAGGGATTGAGAGTCAACTTTCCCCACCTACATATCCAAAGAATGTATCTCATTTTTTTTCCTGGACTCTCAATTCTGTTCAGTTTATCAAAATATCTAGCCTTATGCCAGTATCACACTTTCTTGATTATATAGCTTTATAATAAGTCTTTCAAACAGTTAGCTTAAGTCCTCCAATTTTGTTCTTCTTTCTGTAACCTTGTTGTGGCTATTCTTATTTCTTAGCATGCTGGGTGGGTTCTTGTCTTTTATTTAAATACTGACCCTTCTCTATCTTTTCTGTGATACTGAAGATTTGACTCTGCAAAAATACGTTTCTCCTTTACCTGGTAGGTCCCTGTTAAGCTCTGCCAACAGGGTGCTCTAGAGGGAGACTGCAAGGTCAGAGGGGCTATACATAATTTTGCTTTTGTTTTGTTTTCTAAAACACTTCCTGAAAGCCTGCAGCTCTAGACAGAGCACTGCGGAATCTCCACAGGGGCAGCAGAGCCACTTTGTACCCTTCTCTTTCTGTTCGAAACTCCATTCACATTCCTCATCTTCTTCGTTGTGGCCACCCTTGAAAAATAGATGTGCGCTTACCTGTGGCACAGCCTGTGTTTAGTATTGTCCAGACGAGAGATCTGCTTAGATCTTGCAAGTGGGCTTGGGACAATTTGGACAGAGAACACAGATGCTCAGAGCAGAGTCTAGAAGATCTTGGGCTCAGGTCCAGCACTTAACTTCATCACACAGATCTCTTACTCTAGGAAGGATTCAGCTGAAAGAGAGCATAAGGCCCCCAGCCACAGTGTTCATAGCATGAAAACTCTGCCTTCCTCTAAAGTGATTCTGCTTGCAGTTCATATTAATATATTCAAAGCATGCAGGATAAATTATATATTTTGTGCCTGGCTTTGTATAATATGCTGAGTATTCAACACCAATAAGAAATAGCCCTATTTTTGAATAAATAGTCAGGAAGAGGCAATTACTTCTTCTCACATTGCTCTATTGTTTGGATTTGTTGTAATGAGTATATACAGCTTGTATAAAAATAGACTGAGAAAAAATATTTGCAGTGTCTAAAACTGACAACAGAATAATATAGAGAAAATCCAAAAAACTCTTGTGATTTAACATGGAAAATAGAACTATCACAAAAGAAGTTGGCAAGGGAGATGAACAATTTAGAGAAGAAAATCAGAGGGCTAAGAAGCACAGGGAGAAAATCTCACTATTCTACATTCAGATCAATGCAACTTGAAACAAAATTAGCTGTCACTATTTATGATTGCTGCTGCTGCTCAGTCGCTTCAGTCGTGTCTGACTCTGTGTGACCCCATAGACGGCAGCCCACCAGGCTCCCCCGTCCCTGGGATTCTCCAGGCAAGAACACTGGAGTGGGTTGCCGTTTCCTTCTCCAATGCATGAAAGTGAAAAGTGAAAGTGAAGTTGCTCAGTCATGTCTGACTGTTAGTGACCCCATGGACTGCAGCCTACCCGGCTAGTCCATCCATGAGATTTTCCAGGCAAGAGTACTGGAGTGAGGAGCCATTGCCTTTTCTGACTATTTATGACTAGAACACCAAAATTTAGATCAGTGTTTCCATTTAAACAAACAAAAAGGAAGTCTATATGTTCCACGCTAGATTACAAAAATATCTCTGAATCATAAACTTTGGGTAATGCTAGAAAATTGATCACTAAACCATAAAATATAAATTTTAAACAAATAACATCAGTTACCAGTGCTGCATGGAACATATTAATAGAAGAGAGCAAAACTTTGGACTTGTCTTGTAGGTGTTTATAGATTTATTAAAGAAATACTTAGAAATCATGTAATAAGAAAAGAGATCTGCGCTAGGAGAAAAGTTGCTGTTGTCCAGTGTCTAAGTCCTGTCTGACTCTTTATAACCCCAAGGACGGAAGCATATCAAACTCCTCTATTCTCCACCATCTCCCAGAGTTTGCTCACATTCATGTCTCGTGCATTGGTGATGCTGTCTAACCATCTCATCCTTTACCATTCCCTTCTCCTCTTACCCTCCATCTTTCCCAGCATCAGGGTCTTTTCTAGTCGCTTGGCATAAGGTGTCCAAAGTACTGGACATTCAGCTTCAACAACAGTATTTCCAATGAATATTCATGATTAATCTCCTTTAAGATGGACTGGTTTGATCTCCTTGCTGTCCAATGAACTCTTAAGAGTCTTCTCCAAACCACAGTTCAAAACTATCAAGTATTCTGTGCTCAGTCGTCTTTATGGTCCAGCGCTCACATCCATACATGGCTACTGGAAAAACCACAGCTTTGACGAGATGGACCTTTGTTGGCAAAGACAGCCTTTTCATATGCTGTCTATGTTGGTCATAGCTTTCCTTCCGAGGAGCAAGCATCCTTTGATTTCACAGCAACAGTCAATGTCTGAAGTGATTTTGGAGCCCAAGAAAATGAAGTCTGTCACCGCTTCCACTTTTTCTCCTCCTGTTTGATTGAACCGATGAGACCAGACGCCATGGTCTTCCCTTTTTGAAGGTTGAGTTGAGTTTTCAGCCAGCCTTTTCACTCTCCTCAAAATGTCTTTAGTTCCTCTTCGCTTTCTGCTATTAGAGTGGTGTCATCTGCATATCTGAGGTTATTGATATTTCTCCTGGCAATCTGGATTCCAGCTTGTGCTTCATCCAGTCTGGCATTCTGCATGATGTACTCTGCATACGAATTAAATAAGCAGGCTGATGATATGCAACTTTGACATACTCCTTTCCCAATTTGGAAGCTGTCTCTTGTTCCATGTCTGGTTCTAACTAACTGCTGCTTCTTGACCTGCATACAGGCTACTCAGGAGGCAAGTAAGGTGGCCTGGTCCTCTTGTCTCTTTGAGAATCTTCCAGTTTGTTGTGATTCACAGTCAAAGGCTTTAGGCTGGTAAATGAAGCAGAACTAAATGTTTTTCTGGAACCCCTGTTGCTTTCCTCCATGATACAACAAATTATCTCTGGTTCCTCTGCCTCTTTGAAACCCAGCTTGACATCTGGAGACTCTTGGTAGTTGTACTGCTGAAGCCTAGCTTGAAGGATTTTGAGCATAACCTTGCTAATGCGAAATGAACACAATTGTACAGTCGTTTGAACATTTTTTGGCATTGTCCTTTAGGAATGGAATGAAAGCTGACATATTTTGGTCCTGTGGCCACTGCTGAGCTTTCCAAATTTGCTGGCATATTGAGTGCAGTACTTTCACAGCATCATCTTTTAGGATTTTAAATAGCTCAGCTGGAATTCCATCACCTCCACTAGCTTTGTTGATGATAATGCTCCCTAAGGCCCTTTTGACTTCATACTGCAGGATGTCTGACTCTAGGTGAGTGACCACAGCATTGTGGTTATCTGAATCATTAGGACCTTTTTAATTTTTTTGGTATAATCTTCTGTGTATTCATGCCACCCCTTCTTAATCTTCCTGCTTCTGTTAGGTCCCTACCTACCATTTCTGTCCTTTATCATGACCATCCTTGTCTATAATATTCCCCTGATAGCTCCAATTTTCTTGAAGAAATCTCCAGTCTTTCCCATTCTGTTGTTTTCCTCTATTTCTTGGCATTGTTCATTTAAGAAGGCTTGCTTATCTCTCCTTGCTATTCTCTGGAACTCTGCATTCAGTTGGGTATGTCTTTCCCTTTTCTCCCTTGTGTTTTTGCTTCTCTTCCATCCTCAGCTATTTGTAAGGCCTCCTCAGGCAACCACTTCGCCTTCTTGCATGACTTTTTCTTGGGGATAGTATCGGTCACCGCCTCCTGTACAACGTTATGAACCTCCATCCATACTTATTGAGGCACTCTGTCTACCAGATCTAACCTGCTGAATGGACTGGTCACCTCTACTGTATAATCATAAGGGACTTGATTTAGTTCATATCTGAATGGACTAGCAGTTTTCCATACGTCCCTCAATTTAAGCCTAAATTTTGCTATAAGGAGCTCATGATCTGAGCCACAATTAACTCTAGGTCTTGTTTTTGCTTACTGTATAGACTCTCCATTTTTGTCTGGAATGAATATAATCAGTCTAATTTTAGTGTTGACCATCTGCTGATGTCCATGCGTAGACTCATCTCTTGGGTTGTTGGAAAGGGGTGTTTGCTATGACCAGTGTGTTTTCTTGGCAAAACTCTGTTAGCCTTTGCTCTGCTTAATTTTGTACCCCAAGGCCAAACTTGCCTGTTACTCCAGATATCGCTTGACTTTCTGCCTTTGCATATCAACCCCTATGATGACTAGGATACTTTTTTGGTGTTAATTCTAGAAGGTGTTGTAAGTCTTCATACAAGCTTCTTCAGTATTAGTGGTTGCAGCACAGACTTGTATTACTGTGATGTTGAAAGGTTTGCCTTGGAAACAAACTGAGATTATTCTGTTCTTTTTTCTTTTTTTAAGATGGCACCCAAGTACTGCATTTTGGTATCTTTTGTTTGACTATAAGGACTACTCTATTTCTTCTAAGGGAGTCTTGCCCACAGCAGTAGTTAAAATGGTCTTCTGAGCTAAATCTTCCCATTCCCATCCATTTTAGTTCACTGATTCCAAGATTTTGATGTTCACTCTTGCCATCTCCTGCTTGACCACTGCAATTTACCTTGATTCATGACCTAACATTCTGGGTTCTTAGGCACTATTGTTCTTCACAGCATCGGACTTCACTTTCACCACCGACACATTCACAACTGAGCATCCTTTCTGCTTTGGCTCAGTTGCCTCATTCTTACTGGACCTATTAGTAATTAATTACCCTCCACTCTCCCAGTAACATATTGGACACCTTCCCACCTGGACAGATCATCTTCTTGTGTGATATCTTTTTGCTTTTTGTACTATCCATGGGGCTCTCCCGGCAAGGATACTGAAATGGGTTGCCATTTCCTTCCCCAGTGGACCACATATTGTTAGAACTCTTCACTATGACAAGTCTGTCTTCGGTGGCCCTCAGTGCATGGCTTATAGCTTCACTGAGTTACGCAGGCCCCTTCATCATGAAGGTTAGGAGAAGAGCAGGTTTTTTCAATTTGAGCTGTATCATGAAGAAAGTTAAGGGAAGGGAGTCAAGGTCAGGGAATCAGGTACACTGGGAAGCCAAGGAAATAGGAACAAGTGAGACCAGGGGGAGGTAAATGATTCAATGGTTAGATTCTAGGATGAGATGCTCTAGAAGAGAATGGAGGACAAACTCCAGACATACAGTGAAGTCTTGTAATTACTTAGGAAAACTGTGGATGTCCATTAGC
Organism: Antilocapra americana; assembly: GCA_007570785.1. NCBI lineage: Eukaryota > Metazoa > Chordata > Mammalia > Artiodactyla > Antilocapridae > Antilocapra > Antilocapra americana. Next base: position 10,495,060 of record ML660765.1, on the reverse strand, counting down.
TAATTATAGTCATTTATTTACCCAGATTTGGGGAATCTTTTCATTCTTTGAACATTCTTTTGTCTTTTGCTTGGTTCATGTCTGAAGCTTCACTGAGTTAGCTTCACTAATTCAATTCACTATGTTGGAGTTAGTCTTACCAACACAGCAGCTGATGCTACATCAAAGGAATAAAATATGAGGACACATATACGTTATACACAAGACTTTAGGAAGAAAAAATATTAATCCATGCCTATAATATTCAAATCCCTAACATCAGCATTTGTTTTTCTTTGCTTATTCTTCCTCGTATGTCTTTGTTTTATAGGATTGTTTTATACATCCACCATTTGACACATATACACCCTTTCTAAACAAATGTAAATGTATTATCCATTTAAATAGTTTACCTTCAAGAACTCATCAGTTCAGTTCAGTCACTCAGTCGTGTCCGACTCTGTGACCTCATAGACTGTAGCATGCCAGGCTTCCCTGTCCATCGCTGAATCCTGGACCCTACTCAAACGCATATCCATTGAGTCGGTGATGCCATCCAACCATCTCATCCTCTGTCATTCCCTTCTTCTCCCATCTTCAATCCTTCCCAGAATCAGGGTCTTTTCCAAGGAGTCAGTTCTTTGAATCAGGTGGCAAAAGTATTGGAGTCTCAGCTTCAACATCAGTCTTTCCAATGAATATTCAGGACAGATTTCTTTTAGGACTGACTGGTTGGATCTCTTTGCAGTCCAAGGGACTCTCAAGAGTCTTATCCAACACCACAGTTCAAAAGTGTCATCTACATATCTGAGGTTACTGATATTTCTCCTGGCAGTCTTGATTCCAGCTTGTCCTTCATCCAGCCTTGCATTTTGCATGATGTACTCTGCGTGTAATTTAAATAAGCAGGCTGACAATATACAGCCTTGACGTACTCCTTTCCTAGTTTGGAATCATGTCCATTCGTAACAAACTGTTGCTTCTTGACCTGCTTACAGGTTTCTCAGGAGGCAGGTCAGGTGGTCTGGTAATCCAATCCCTTTAAGAATTTTCCAGTAGACTAGAACTCATAGTCTATTGATTATACACTTTCTATGGTTAGAGTCCTCAAAAATCATTTTATAGATATTGTTGGCTCTTGAATTTTATTAGTTCAGTACCAGTTGTTTCTGTCTTAGTTTGTTTCACTAAGAATAAGATGAATAGTACCTTCTATGCTTCTAGAACTTCTCTGAAGCTCTAGAGTATGTGTAGATTGGTTTTGCATAGAATTATCTCAGTGTTAATTATATACATGAAAAATGAGGAAGGAGTTGATTATTTGAAGACTTTGACTGACAAGTGGAGATTTAGTTAACAGTTTTATAATTTTCCTAATTTGGGATTAGTTCCCCATTTACTATATCACATATATCTACTTTTTACAGTTATTTATGTCAGAGATGCCCAAAGATATTGAAGAGTAGATTCAGTTATAGGAAATTATTTGAATAATTGTTAATATAGCAAAGGCAAAGCCATCATAACAAGTACCTTTTTGCATTGTATTGCCAGTAACAAAGAATAAAAACAAAAAGTAATTTTAGAAAAATAAAATGAGTATAATCAAACTACGCTTAGTGTCAGTCAGTCAACAAATAGTGATTTACCGTGCGTATCCAGCAGTGCTTTGCTTGCCAAGGTTTGTGTAACAAGCACATATGTTTCTATTTACTGTCTTCACATATTACTGGTCTTAAACTGGAGGCAAAATTCTTGGTGTTAGTCAGTATTTTAGGTTACATTTAACCTAGACACTTAATATTAATTTGTTAACATTCCCAGTTGACCAAGAAGAAAAATCTTTCACCCAATTATATTTCATTTAAAGTCATCTCTATCCATATGCTCAGAAAATAAGTTTATTTCATTCCATTTCATAACATATTTTAAAAGTTCAAATATATGTGTGGTAAAGTCCATGTGTATATCTCAGTTGCTCAGCTGTCTCTGACTGCGACCCCATGGACTGCAGCCCACCAAGCTCCTCTATCCATGGGATTTTCCAGGCAAGAGTACTGGAACTGGTTGACATTTCCTTCTTATATGTGTGTTAAAATCACTCACATAGTAATAATGTCCTTTGGTTAGAAAACTCAGTTCACATTTATTGCATTCATTTTAGTCTCTTGATTGGATCTTAATTGAAACACTTGCTCCAGGCAGAATACTTGGAGTGGAAACAATGCCTATACATATTTCTCTTTCCATTGTACAGCTGGAGAAATATCTAGTGGGATTATTGTTTCTTGGTACCCATGGGAAAAACCATACTGGGGACACTGGGAACTTTTTTGCCCAAGAGTCGGTCACCAGCATCCAGTGTGTAAAGTCTATGACAAAACTGACACTCAGCTGGTCCTTCTTATCTCTCATTTTCTTTTAAATCTAAAATATGTATCGTTTTTTGGTTATTCTTAGGCTTTTAGCTCTTTGACCAACAAAAAGGACCACTTGGCAAAAATGTGTGGAGTTAGTCCTCTCACAGATGGTACATTCAACCCAGTTTGGGGTATGAGAAATTTAAGGAATAGTAGTATAAAACTCTGGCTATCAGCTTGAAATGGTTCCCACTGACCAGCTATCTCGAACCTTGTGCTGTAGTGAGACTTGGCCACCTCTCTTTTTCTGTTAGGCCTTACATGTCTTCTTGGTAACAGTCAAGGATATGTGTTGATTTCACCTACTGAGCATCACTTTTGTTCTTGGTAGAAACATCCCGGCTTACTTTTGAAAAAATCTCTTTCCACATTGTTTGCAGTCTTGGACGACTATATTGATCTCTTATATCTGATCCATAAGCAAATTCTGTTGGCCTAGTCTTCAAGTTATACCCAGAACTGATCCCTTCTTATTATCTCTACAGCTACCATTGCTTTTTACCTAAATTATTTCAAGAAGGTCTGAACTGGTCTCTGGGTTTCTCTGTTTAGCTCTCTACATTCTTTTCTCAATATAGCAGTGAACATGACTTTAAACTAAACTGTCTTACTCCTCTTCAAAATTCTCCACTCTTTCCCCATCCTATTCACAATGAAAATCAAAGTTCCTGCTTGGCCTTACACAGTTGGTTCCCCTATTTTTTCTTCAAGCTCAGCTCTCAGTATACCACCCCACTGTCACCCCATGCCAGTCACACTGAGCCCTTGCACTTTATTCCTTCTACCTGAAAAACCTTCACCTAGATGTATTCATGAACTGCTCCCTTAATTTCTTCAAGCATTTATCCAAATATTTGAGCAGTGATCCATACAGAGTAGAAAATCATTAAATATTTGTTGGCTGTCTGAATGACTGTCAATCAGTCTCTCTGCCCTCCTCTGACAGATCAGTCACAGGTTAAAGTCACATTTATAAACATATTCTAAGAATACGTTTATCAGTCTCTCCTCTCCATTCCACTCACTTGTCTCTTTTTCCTTAAGGAAACTGATTGTGGAGTAGTGGATAAGGTCAAAAAAAAGAAAGAAAGAAAGAAAGAAAACTCATTGTTAATGATAGAAATCCTCTCTAAGTTACTTAAAGATTAGACTCCTAAGCATGAGCCTCAGTCCTTTCTAGCACATGGGCAGAGTTTTTAATTGTCACTTCCTTGTCTTCAGTATCATCTCCTTTCTAATCTGGTTACTCACCCGGCTGTGCAAATAATCCTAGGACTAGAATCTGTTCTTTCATATTACATTGATTAGTGCTTCCTGGGCTTTTTAAATGGTAAAGACTGTAGCATACCAGTAGCAGAGACAAACACATTATATAAAGACACAGTTCACATTAGAACAAACATTTTATCATCAGATGCATCATATAGAGTAAAAATATGAAAAATATCAAAGACTTAGAAAGTATGTGAAGTTCTTCTGTTATAAATGTACACAGATTTTTGAACCAAACATATTTTTCTGATGGATATTCTTTCTAGTATAAATTGCGATGCAAGGTAGTTATTAAAATGATTTACCCCTTCCCCTCCTCAAACCCCATGTTAGAAAATGTGAACCTTTTTTTCATTTTAGTTCACCATTTTAGATGGCCCACAAGTTCTATAAATAATCTGTAAAACCTCTATCAAGTGAATAGTGGCTGCAAGTGAGACATATGATCTTGCAACTCAGAAAAACCAAAGGGCACATATTCATCAGTTCATTAATTTAGCAATTATCTAATAAACCTCTACTATGTGCCAGGTACTCTTATAGATGACAAAGTGCAATGATGGCTAAGACAGAAATAGTCCATTCCACCATACTGCTTGTTCAGCATTTGCCCAAGTGAAGTAAAATATCAATTTTCATGACAACAGTCTTCAGAAAGATTTTTATATGTTCAATATTTTGACCCACAAACTAAACATTCTCTTGCAATTGTTGCTTCTCTATTTTCTATATTCTACCTGAAATAAGTAAATGGATTATATCCTATTTCAAAATATATATTTGATAGGATAAACGGGTGGCTTCTGAACCCTATTCCTTTCTTTCTCCCAGAAGAAATATCTGCAGTTATTTAAGGGATGTAGAGAAGTTAAATAAATATATACAATTTCTAAAAATAGATGCTCATTTTAGTGGAGGATAATCAAACTGGAATACATATATTTTAAAAATTTAAATGCAGTGATGGATTACCCGAATTTTAAACAAGTATATATTTATGCATTTTCAATGAAATATGCTACTTATAAACTAACAATACCTTAAACATAAGTTTTATACTACATATTAGTTACTGAGTAGAAATCTTATACAATAACAGGATTCTGCACATAAATATTAAAACTGCTGTATTTAATAACTACAATACAACGTCCATATTTTCTTAGTTACTATTGCTTTAATTTAGTGTGGTGCTTTGACTTTGCTAAAATTTACAATATAATACACTATGGATATCAGTAAATATGATTTGCTTTCTGAAGTCCACTAATATCCAAAGTGGAAACCTTTTTTTTTTTTTTAACCCCAAGCAGAGTGTTCCCATTTCTAACTGAATTCCTCCTGCATCAGAGCTTGCTTTTCCACTAAAAGCAATTCCAGCTTCCCCTAATGGTGGCATGGAAGTGGTACAGGAACCTGAATGGACTGAAGAGGAGAACTGCATACAACCAGACCCAAGAGTCAGCATGGCCCGTCTGCTGTCCAAAACTAATATTTTCAAGAGATTTAAAATTGCATATCTTGATTCAAAAATCCTTTCATCTCAGAGAAAATAACTGCATTTATTTCTCTTAAACTACTTTAAAACTTTTTCTTCAGAAATAGGTTTTCCAAGTGTAAGTGATTTTAAATGTCAAAAATGTCAAACTTTCTATAAGTAAAAGTTTTGACAAACTGAAAAATGAACTCAGCAGATTAACCAATAAGAAGAAATTACTTCCATTTTTCCCTAAGAGGCTAGGTTCATGTTTAATCGAGACAATGCATTTTCATGTTTCTGCCCTCCACATTTTTACCATAGGATGTTGATTTGGAATTTTCCCTGAATGTTAGTCAAACCCATCTGGCTCCTTTTTGCCAATGTAGAAGTATCACTAATTCTGAAATCTTCAGCGTTTTTAATATATGTGTTTCAAGTGAATCTAACTACAACCTTTTTTTCGGGGGGTGGGGTGGGGGAAGCTAGTTCAACAGCCAATACCCTGTGCAAAATTTTCTTATCATTCTTTCATTTTCATAGGTATCATTAGCCCTCGTAGTTTCTGATAAAGACTGGAAAACTCTTATCACATGTGTATTTGAGTCTTTGGAAATTCACTGCACATATAGGAACAAAACTAACCACACCTAACAACCAAGACTACAGAATTGGCCCCACCACTGGCTTGCTCTATAAGTGTCAGTAACTTGTCTCATCTGTCTTTAATATATTTCTGCCATTTTATTGTTCAGTTGCTCAGTCATGTCTGACTCTTTGCAACCCCACAGACTGCAGCATGCTAGGCTTCCCTGTCCTTCTCTATCTCCTGGAGTTTGCCCAAACTCATGTGCATTTAATTGGAGATGCCATAGGAAGTCATACAGAAGGGTTCTGATGTTTTTTAGCATTTTGAGAATTCATTAAAGAGTCATTCTATTTTATATTTCTGGTGGATTGGGGCAGGTTTTGTTTCATTTCTTTGCACGTTTGGTTTACAGTTTAGACAATTAGCTAGTTCTTATGCTTATTTTTCAGTCACTAAGTCTTGTCCACCTCTTTATGACCCCATGGACTGCAGCATACTAGCCTCTTCTATGTATGTCCCAGAGTCTGCTCAAATTCATGTCCATTGAGTCCGTGCTGCTATCTAACCATCTCATCCTCTGTCTCCCCTTCCCCCCTTTGCCTTCTATCTTTCCCAGCATCAGGGACTATTTAGCAAGTAATTAGTAGTATTTGACACTCTCCTCAGTGTCATTCATGTTCATCAGTCTGTGAAATAAGGCTGTATAATTTTTTTCAGTTTCAAAGCTTCTTTGAAAGCTTTATTATTGTGTGTGTGTGTGTGTGTGTGTGTGTATGGTTTATTTGGATTGATTTTTAGAGCTCACTTAATGTTTTTATGCTTTTTCAATTCCGTGTTGTCTACAGCCTTCATATATTTTCCATTCCTAATACTACCCCGTTTTATTACATATTCAAAATAGCTCATATCTCACTGAATGCTGAATAGTGTCTGCCTGCAAATCTCTTTAAATTTAACAGAAAAGGTGTTTGGCTTACAGAAGATACACTGTGAAAATCAATGATATCATGAAAGATTAAACATTTATAAAGCATATTGCCATCATGGGCATATAATTGGGGGAATGGTGCTCCTTTCATTGTGCATGAGTGCCTTTAGAAATCCATAAAAGCTGGACTGGAATAACTGAAAGCTCAGGATCCTCAGAGCACAAGGCATCCGTCATCACTGATGGTCGCAGGGACTCCATGGACACACACATCAGAGAGTTCCTCTTGACAGTTTGGACAGTATGGACTGGCTCCAGCTGGCTCTGGAGAGGCATCCCTAGGGGATCATGTACAGGACTCACTAGGGCCCACGTGCCCATCATCTGTCAGCATCCTCTCTGATCTCTGTCTTGGGTTCATTTCATTCTGTCTTTGGGACTCAGACACCACATCACCCATGGCATCTGACAGAAACCACAGCAGATTGAGAAAATAAAAATAAATCCTTATAGCTGAACTTTCAGATCATGCTTGCGTTCTTTGAAAAGGCCGTCATTTCTGTTAGATGCCTCTTGAGCAAGTCCCAGATGTGCTGGCTGATATTCAAAAGGGGGTTGCCATTCAATGCTTGGTAAACAACAAGGGTAATTGATATTTCATTCACTGTTCCTCATATCGAGTTGCTTTCCTTTACCAATCTGCTGTGGTAATGAACCCCTGTGACTTGATGGGCAACCTTTTCTAAGGCATATCTCTTTTAGACAAAGGGTATTTATCTCATCACTACATGATAGATAGTGACCCATAACTGATTCAACATAAAATTCCATTGTCAATTTTTCCCTAAGTATGTCTATGTTTTGTTCTATCTATAATGTTGGTTCATGGAAAATCCTTTGTCTCCTGTTTCATATCGCAATGGGCATGAGTATAATAGGATTTTCAATCCAAGAGCAGGATGTGTAGAACCACATAAACCTTAATTTTGAGTTCTTTTCTCAACACTGTGTCATACTTTATTGCACAGCGCTATCTATAAAATAGCACAGATGTAGTTTTCTTAATATATTTTTCTTTTATAAAGAATGTTTCTGAGGCATTTCTCCCCTTCTATTCTCTTCATTATGACACATTGTAAGGTTTCTTGCTTGGTTGCTATTGTACATAGATCACCGTGGTTTTCTCAGTGTATGATTTATAGCTAGTGAATCTTATCCCTTCAGGTTATTGAAGTCTTAGTCACTTATTAGCATTGATTTCTGGCAATGACTATGCAGCATCTTAATTCTGTTTGACATCTAATCTCTCTATAAACTACCACGATTTTACTTTATTTTAACATTTGGAAGTAGGTCTATAGCCAGTAGGAGGTTTATTTCCTAGTCCCTAAATGCCCTCTGCTCTTATGAACCCAAGTGGTATTATTTCAGTGAACTACGAGAATCAGCTTAGTCAACCAGCAAGTCTGGGCACTGTGTGGGCCACAGGTTAAGTAGAAATATGTTTCCTTCCCTTGATCACTCTTAAAGTCTATTGATGGTGAAAAGGCATGAATAAAAGGAATTAAATATCAATCAGCAGAGGACAAAACATTTAATAGATTGATTAGAGAAAGATGGGAACAAATACCAGAATTTACAGAGACAGACACCTATGCAGAGAAGTTGGAAGAAAGAATAGAGGTGGAATGCCAAGACTGAAGACAGATACAGGATGGGTATGCTTGTATTTGAGGTTCTAGGATGTGAGGAGCTTGATTGATCCTTAGGGTGGAAGCTGGGAAAGATGTGAAAAAAGGCATAGAAGCAGGAAAGCAAATCAAATTTGTAAAATATATATATACTATTTTGCTCAATAGTGAGGCACTGGCAACCCACTCCAAAACTCTTGCCTGGAAAATCCCATGGACAGAGGAGCCTGGTAGGCTGCAGTCCACAGGGTTGTGAAGAGTCGGACACAACTGAGCGACTTCACTTTCAGTTTTCACTTTCATGCATTGGAAAAGGATGTGGCAACCCACTCCAGTGTTCTTGCCTGGAGAATCCCAGGGACGGGGGAGCCTGTGGGCTGCCATCTATGGGATTGCACAGAATCAGACACAACTGAGCGACTGAACTGAACTGAACTGATGGTTTGTGTACATAACAGGAGGTAAAACCAGATGAAAAGTTTGTATTCTGAAGCTGAGAGCATCTTATACCAGGTTAAGTAGCCTATGACAAAATATTATTTAGGAAAAAAGGAGTAGGTAGGATGCAAATGAATTCTAATAACCAAATTAAAAGCAAGAAGAAAAGAGATTGCATCATTTTAACATTCCAGGGGATATACAGGGCCCACCCCAATGTGAGCTGTAAAAATATAAAAAGAGGAATGGCTGAGAGAGAAGTCACATAAAACCTAAAGATCAGATAATTAAGGCAAGCATGAAATGGGTTTTGTTAGGGAAATTATGAATTCAGTTCTCACAGTGCCTAATTTGAGATGAAAATGGAATGTCTCGGAGTATCTCCTATTATCTGATTATTTTAGATACAGGATCAGAATCCAAGGAGACTAAAGGCCTGGGACAAAGATTTTAGAGTTGACCTTTGTACTTTGCATGCAATGTTGAGAGCAAAGCTCTCTTAGTAATTACCAGTGAAGTTCCTGCAGTGTTAAATCCTTTCATGAATGTTTGTATTGAGGAAAATTGATTTTCTCTGGCCAAAAGCGGGATTCCAAAACCTCTCCCTGATTCCAGCTGCTGGGGGAAATACATGTCATAGTTCACAAATTCATAACCATCACTGCAAGATCTGCTGACGTGGGAATAGCAGCAGGGTTTTATGAATTTCCATTTGAAAGGATACACTCGTATATCACAAGGGTTTGTTACTTTTTGGGAGCACTTACCTCAATTTCACACATGATTCATATACTTTATGTGTTCTTCCTTTGATTATTGAAAGGTTACTTCCATAAGTACCTCATTATTTACACATGATACATGATCAAGATAAAGCTTTCTATCTCTCATTTCATTACTTGCTAAATATCCCATTATCATGTACTTACTCAGTCCTTAGAACAGAAGCAGGTATACCATTTACTTATATAAAAGCACTTTTAAAATAATAAAGAGAAATAGATCTGTAATGAAATATATTGCATTTAGATTTAAAATTTATAAACTCTAAAGTGCTGAAGGGAACTATGGTTATTTTACATTCCTTTGTCTTATAAATTATAATATGTATTTGGATTATTAATATTAAATACGAGTGATACTGGATATAGTCCAGAGCTGTACAAAAACATTACATGGCACAAGCGGTTGAAAGCAGATTAAAACTACTTAATAGCCTATTGTAGACCAGGGAAGCCCTTCTTTGTCTATCATCATCTTTAAAGTTGAGTGTCACTTTTTGAGGTCTTGAGGATCCTAGGGTGACTGGACTCAGCCAGACAATTAGAGTAATGGATAAGATATGAATGCAAACATTTTTCTCTTCCTGACAGAGAGAAATAGAGTCTATTTTTTTCTCCCTTTGAAACTGATCCGGCCTTGTGACCGGATTTGGCCAATGAAGTGTGGAGAGGTGACCTTGTATACCTTCTGAGGCTGCCCCTTAAAAGATAGGCTGCTCTGCCTTTACCCCCTGACACGTTCTGTCTTAGACACCAGCCAACATGGAACATGTCAAACTACATCCCCTTCTCCTCCTGCCCTCAATCTTTTCCAGCATCAGGGTCATTTCCAATGAGCTGGCTCTTTGCATCAGGTGGCCAAAGTATTGGAGCTTCAGCTTCAGCATCAGTCCTTCCAACAAATATTCAGGGTTGATTTCCTTTAGGATGGACTGGTTGGATCTCCTTGTTGTCCAAGGGCTTCTCAAAAGTTTTCTCTAAAATCAGTTCTTTGGCACTCAGCCTTCTTTATAGTCCAGCTCTCACATTCATACATGACTACTGGAAAAACCATAGCTTTCACTAGACAGACCTTTGTCAGTAAGGTAATGTCTCTGCTTTTTAATATACCATCCAGGTTTGTCCTAGCTTTACTTCCAGGAAGCAAGTGTCTTAATTTCATAGCTGCAGTCACCATCTGCAGTGATTTTGGAACCCAAGAAAATAAAGTCTCTCACTGTTTCCATTGTTTTCCCTTCTATTTACCAAGAAGTGATAAGACCAGATGCCATGATGTTAGTTTTTTGAATGTGGAGTCTTAAGCCAGCTTTTTCACTCTCTTCTTTCATGCTCATCAAGAATTCTTACTTCCTTTTCACTTTCTGCCATTAGTGTGGTATCATCTGCATATCTGAGGTTGTTGCTATTTCTGCCAGCAGTATTGATTCCAGCTTGTGATTCATCCAGCCTGGCATTTCACATGATGTACTCTTCATTGAATTTAAATAAGCAGGGTGTCAATATACAGCCTTGGTGTGCTCCTTTGCCAATTCTGAATTTTATTTTTGCTTCCCTGTATTGCTTTTCTCTGTGTTTCAAATACCTGGGTCAGTACATTTTTATTTTAGGCCATTCTATCCTTATACATGTCAATTCAGTTTTATACATGTATATCATTCTTTGTCAGGAATCCCCTTTTTCATTTCTTAGGTTGCCAGCTTAAAGATGAATGGTTATATTTTTAAAACTGGAAAGAGTCTAATGGTATAACTGAAGCATAAATGAAAATGATCAGCCACTACCTGCCATTTATTACTGCAGTACCAAGTTGTACTGACATGGTTTTACAAAAGTGAGTCTATCCAGGGATATTCCACACCTCCGAGACTGAGATTAGGCCCTGGTTTTTGAGGGCAGCACAATCCTGAGTTGTGTGTTAGAGCAGCTTTATCTGTCCACTCAGGGGAGCAGGGCGTGGTCACGGGAAGGCAGCCTAGAAGGATACAGGGTGGTTTTTCTCGCTCCATTCGCGTCATTTTGACGCGTATCATGCCTTTTCTGAACGTCTTCCATTACAAAATTTGAAACACTCTACCTATGAAAGAGCGGGTCAGGACAAACGGGGCACTTTCTTGTGTGGCAGGAGTGATTCTGGCACAGATCAGCTGCTAATAGCTTGATCGCCAAGGCTGATGGAGTCATGTGTTTTCAGTGGTTTGGTTCCCTCACTCTGTTGCCTTCCAGGCAGTTTACACGGTTAGGGAGAGGTGGCATTACCTCAATGGAAAAACTATCCAGATAAAGAATTAAAACTTAGGGGGGAGATAGACACTGGAAAATATTTGCCTTTTGGATAGGATCCTAAAAGGGTCTGACTTAATTTCCATATATATGCCATGTTGACCTTGTGAACTCACAGGTTTGATGTATTTTAGAGGGCTAGGCTATGTAGCTTAGGATGACAGAATCTTGCACAACCAAATCTGCCGAGCGAATTCATCTCTGACCAAGACTACACTGGCGTAGGTGGCACTGCTCTTATAGTGATAATACAGCTGCCCCTTGAACAAGGCAGGTTTGAACTACATGGTCTGATTATAGGTGTGTGGTCTGTTTTTCTTTTTTCAACAATACTACAATACTACACAGTCCCAGATTGGTTGAATTTGAGGATTAGAAACTGTGACTATAGAGGAACTCCAACTGTATATATGGCCCTTAACTGTGGATTTCTGACTTTGCAGAGGCCCCCCCAAGCCAGCATGTTGTTCAAGGGTCAACTATATTTGTAAATGACAGAAACTATCTTGAGTTTAAGAAAAACAAAAACTTTAATCTGAGGATTCAAGGAAGCAAAAGTAAAAACATAGCTATAACTTAAACAGCAACTAGACTGGAAATAGAAATATACTAAGAACTTAAGATATTCTCATTTATAGTTTTCAGTGTTTATCTTCTTTATTCTTCCTCTTTTGTGATCTTTGTCAGCAAATTTGCCCAAGTGCAGAGGCAAATTGTACTTAAGTGCCCCCGTTTTTAAATCCCCCATTTTCTACACACATTAAGAGATAATTCCTTAGAAACCAGTCACCTAATACAAATTTCAAATCCTGGGAAGTAGATTCTGATTGTCTTGTGTAGGTATTTGTGTCTGTGGGCGTGAGGCTCATTGCTCATCGACAGCCCCACTGTAAGTTCAACTCTGAATTGGAGAGGAGAGGCATGGACTTGATAGAACAAAAATGGCATTATTGGCTTGGGCTGGGCAGTCAACCTACAGGTGTCTCCTACTGGTCACCATCAGTAGAGACCTAGAAAATTATCTGATTTGTCCTGTATCAGGATCTGCTTTTGACTATCATTTTCCTAATAATTTTTTTCTGATGTGTCTTCCTTTATCATTAAGGTTTCATTCAGAGAGAAGTGACCTATTTGATTTCTAGCTGAGAAAGCATGTAATTAAATAATACCCTTGGGCTCATTCTATTTCCTGCCTTATCGTGAAATAAGAAAGAAAGGTCTCCTGAAGGAGAATTAAAGAAAGTGCTGATACATAGCAAATGCCAGTTTAGTTTTGCCTACAAGGACAATTCTCATTCTCAAAATAAGTGAATATACTGTGTTAGAAAACTTTGCATTTGTGGGGGCAAGGAACTACATAAGCATTATAAATACTATAATGTAGAATTTTTTCATTGTGTATTCCAAGACAAAAAGTAGAATTATTAGATTATCTTCCGTTGTCCTTGCATCATTATCAGCAGCATCAGCCGCATTTGTGACTTCAATAAAAGCAAAGCTTAAAAACTAAATATGTGCTAAATTCTTGGACTTAGCAAAGAAATGAAGACTTTTAAAAAGACATTTATTTTAAACTTCTAACAAGGATATACTAGCCTTAACACAGGAAACATGTAAAATAACAAAAGAAGTGTAACAGATTTAAATATAAGGTGAAAATGCTAAGTTCTTACTATATTCCAAATGCAAATTATATTTTAATTTTTAAATTTCATTTCTTCTCATATTCCCTTACCTTTTATATATACTTTAAGGCGATCTAAAACATTAAAGAGAATATCAGCAGAGAAATAAAGAGGCAATTTGTTTATTATTAAAAAGAAAATAAAGCCACCATAAAGCTGAAAGCCACTTTAAGACCTAGCAGCATCTTACAAGTAAGCATTATAATATCTATTTGTTCAAAGTATCAGATGCATAAATATCATAAAGATATACTGATTCAATTAGTTTTATTTATAAGTACATGCAAGGCAGTGAAAAAGATTTTTTTAAATATAAGCAAGCAGAAATACCCGAAAGAAACCTAGAGTATGTAGTTTAAAATATCTGGAAAGTAAAAGCATTAAGGTTAAAATTGAGTAATGATCATGGTATCAAAAGGGCAGGTGGTTAGTTAATTTTAGAAAATGATTCAATTTATATATTTGATAATTTTCAAATTACCCACCGCAGTGAAGTCAATGAAATTGATAACTTCCAACAGAAAATATAAAATCATTAAAAAAATGTTTTATAAATCAATGGCAGCTTGCAATTTAGTTTTTATTAGGATATTACCATAACTACCTTGTATATCACAAAATTAATAATGAATAAGACAAAAAATACATCAGTTTGTTATATTGACTGAGCACTTTATACTTAAAAATCAAGTGATAGATCCTGCAAAGTAATCAAAAAGATAAAACAGCATATATGAAACACTATAAAATATTAAAATAGTAAATGTATGCAGTACACAAGATTAGAAATGACTGGCCACTAAGTGCAGATGTGCTTAACCAAAGTTCTGGTCCAAAGCAGACTGGTATGCTAATGAAGGAGCAGCACTTGGGAATCTGAAAGCTGTGTGCTTGTTTTGGCTTTCTCCAGCTGGTCCTAGATGGGAGGTGGGGGCAAAAATTAGAGAAGCTGTCACTGACTGATTTAGTACTAAGTGTTGAGTGCCTATTGCTACGCTGCTTGTGGTTTAGCTTCCTGGATTGGTTTCTCCAGATTGTGGGTCAGTTTTATTTTTATATATGGTCTGGGTGTTCTGTCTTTGTATATTCAGACTCTTGTTACTTAGGCAAGACACATTTATGTGTATCTATATAGCTATATCTACATATATCCAACATAACATTAGAGATTAATTGTTGTTTAGATGGCTGAACTTTCAGAAATGGACATCTGGTTTATGGAGAGGGAAATCCCCTCCTCAGAATTAATCTTAAAAACACATTTAGTTCAATTCAGGTCACCGGCATGTATAAGAGTGAAGAAACATATAGAGTAAATTGATAGAATTGTGAAATGGTTTGCATTCATTTGAGGAAAAAAGTGAGATGAGTCAATAAGAGAATGGAAATTTACTCAGACAATGCTAGGGTAAAATGCTAGGGTAAGATCCAAGGAAAAGTTTAACATGCTATGTACCCTTGCCTTTGTCCTTACTTCATGATGATGAGTAGATAAAGTAACCAGAATGTATAGTCACAATCACTTTTCTTCATCTCTTATCTCTGTGAAAACTTTTTAGAAAATTTTGAGAAACTGTGCGGATAAAGACAATTTGGCTTTAATAAATAATTTAATTGAATCAAATAAATTAATTTCAGTTGAGAGTATAATTACTTCAAGCTTTTTGTCTGTGAGATTTTCTGCATTATGAGAATCCGTTCTTTTCCCCACAAATTCTGGTCACGTTAATGAAGTTATGGTCACACATATGCAGTGTTGTTCCTCTTTTATTTATTTGCAGCTGTGCCTGAAATAAAACCCTTAAACTAAGGGACAGAGGAAGCTCCTTCTCTTTGTTCACCAGATAACTTGACCTGTGGTCTAGAAAATTAAAATGGCCAGCTACTTAGATAGCTCTCTGTGCTTACCATCGCTCGGGTCTCAGCACAGGAGGGAGAGTTGAAGAAAAGATTCCTCCTTGTGGGCCTCAGTTCTTGGTCAGGACCCAGAGAAGAAATTGAGGTCTTCCATGTGGCAAAAACGGGTTCATTGAAGAAATAACAGAAAGAACCCCTCCATCAAGGGAGAGGTGGGCCAGGACAAGAAAGGCCTAGGCCCTGGAATGATGAGGTGTGGAGTTTTCGAGACAGGGTGTTTGGATATTCATCTAGGTGGGCATGGACTGACGGTTTTGATCCACATTTGCAGGTTACATAACAACAATTATGTAGCAATTATGCCCTATTAAGCCTGACTTTCCCATAACTCAGTCTGTTGTAATCAGATGTGTGTATGAGTGTACAGAATATTTATGAACTCTTAATGGGCTCCTAGCTGTCTAACGTCATCTAAGGACACAGCTGTCCATCAAGTGTGCATGAGCCCAGAGCGGGGACCTCCCGATGGTTAGTCTATAGCCACGAGGCACGTTGGGGTCATGTGCCATGGTTAGAAAAGTCTCTGTGGTTATTTTGTGGAATATCTGTGAGCTCTCTTGGGCCACACTGGATCAGGTCTGGGCTGGGTTTAGAGGTCAGCTTGAGTCTTTTTCAACTGGGCTACTCCTTGTTGCTCATGCCTAACTTCCTACCTAACAATAATAGTAGAACATAGTCAGATTTACTGTCAAGAGCTTTGTAAATCTATATAGTATTAAGTAGTCCTCGAATAATTCAATATTACGTATTCTACAAGAGTTAAGTACTATTTATCAAGTACCTACTATCATGACACGTAAGACCTGATTCCCATGCTTATTACAGAAATGGAAACATATGCATGCATAACTCACATAAAGTATTCAAAGTATGTGATGTCACAGAGGGACTGTAAAGTCACACAATTCTTTATAGTAGACAGCGTGGGCTTTCATTTGAAGTATTAATTGAAAAAAGTTCATGGATCAAAGATGGCTTTATGGAGGGAGAAGGGTTGAACTGGAAGTTGAAGGAAAGAATAAATTTACACTTGGGAAATAGAAGAATGAGCTGTGGAGGATTTTTTTTTTAAAGGAAATCATGTGATCAAAATAGAAGCTAGAAACTTGTTTGGCAGGAATTTAGAGTTTTCTGGACTACAGTGATAATATTTCTGGAATGATAAGATTGGGACATGGGTGCCCTAATGAAGACTACTGATGGCCTCTAAACTATTGAATTGACCTGAGTTTTACAAAAGTTTCCTGTGTGTAAACAGACGTACACAACACCCATCTCTATATGTCTAAAGACTGACTTGCAGGATGATTAGGTGCACAGAAAACCATGTGATGAGCAGGCTAGCACACAGTCTAAGAAACACACACTTCACTGATTAAATTCTTGCTTTTACTGTCACAAGACTATTGAAAAGTAATCTTCTCTACTTTAGATTTAACTTCACATTAACAAATTCTGTTCTCTACCATTGAATTGTATAACTCTGATTGATTTAACAGCGCTTTAAAAATTAGCATTGTTTCATAGTAGAGCTGGCAAAAATATGAAAGGTTTTGTATCCTTGATGACCAGAAACTGCATACTGGCTCATTCCTAAAAGACAAACAGTGGGAAGTATTTCCAGCTGTCATGAAATAATTGTTTTTAGAGGTAGTGTTGTCAAGGTGAGGTTGTCTAGAAATATTTCACTAGGTTCTCATTTTGAGTGAGTTGCTTTAATAACCATCATTATGGAAACAAAATATAATTACAAATAATGATTGTTTTGGAAGTAGAAATTGAGCAGAATCAGCTAATGGCCAGTTTCTATTCAACTTGCCGTTTGCATTTCTCATTTTATGACAAAATATTACTGAAAAGAGAATGAAAAGCAAACACTGCATTTCTGCAATCTTATATTTTAACTAAAAAGTAAAAATTGTAGACCACCCAAATGAGACTTTTAACTAACAGCTGTCCAGAGGCAAAGATATACATTAAGAGAATTATCACATTAAGTATGGAGTGTATGACAAGGGGCAAGAATTTTTGAGATTTTTGTCATATAAGACTGTCTGGATTATACTTGTTTAACATTTCATGTTACGACTAAAAATAATTGAGGAAAATAATGTTAAGATTTTTACTAAAAAGTACTAGTTTCTTGCCTTTCCTTAGCTCCAAATGACTCAACCTCCCTTCATCAACCCCTGTCCATCTGTCCTTCATATTTTAAGGCCATCTTGCCAAGTCTCCATACCTCAAATGCTAGGGCTGATTTTTCTGAACTTGCAGGAGAGCTTTATTTACCGCTGGCCAGGTGTCAGTGTGGACAGAGTGCAGCTGAGGGTGTCAACAATTCTAGTGTAATATCAGAGGTCTCCGGAGAAGCCCTTCACAGTAGACCTGTGGACAGGGTCACCCCACCTCAGATGTTCCCCCTCCTCCTGTTTCTATCTCTGGTTCAGCCTTCTAAGCCCCATTGTTCATCCTCCTAACACTTGCTCTGAGAATTTCGGAGATGGAAATAAGCTTATTTGATAAATGTTCATTTTCTCCTAATTCAAGAATATGGGAAACTTCCTGGGCTCATACCCAATAAAGTATTCTACTTTTGTTTTTGAATCACCCCTGACAAACTATACTTTTCAACTCAATCAGCCTCGTATTGCAATTCATATTCTTTTTCTCTCAGAGAGAACTAACACTCACATGTTTTTTCCAAACTATATGTTTCAATTTTATTGCATTAAAATATGCATGACATAAAATTGAACTTTCAATCTGTTTTAAGCATAGCAATCTATTTTTAAGGAATATCTGTGATGGGAGCTTAGGGAAGGTGAATCATCTTAAAATCCCATAGTGAGCAGGTTTCAAAGGAAGAATATGCAGCAATTAAGTCACTCAGTTAATTCTCTTTTTTTTTTCTTGCTATCATCCAGATCTTGTGGCATGTACAGGTAGGTGTGACCCTTCCACAGCCCCCAGATTCTTCTTCCATTCCATGTTTGCTCAGCTTACAGGTCTGAGTTCCTCCAAATTGGGAAACCCAGACTGTCTTTGGTTCTGCTTTGGCTTATGGAGCTTCTGCCTCCTAAACCCCAGTCCTGAATATAATGATGTTTCATGAGGGAACAGAGGGTGATTTACTTCAATCTGTGACGACGCTCTCCCTCCTGGTGTCCTCAGGGAATATTGGCAAAGCCATAAAGATCAGTCAGTCAGGATAATGTGGTTGATCATTATGTTCAGATGTGGTGTGTGTTTCAATTCTGGCATTTATTAGTGTGTGATAATGCACATGTTCCGTTCTTTTCTCTGCCTTGATTTCATCATCTACAAAAGGAGCATAATCAAGACTGAGCTCATCTTACAGAGATTATTCATCTCTAACCCTCAATCCTGCCACTCAGGCTGCATTTCTCCGGCTCATTTAGCTTTCCACACTCCTAGATGACTCTTGCATTCTTTCATTTCTCTGGTCAAACATCCAGCCCCTCCCCTCATCTGCATCAGCCACTCCCATCGTTGCTTCCTAAATAGCCAAGAACAATGAGAAGAAAATGTCGGTACCCTCCTACCATCATGTAAACTCTCCCTCACTAGTATCTGTGCTCTTGTGCTTTGCCTTCTCTTCACAGAGGCCAACTCCTTCACTTCTGCAACAGATCCATTCCCTCTCTGCTACTTAAGGACATCACTTCAGATTTCCCCCCCTTTTTTGGCATAGTTACATATTTATTTCTCCCTTACCGACTGAAACATTCCCATCAATAGACACACGGGCCCTATTTCTTCTGTCTTAATACAATCCTCTCCCGAACCTTTGTCTCTCTCCAGCCACTAGCCTGTATCTTTCCTTCTTAAAAAAGTTTTCTATAGTTTCTCTCTCCATAAATTGCCTCCTGTTGACTGAGCCATTCTACCAAAATGATGCTCACAGAGCTACCAATTACCTATGCATTAAGAAGTCTTTCAGTCAGCTTCTCTTCTTTATTCTCTGGTTTTCCCTCTACTCCACTGGCTTCCTTTGTTGAGTGTTCTGCTGATTCCTCTCTATCCTTCCAACACTGGCCAAGGTACAGTCCTTGGACCTTTTCCCTTTTCTATATATACACAATCCCTGTTGCACTCATCCCGGTTTCATGGTTCATTAAGAATCATCTATTTACTAACAACTTCCAAGTTTATATCTTCAGCTCTGATCTCCCCCTGAAATCCAGGCTTATGTCTGCAGCTGCTTACTTGATATTACACTTGGCTGCTTAACTGGCATCCCAAACTTAACACATCAAAAAATAAACTTCTGATAGTCTCACTGTAGTCTTCCCATTTCAGTAAATTTTAATTCCTTCTTTCCAGGTGCTCAGGGTAAATTCATCTCCTTTCCTCCCCTCACATCTGACATTCGAAAGCTCATTAAAATCTTACTGTCTCTGCCTTCCATCCAGTAAAAGACCACGTCTCAGCACCCCCATAGTCGTGAGGCCGCCGGCCCAAGCCACCGCCTGCCCTCAGATGAATCATCACAATAGCTCCCTATCTCATCTCCCTGTTTCCATCTCTTTAGTGATTATGATGAGAAATCTTTGCAGTCAAAGATACTCTACAATTAATGTGATGTTTAGCTGTCACCTTAAGAGAAAAAGTAACATTATTTAATTTTCACTCAAATAGCCCTTCTTATAAAGACTATTTGAAGCAGTTATATCAGTGTTTTAAATATATATATTTATTAATGAAATGAAAAGTAAAACTTTATTTCTTTTTTTAATTTTTCCCTTTTCTGCTTTTAACTACATGTAATATTGCAGGAATAATTAGGCCAATTTGTATTTTCAGGTTGTTGCTGATATTTAGTCAGTCCACATTCAAAGAGGTGAATCTGCTGGGTCAAAAGTTAAAGACTAATGCATTTTTGTTAGATATTGCCAAAATCCTCTTTAGTTTGAAATGTGTATGAGCACATTCACACACAGAATATGCTGTGATACAGTTTTAGTCGAGGAGGTAGAAAGTGAGAAACTGAATCACAGTAGCGGGGCTTGGTGGGCTACAGTTCAAAGGTCACAAAGAGTCAGACATGACTAAGCATGCATGCATATATATATATATATATAGTTTAACTTGCATTTATCTGATTATGAATTATAACTACTTATGAATTATAGTACTAGGTTTTTTAAGGTTTTTTTTTTGTTTGTTTTAAAATATCTTTGGGAGTCAGCCTAAAAGATGAACTCCAATAATGTTACTTTTTTGGTATTTAGTCCTTATGTAGTACCCTTCTGTACTGAAACAAGGCTTACCCTTATGATCAAAAGAATACTAGATATGGAGTGGTAGTTCTGAGAATAAGCTGTAAAAGCCATGCCAGTTTCTGTCTTGAATCGCTGCTCTTTTCACTCTGGGAGAATCCAATAGCCATGCTATGAAAAGATTCAAGTTCTATATCAAGAACGACCCAGGCCTCCTATCATTAATTAACCCTAACTACAAGCCCATGGAAGTGAGTCACCCAGAATCAACTCTTTCAGCCTTCAGATAACTGCAGCCCTGGCTGATGTCTGAATATAACTTCATAAAAGATTCAAGTCAGAAAGGTCCAGCCACTTTTTCCTAGTGTTGGTTCCCTATAGAGTGTTTTTCCCCAGTTTCTGTTTGAAAATGTCTTTCATTTGTCAACATCCTGAAGGGTATTTCCCACTGGAAATACAAACATTATATTGGCAGTTATTTTAGCATTTAGAAGATGCTGATCCATTGTTGCTGTTGTAAATGCAACTCATTTTGTTGCTCCTTTCAACATGAACTGTAGTTTGTTATGTTTAAGACTTTTCTTCCAATATTTTTCTTAACAGTTGAATGAAGTGCGTTTCTCCTTAACTCTCCTGTTGGGCTTTGTAAAATTTCTGAGATTGTGTAAATGAATGGATTTTGTCCATTTTTTTCAGTTTTATCATTATAAACTACTTTATTCGTCATCTCCTCTGATGAGATTGGCTGCATTCAGGGGGTATGGCCATAGACTATCCATCACCTCTTCCAATATTTTGCCCCATCATCTCTCGCCTTTTCTTCTGAATCAAACATTAAATATTTTCATCTCATCTATGAGCACTAGAGCTCTTATTGTTATATGTATTTTCAGACTGCTTTTTGTCTCTCTGCTTTAATCTGCATTTTCCTACTGACCTATCATTCTGTTCAAATGTTGTCTCTTGATCTGTGTCTAATTTGTTCTTATTTTCATGTATTGAATACATAATATCAGCTATTGTATTTTTCAGGTTTAGAAGTGCCAGTTACTCTTTTTATAAATTTCAGTTTATATCTGAAGTTTTGTTTCTTCTCATTTATGTTTTTGAACTTGTTATTAGTAGTTAAAACAGTTTTTGATAATATTGATATTTGGATCATCAGGTATTTCTATTTCTTTTGTTGTTTCTCTTGGTCTTATTTCTTTGATATAACTAATGTTTCACTGAATGCAAACATTGTATATGAGGCTCTGAATAAGGTCATCTTCCTGGAAAAAGTGTACAGTTGGGTTCTGGACATATTAAAGAAAGTGTAGATGATCTGAATCATCCTGGAATTAGGTGATTCTAAGGTATTTTCTATTTTATTTTATCAGTTGGTTTTCAGACTCTCTTCCTTTATGATCTGTACTAAAATCCTACTGTTTTGTCTAGGGATCCTTTTCCTTTTGTGCATAACAATCTTGACAACAACCTGCCAAAAGCCATGTTTACTTTCTAAGACTCTTAGCCACTATTTTTTGCTGAATCGTCAGTCTTTTTCACTGCTGCAATCAAATAACAAAAAATACACTGAAGTGAAAAGGTATTGAAAGGTATTGATTTGCATTTTTATTTTTCCTGAGATCTTGTTCACTTAATTCCTAAATGACAATGTGTGTCTCTTCAGCTCTGATAGCATTGTTGTCTAGTCACTAAGTTGTGTTCAACTTTTTGTGGTCACGTGGACAGTAGCCCACCAGGCTCCTCTGTCCATGGGATTCTCCAGGCAATAATACTGGAGTGCGTTGCCATTTCCTTCTCCAGAGGATCTTCCCAACCCAGGGATTGAACCTGGCTCTCCTGCATTGGTAGTGGATTCTTTACCATTGAGCCACTGGGAAGCCCTCTGACAGCATAAACCTTGCTTGTTCTCACTCTCTTAGCTATAGCTTTCTACTCAGCTCTTCAGCATCTTCACTTGAGCCGCTTATGATATGACACATGTCTCTTGGGAAAAGTAGCAAAAAGTTGAAGTTCATCTCACTCTGTTTCCTCCTCCTCACTGGATAGCAAAACCTAATTCCACTTAAATTGCATCAAGATGTCCCCTTTTGTAGCATAAGGGTGGTTGTTGTTTAGTCACTCAGTCTGTCCGACTCTTTGCGACCCCATGGACTGCAGCACTCCAGGCTTCCCTGTCCATCTCCCAGAGTTTGCTCAAACTCATGTCCATTGAGTTCGTGATGCCATCCAACCATTTCATCCTCTGTCGCCCCCTTCTCCTCCCGCCTTCAATCTTTACCAGCGTCAGGGTCTTTTCCAGT
Source organism: Antilocapra americana (assembly GCA_007570785.1). Lineage (NCBI taxonomy): Eukaryota > Metazoa > Chordata > Mammalia > Artiodactyla > Antilocapridae > Antilocapra > Antilocapra americana. Next base: position 10,472,053 of record ML660765.1, on the reverse strand, counting down.
GAGTCAGGTCTTTGCATCAGGTGGCCAAAGTATCGGAGTTTCAGCTTCAGCATCAGTCCTTACAATGAATATTCAGGGTTGATTTCCTTTAGGACTTACTGGTTTCATCTCCTTGCTCTCCAAGGGACTCTCAAGAGTCTTCTCGAACACCACAGTTCGAAAGCATCAATTCTTGGGCGTTCAGCCTTTTTTTATTGTCCAGCTCTCATATCTATACATGACTACTGGAAAAACCATAGCTTTGACTATATGGACCTTTGTAGGCAGAGTAATGTCTCTGCCTTTTAATATACTGTCTAGTTTGTGTCCTATGTATAAGATAGTCATACATACCTAGAAATGGAAATTTTCTTGCTGCTTTGTTTTTAAGATTCATAATATTATATTGTACTTATAATTTTCTTCTTGATACTGTGATTACGTATATTCGTTTGTTTTGTGAGTTTTTCCTAACTTATTATATGTAAAGACTGGTGAGAGAGATCTTTGTATCTTTTCTCTAGATTCTTCATCAATAATTCTTCATCAAGATTTTACTTTTCCCATCATTTTGGATTACTGTCTTCCTTTGTTTCATTTTAAATTTAGTTAGTCATTTTCTTCTAACTGTCGAGGTATACTGAAAAGTGTTTTTCTTTTTGCTTGTACTTGGATATTTAATTGTGTCTGTAATAGTTTTATATTGTTAAAATATTTAGGGGTTATAATTGTCCCAAATGCAATTAGATAGACAATCGCTATCTAATAGAACAGAAAAAATATACTAGTGTACACTTTAATCCAGTAACTAGTGAAACTGTTGGTTATTGATACTGACATCCCTTTATTTGTAAAGTTGACCCATTGAGTTGAAGTTAGCACTACATGGGTGTCAAGAGTTCGGTCTGTGCTTCTTATTGACTTTATAACTTTGTCCACATTACTCTGGTATTTCTGAAATTATTTTGAAGTCAGACATTGGATTTTTTCAATAGTAACTACAGAGTTGAAAATTTGAATTAGAACAAAACAGAGTTTTTTGAATGCCATTACATTTATACATAATTCTTTCTAAATAGATATTTTTAAAAAACATGTAGGAATGTAAAGAATATTTTTGTGACCCCATGGACTATAGCCTGCCAGACTCCTCTGTCCATAGAATTCTCCAGGCAAGAATACTGGAGTGGGTAGTCATTCCTTTCTCTAGAATATCTTCCCAACCCAGGGATTGGACCCTGGTCTCCTGAATTGCAGGCAGATTCTTTACCATCTGAGCCACCAGGTAAGGACTTTAAATAGTGATCAGAGTGGAAAATTTGAATTAAAACAGTGTTTTGGATCCCATTATCAGGAGACTTGGGTTCAATACCTGGGTTGGGAAGATCCCCTGGGGGAGGGCATGGCAACCCACTTCAGTATTCTTACCTGGAGAATCCCCATGGACAGAGGAGCCTGGTGGGCTATAGTCCATGAGATTGCAAAGAACTGGACATGACTGAGTGACTAAGCACATCTTTATACATGGGCTTCCCAGGTAGTACTAGTGGAAAATCACCTGCTTGCCAATATGGGAGACATAAGAGTTGTGGGTTTGATCTCTGGGGGGGAAGATCCCCTGGAGAAGGGAATGGAACCCCACTCCAGTAGTATTGCCTGGAGAATCCCATGGACAGAGGGGCTTGGTGGGCTACAGTCCATAATTCTTTTTAAATAGATAGTCTGAAAAACATCTGGGAGTGTAAAGAATATCAGAATATTGATTTTACTGGGCTTTTTGTATACGGATTTTTTTGGATTCTGTAAGCATCACTACTACAACTTTTCTTTTCTAATTACACAGTGTTTAAGATTTTGCTTGTAGTCAATGTTTCCAGAGCAGAAAATTTTATTTGTTCATGTGCCTGCTCATTCAGTCTTACTCAACTAGAAGAGAAGTGACTTCCTCTCTGTTCTGCTCTAACCGGCACAGTTTGGCAAGTGTTTTTCAACAAGCTTCACCTTCCTCAAAGAATCAAGCATTCTCTAGGCAGGCAAAAGCTAGTAAATCAGCTGTAGTGTTAATCAATAAAAGTAATCAGCCTCTGAAGCAAAACCTGTCTATTACGATATGTAGCAACTAGCTTTCCAATGGACTTTAAAACACAAGTTAAAGAGTGAAGAGTTGTTCTGCTACCCTATTTTTTCCACTTTATTTCAAGCAACATTAGAATTTTAGATGAAACTAGAAGCAGATTCTTTATGACTATGTGCACTTGTGAATCTGAAGAGAATATAAAAAGAATGAAAGAAGCAATAGTTGTGAAAGTTTTTTCTCTGAAATGTAATGTAGCAAATGAAAATAAGCTAAGTTGTATAATTCCAAATATAACTTTGTATGTGAAATTATTTTTGTAGTTGATCCCATTCAAAATTTTTGTCTAATATCAGGTCAGCGTAACTTTTCACCTTGTAATCAACCTTAGATTTAATGACATAATTCTCTTTTTAAAAATTATTTGGTTGAATTTTCTGCAGTTTGTGCTTTGATGGCATAGGTTTTCAAATTAATTAAATGATTATATAGGGTACTTAGTTTAGTAGAGGCCCTAGAATATAAAAGTAATTTACCATTGTCCATGGAATTCTCCAGGCAAGAATACTAGAGTGGGCTGCCATTCCCTTCTTCAGGAGGTTTTCCTGACTCACGGATCAAACCTGGGTCTCCTGCATGACAGGCAGATTCTTTACCATCTGAGCCACCACAGAAGCTCCAATACTTAAATCAGTAAAACAATGGATTATTAAAGAAATTGTTAAATAAGTCAAATAGGTATGTTTTGGGGATGGTTAGAGGGGAAGAAATGAAAACCAAGAATAAGAAAATCTACATTGAATTTGTGTAATAAAGAATGAAGGAAAGTTTAGTTGGGACATGTTATTTTTGCTCATTCTTTTTAAACTTCTTATCATTAAAAAATAAATGCTTTTAATCAGTTCTTGATAAAATAATCTTCCCAATTCTATTAAATATAAAAATGCTAATGAAAATTTATAAACTTTCAAGTCCATTGTAATACTTATTATTTTATCAGAAATTTCTAATAATATTCACTTATTAAAATAACATTAAGTAACACTCAAAGATTTCTAAATATTAGCTGTTTAAGTATTACTAAGCCAGCATGGAATTAAAAAAAAAAAACTGTGACAAAAACAATGAACAATATCATTTACTTCATACAATTAGTATATACTTTTTGACAAATGGTATAGAATCTATGATGGCTCAGTGGTAAAGTATCCATGGTAAAGAACCTCCTACCAATGCAGGAGATGCAGGAAGCGTGGGGTTCAATCCTTGGGTAGGGAAGATCCCCAGGAAGAGCGCACGGCAACCCACTCCAGTGTCCTTCACTAGGAAATCCCATGAAGGAGCCTGGTGGGCTACAGTGCATGGGGTCGCAGAGTAGGACTTAACTGAGAGACTGGCCATATACACATAGTCTCTATGCCAAGTCTATAAATAGCCCTCTTATATTTGTAAAACAAGACACGATAACTTTAAATTAGGGTATATTTGGTAATGTTCCCTTGTCTGAGTTTCACCTTATATGTCTGTATCCTCTGGGGAGCTGCAAAATATGTTTCAGGTTAAAGTATTCATATGTGCAACACATTGTTTGGGGACTAGGTGATGTAAAAGATGAGCTTTTCTGCAGTGAACCCCTCGCATTATTACCTGCTGAAACGGCAGGCAGAGACAGGCGCTGGAAGTAGCAAATACCAGTGTTGATCTGTGTGGCTGGTTCACCACATGAGACCCGGAAGGCATGACTCACCTGCTGGGACCTCATTACCTTCCTCGTTATGTAGACCTCGCCAGAGTAAAGCTGCTAACCTGTATTGCCTCTAACTGGCGAGAAAATGGATTGTCAAGGGCAAAACCACGTATGTGACATGTCAGATTAAGACCTGATGATGGCTAAGTTCAGGAGTTGTGCAGTAGAAGTAGTTTTTCCATTAGCAATAATATTCCTCCAATAAGGATTTAACTGTTTTTTTTTTTTAATCAAAGGATATGTGTGAAAATTGATGATCTATGTGTATAGACTTTCATGTTCGGTGTTTAACAATCCATATCCATCATTTATACCAGATTCCCAAGAGGTTCACTTTCCTGGTCTTTTCCCACCATATGTGACGGTTCTTAGAAAAATGGTCTGTAGACATTTTCCAGAGAGACTGAGTTCATCAGGAAAGTATTTGCAAGTCAGATTGCCAAGTGTTTGTTTAATAATCTCATGCTTCTTAAAAACTTTTAAAGTATGGTCATTTACTCTTTAACATGCTACAAAGCTTTTTGTGAAATAAGTGTTATAGAGTTTTAATTCTCCATTTTTGCTAAAATAATTGTAAACTTTCACTTGATATCACTTCAGCATTTTCTGGCAATCTCCAAGGTTTTAGAGATTGGCCCAGATAATAGTCTAATCCTAATAATTTTTCTTTCTAAAATTCTTTTCACACATTTAATCACTTAGAAGTCATGAATCATTCATTTGTTAGCGTCTAGTTTCTTATACCCTGAAATAGGCGAGTCCTTTAGCAGTTCCCACTGTATGGGTCTACTCTGTGCCACCTGGAACTTGGAAGTGCAGCTACTTTCATCAAGTTGACAATCAGTGGGTCACAGGGTGATAAGCTTAATTATAAGACTTAAACTTCCATCGTGAGACCAATAATTTTCTCTTGATTGTTTAACTCTGCAAAAATAACCTGTCTTCTCTATCTCAGAAACTGAGTGAGTTATTTACTGTTTCAACTCGCATGACTGACTGAAGAACCCTAGGGGCTTCTTCAAAGTCTATAATACAAGTGTTAATAATCATGCTTTAAACTTCTAACAGGAGTGTAAGATGCCCATAAATGATGATAAATCTCAGTGTGCAATGTGACCGATTTATAGTGTCAAAGCACAGCCTTCTAAGTCTCAATCCTATCTGTCATGTATTTAAAAATCAAAGCTCTCAAAACTCCAGTGTGTGAAATGAAACTTTAGAAAAGGTCTAAATCATGAGAATCCCCTTGGACCTTATGAAAATAATTTGCGACTTTAGTTTTTATCCCTTATATTTTCAACAGCAATGAAAACAACTTAAGCGAAATAGTAAAATTTGCTAACACTTTCATATCAAATCTGTTCGAAATCTCTTCCCAAGTGGCTTAAAGTTGAATAGCCTGATAGCCACATTCTTTATAGACAATATTATTGAACTTCTACACCTTTCATTCTTTCACATATAGCTAGAATAACTTGATCATGAATATCACATAAAAAGCGAGATTTACTCTCGAATGGAAAACTAGTTGGAATCTTCATTTTATGTGTTTTATAATTATTTTTTGATTCACACTATTTAAGCAAAATGAAAATAAACAAGAACATTAAACTGAACAAGTACTAGAAGTCAAAATTAAAATTCTTCCTACATAGATTAGAATTAGTACATCCAGAAACAGAATTTTAAAAAGTTAGGATAAATAATATTAATGACCTTAGCACAATGTGAGACTAAACCTATACCACTAATAATTATAAAACTTAGGTTGAAAATAAACAATTAACTCCGAAGGCACCAGAAAACATCAAAGACAGAACTCAAGGGGCTGACATCTCAGAAAACAGGTAAGGATGCTAAAGAAGCCCCAGGTTCACCACTGCTGGTCCTCCCAGACACTCTGATCACTTGCCGACTTCTGGAAAATATTTAAAGAGAAAGTAACCAAGAGCCTCCTAAATTCTCCATGGGCAAGGGAGAAAATAATTATACATAGTTCAGCACAACCAAACTGCCAGGAATTGAGATGTTAGAATTCTATAGAGAAATAAAAGAAACATAAAAGCAGGGATGCATCTAATATTTTATATGCAATATGTCCATGAAGCATTGGACAACCCCTAAAGGGCAAGTCCAGGGTGCAGGAAGTAGGGAAACACAGCAAAAGCAGCCACTCCAGGGCTGAAAAAGTCACTTGGGAAATTCTGCAATATTGAGATGCTTCAAACACACTCCGTTGGTCCTGGTTCTCTGAAGAGCCCTGACCAACAGTGCTATCTATTTTTAGCCTGCTGTGAGGGGAAGCATGGACTTTATATTTCTGATGTAACCTTCGTCTTAGACAAGCACCAACTCCCCGAGTCTCAGCTCTTTGTTCCTCTCAGGTTCGCCGCGCCTCCCTGGATGCATTTCTGGGTCTACCTTCTGGTCCTTCTCCAGGGACACTTTTGTTTTCTGTTCTTTTCCTTCAGATGTTCACCTCAGTGCCCGAGGGTGACCGTGTTTGCTCCTCTTACCTCCGATATGAAGACTTTAATTCCTCAGGGGAGAGAGTGGAGAAAAGAGCAGGTAGAATTGCATGCCCTTCATACCAGAGCCACTGGTGTTCTTGCTAGGTCTAAGATAAGGGTATTTTCTGTGTAACTTCACCCGGTAATGTCTCTGAGCACCCACGGGGGTTCAAGGAGAAAACGCTGAAAAGAAGGTACTCCGTTAATTTCTGTGGCCCCATGGGGAATCACAGTCCATCACCAATGTGCTGCTGACGACCACAGCACACAGCAGGCTAAATAAGTCTTCCTGGTACCCAGTTGCCTCAGAAGGTACTGCCGGTGTCCGGTCTTTCCCTGGAGGCATCTCCTTAGATTTCAGGTTATTTTGCTGCCTTGCAACCTCAGTGCTTAAGTAAGTTCAAGGCAAGTTCCATATTTGTACCTGGTCTGACTTTTTTCCTCTATAAGCTTGGAAGCAGGACTCATTTTAGGTGGCTTATCTCTGAGCAGAAACTAGATGTCAAGAACAGACCTTTAATTAAAATTTTTGGATGACTTGGATGTCATCTGTAATTTGGGAAAAAATCCATATTTGCACAAAGAAAGAAGTTCAGTTAGATTAGGGATACAAATGTAAAAAATAAAGCTATGCAAGTTTACAAGGAAACATGGGTGAAAATCTCTTAAATCTTGGTGAAGGGAAAGACTTTCTAACTATAATCTCAAATACAGAGGCAATAAATGAAAAGGTTAATGAATTTAAGCATGTAAAACTTTTGTAATCAACATTAAAATATTTAAAAAATAGAAAATCAACATAAATCATCAAAAAAACTGTTAAAATGGGAAGAAATGTTTGCAGCATATAAAACAAAAAACTAAAATTGTTGCATTAAGAAGCAAATTACTGAAATGAGAGGAAAAATATATGAACAGGCAATTCAACAAAAAAAGACATATACATGGATTTTGAAAATGTAGAAAAATTTTCAAACTCATATGTACAGAAATATAATCAAGAACAAGAGATACTATTTCCTACTAGTGAAACTGCAAAGAAAAATTAAACATAAAAAAGGGCCTGTTGGTGAAACTGTGCTATCAGGCATTCCCATTGTGGCTGGTGGAAATACAAACAGATCCACTCCTTCTGGAAGGAATTTGACAATACCTAACAAAATTATACATGAACTTAACTTTTGACTCATAAATCTTACATGTAGGAATCTACCATGAAGATGAATCTCTTACATAGGAAGGATACCTTTGAGCAAGGTTATCCTGTAATATTCTTTATAATTGCCAATGTTGGAAATAATATAATGTCTAAATAGAAAAGAAGCTGAATAAGCTATAATAGCTGATGGTAGTTTGAGCTTTAAATCCAGGGACCATCACATGCCCATACTAATAATTCATAGTATGTGGAATGTCCTCACTTGAAACATGGCTCTTAGCAACCATTTCAGTGACATCTCAATCAACACTATAAGCCTTCTATAATTAAAATCATAAATGAGTTACATTTAGTGAAAACTGGAACTTGCTGTACTGGTGAGGGTGACATTGGGCTTTTTGAGCACACAAAGTCTGGACTTTGAGGATACCAAGATTTAATGAGGCCTTGAGAACATATCACCTTCAGTATTTTGAAAATAGTCCTTACAAATACCTGGACAGATAACAGGAATCCTGTGGGATTTGCAGTCCTGCTGCCTAAAGTTGACATCTGAATTTTGATTCCTAAATAACTGCCTGTGTGTGTATGAAAGTCGCTCAGTCCTGTCCTACTCTTTGCAACTCCATGGACTACAGCCTGCCAGGCTCCTCAGTCCATGGAATTCTCCAGGCCAGAATACTGGAGAGGGTAGCCTTTCCCTGCTCCAGGGGATCTTCCCACCCCCGGGATGGAACCCAGGTCTCCCGCATCGCAGGCGGATTCTTTACCATCTGAGTCACCAGGGAAGCCCCAGTGACTGTTTAGCCAAGCGTATCTTGTTCTCTGAGGTCAGTTACAGGGAAATAGACCCAGATCTCTGTTACTGTGTCATTTCTGCTTTATGTAAAACTTCCCTGAGCTAGTAATCAAGATTTCTTTCAAAAATTTTATTGAAGTATAGGAGATTTAAAACACTGTGTTTATCTCAGCAGTACAGCAAAGTGATTTGGATATACATATATATATATATACGTGTGTGTATATATATATATATATATATATGTTCTTTTTCATAATGTTTTCCATTATGGTTTATCACAGGATATTGAATATACTGCACTGTTATACAATATGACCTTCTTGTTTATTCATTCTGTGTGTAAGCATTTGCATCTAGTAATCCGAACTCACAATCTTTCCCTCCCCCACCTATCCTAACTCTTAACAATTCCAAGTTTATTCTCTATGTCTGGAAGTCTGTTTGTTTTGTAGATACGTTCATTTGCATTAGATTCTGCATGTAACTGATGTTATATAGTGTCTGTCTTTCTCTGACTTACTTCACTTGGTATGATAATTTCTAGGTCGATCCATATTGTTGTAAAGGGCATTATTTAATTCTTTTTACGGCTGAGTAATATTGCATTGCTTATATATATACCATACTTTCTTAATCCATCCATCAAGGGACATTCAGCTTGTTTCCATGTCCTGGCTATTTTAAATAGTGCTGCTGTGAAAGTAGGAGTACATGTATTTTTTGAATTATAGTTTCATCTGGGTATACTCCCAGGAGTGGGATTGCTGGCTCATATGGTAGTTTAGCTTGTTGAAGAACCTCCATAGTGTTTTCCATAGCAGCTCTACCAATTTACATTCCCACTAACAGTGTGGGAGGGGTCCCTTTTCTCCACACCCTCGCCACACCCTTTACCACTTACAGATATGTTAGTGATAGACATTCTGCCCGTGTGAGGGGGTACTTCATTGTAGTTTTGCTTTGCATTTCTCTAATGATTGTCAGTGATGAGCATCTGTTCATGTGCCTATTGGCCGTCTTCTTTGGAGAAATGTCTATTTAGCTCTTCTGTCGTTTGTTATTGAATTATATGAGCTCTTTGCATATTTTGGAAATTAAGCCCTTGATGGTCACATCATTTGCAAATATTTTATCCTGGTCCAAGTCTGTCTTTTCATTTTGTGTATGGCTTCCCTTTCTGTACAATACTTGTGAATTTGATTAGGTCTCATTTGTTTATTTTTGGTTTTATTCTATCCTCTAGGGAGACTGCCCTGAGGAAAACATTGATATGATTGTGTCAGAGAATGCTCTGCCTATGTTCTCTTCTAGGAGTTTTATGATGTACTAACTTAAGTCTTTAAGCCATTTTGAGATTATTGTATAGTATGAGGGTGTGTTCTAATTTCATTGATTAGCATTTTGGGGGGAAGCCAAGTGTGAGTAATGCAGAGGAACTTTCTCATTGTTTGCCTCCTTAAACACATCGATTTGCCTTCTGAAGAAGAAACAAATCTGCTGAATTTTACCTGTATCTCTAGTTGATGTAGTCATATTTTTACTACTTTTATATCTTCCTTCAGCAGCATACAGCAGGAAATCCATTAACTGGTCACTGATTAAGCTATTCACCAGGTTAGGAGATAGTTTTTCTCACCTCTGTAAAATATTTTATTTCCATAGGATATTGAATTTTCATAGTTCATAATGTACTCCCTAATAATGGATTGCATATTTATCGGGGCTCTGAAGGGTTTATTCTATTTACTCCACATATACTTCATTTACCTTATGTCATTTAATTATTATGCAATTCAGGAAACCACATAAATAATAATTTTGCTACAGCTAAGTTTGCTGCTTGAAAATTACAAAAAATATTAAACATTAGCATGGGAAAGAGAAATGCATCAATTTGGGGGAACATATGCAATTCTAGAAGAATTTTATACCTGAATTGATGTGGAAATATTTTAAAATTCTTGCTCTAGAGAAAATAAATTAAGCATTGTTTAACATGCTACATCCTAAAGCAAACTAATTATGAATGAATAGACATTTATATATTTTGAAAGAAAATAAAATAAAATTTTTAATGATGCTCTACTTTACCCTTTGTTTTTCAATTAAGCAACAAACTATGGGTATAAGTTAATTTGAATGAGTCCTTCTACATAATTTTATTGATTTGATATAGTGACTCATAATATGGATATTTTAAAAAAGAATACATGCTAAAAACATAATCACAAAAATATTTTAGTGTACTGACAGAATTTTTAACAAATATCCACATTCTTCTTCTTCTGCTGTATATTAGCCATTTATTTGTTCCCCTGTGGAAGAAAAGGAGATGGAAATGGCCCCACAGCAGTATTCTTGCCAAGATAATCCCATGGACAGAGGAACCTGGAGGGCTATAGTTCATGGGATTGCAAAGAGTTAAACACAACTGAGGAAGTGAGCATAGATGAATATTTAGCATATTTATCTTTGTACTCACACACAAAAGCTTCTCAGGTGCTGCTATTCATGTTCTGACTTGGACATTAATTAATTTGCTTTTAGAATTTCTAAATTAGGTATCATATTTGCTGAAGTTCTTGACAATATTTTTTCTGGTAAGGAAATTAAGATATTAATATTAAGATATTCTCTTCCATTTCCCCCAAAGACTGAAGTGTTCTTGCATTTCTGAACTAACTTCCAATTGGAGTGGATTACTTTTGTTTCAAATGGCTGGATTTGGGGGCTACTATTTTAGTTTTTACTTAAAAATCAATAGCATTAAGTGAGCCCTATATTTTTCCTTATATTGGAAGCTACTAGTTTATGACAGTCTTATCAGCCTTAGAAAATGACTTGGGTGCCTTTATATCTATTTCTATTTTGTCTTACAGAAACTGAGTCCCCTAAAATCAAGTTGCCTTTCCTGAGTTTATGATTAATCTCTGTCTAAAACTTTATTGGCTTTCTTTCCCATCCCCGTTCATTTTAGGATTAAAGAGGTATCAAAGACAAAGGGGGCCTGAAGTCAAGCAGGGCACAGTGGGGCCTTCCCAGGTACAAAAGTACCTCTGTGGCTGCTCAAAAGCACCCTTTCTTATTTGTGGACAAAAAGGCTTAACCTTCTAGGCCTTTCCCAAGTCCCAAAGAGCAGACTCAAGCAGTTACTGATTACAGCAAGAGAGTCCCAAGACTCCTAGCTCCTCCTGAAGGCATACTGATAATGATCTGAAGTATATCTTTGAATTGTTCTGTAGAAGGCGGGTTTTGAGTGGTGACTATAGGCTGGCCACAAGCACTAGACCACAGACTGGTTAGAACCAAAATACTGAGATTCCTGAAACATCACCTGTTATATCCCCACCCACCAGTCATAAGAAGATTCTCTTTGAACAAATGGATTTAGATACTGACACTCCAAATGATTATTTATGTGTTGGAGGATGTGGTAGCATTTTGTCTGCTATTTTTTGTTTCTTGTTTCTCTTTTTCCTGCCTTCTCTGGTTTTAACTTGTGTTTTAACAATTCCATTTTACCCCATTTATTGGTTATATTATTTTTAGTGATTGCTAACATAGCTTTTTAAGGTCTACAACATACTTTTAAAAACAATCTAAAACCTCTTTCACACACTATACCACCTCACGTTCAGGGTAAGGTATTTAATTATGTAAAATCAGTTGCTCCCTCTCATTTTTTTCTGCCCTTGTTGACATGGATTTTATGCTCTTACCATCCAAAATATTACTGGTATGTTTTTTCTCAGTTATCTTTAAGAAAAAGTGAAGAGTAAAGGTAAAATACCTTTTTATTTTTCACGTTCAACCTTCTTTCTGTCAGTTTAACTTTCTGATTGATCATATCTTTTTTTCTCAGAAAACTTTTCTGTAGCATTTCTTCTAGAGTAAGTCTAATGGCAACAAATTAATTCATTTTTCTGTTTCACTGAGAAAGTATTTATTTCTCCTTTAACTTTGAAGGATGTTCTTTCACAGAATCTAAAATCCTGTGTTAACATTTTTTTTTTTTCCTTTCAGCACAGTAGACAGCATTCTCTTGTCTGATTTGCATAGTTTCTGAGGTGAAGGACTGCTATATTCTTAACCCTCTCTTTTTGTAAGCAATATTCTTTTGTTATTGCTGCTTTCAAGATTTTCTTTGTCACTGGTTTTCAACAGTTTGAATATAATATGTATAGGTTTGTTTTCTCTTGGTCTTTATACTGCTTGATGTTCTCAGTTTCTTGGATTTATGGTTTAGTGTCTCTGATTAACTTCAGAAAAATTTCAGAATTCCTTTCTTATGTACTGTTTTTTTATTCTACTTCTGAGTTTCTCACACACATATACCAACTCTAATATTGCCACTTAGCTCTAGGATGGCCTTTAGTGGTGTTTGTTTCATTTTCTCCTTTGCATTTCAGTTTTAGTATTCCCTACTGATATATTTCCATTCTATGATACCTTCTAGCCTGCTGGGAAGTGAAAATAACTGCCAGAGAGAGGGAGGTGAAAGTTAGCTTGAAAGAATAAGCCACATTCCTAGTATCAGAGGAAGCCATAGAAGCTTTATTTCCAAAGAATAGTGATTATTTGAGCTGTCTGGTGGTTCCCTAGAAGACTGTACTCAATTGGTTTCTTTTTCTCTGACCTCACTTGAACTTGCTTAGTGCTAAGAGCAATACCCAAGAGCTAAGTAAAATCTTAGGGCATAAACAATTACTGAAGAAATAAACAAAGACTCAGGTGAGGAGAAGAATCACTAGGCATCCTGAAAGAGAGGACCTGAAGCATCTCTGAGATCTGATGAGGAAAGGTGAAGGGTTCCTGTCTAGATCAGTGTCAGCGGGCATCTTAGATCAGGAATTCCTGCTCATGATCCAACTTCCTAACCAGTCTAGCCTTTGTCACAAGTCCAGCACTCCTGAGGTTTGAAGGAGAGGGATTTTTATGATGTGCAGTCCTATCAGAAGCAAGTTATCAACAAAGGGAAGTTTTCAAAGAAATGAAATTTAGTCAAAAAAACAAGCATATACTGGAGCATCACATCTCTCACTGTGCTGCCTGCAGGAGTATTCAATCGCTCAGTCGTGTCTGACTCTTCACGACCCCATGGACTGTAGCCCACCAGGCTCCTCTGTCCATGGGATTCCCCAGGCAAGAATACTGGAGTGGCTTGCCATTTGCTCCTCCAGGGGATCTTCTTGACCCAGGGATGGAACCCATGTCTTCTTCGTTGGCAGGTAGATTCTTTACCACTGTGCAACCTGGGAAGCCCCTCTCTGTGGTGGGTCATATGAATTATTTATTCAGAGTTTTATAAAAATGATTGCCTATCAGAGCAATTGGAAGTGATCAAACAGGAGATGATAAGAGTTAACATTCTAGGAATCAGTGAACTAAGATGGACTGGGATAGATGAATTTGACTCAGATGACCATTATATCTACTACTGTGGGCAGGAATCCCTTAGAAGAAATGGAGTAGCCATCATGGTCAACAAAAGAGTCTGAAGTGCAGTACTTGGGTGCAATCTCAAAAACCACAGAATAATCTCTGTTCGTTTCCAAGGCAAACCATTGAATATCATGGTAATTTAGGTCTATACCCCAACCAGTAATGCCAAAGAAAATGAAGTTGAACAGTTCTATGAAGACCTACAAGAACTTCTAGAACTAACACCCAAAAAAGATGTCCTTTTCATTATAGGGGGCAGGAATGCAAAAGTAGGAAGTCAAGAAAGACCTGGAGTAACAGGCAAATTTGGCCTTGGAGTACAGAATGAAGGCTAATAGAGTTTCACCAAGAGAATGCACTGGTCATAGCAAACACCCTCTTCCAATAACACAAGAGAAGACTCTACACATGGACATCACCAGATGGTCAATACCGAAATCAGACTGATTATATTCTTTGCAGCCAAAGATGGAGAAGCTCTATACAGTCAGCAAAAACAAGATGGGGAGCTGACTGTGGCTCAGATCATGAACTCCTTATTGCCAAATTCAGACTGAAATTGAAGAAAGTGTTCTGACCATTCAGGTATGACCTAAATCAAATCCCTTATGACTGTAAGTGGAAATGAGAAATAGGTTTAAAAGACTAGAACTGATAGACAGGATGCCTGATTAACTATGGATGGAGGTTCATGACACTGTATAGGAGACAGGAATCAAGACCATCCTCAAGAAAAAGAAATGGAAAAAAGCAAAATGGCTGTCTGAGGAGGCATTACAAATAGCTGTGAAAAGAAGAGAAGTCAAAAGCAAAGGAGAAAAGGAAAGATATACCCATCTGAATGCAGAGTTCCAAAGAATAGCAAGGAGAGATAAGAAAGCCTTCCTCAGTGATAAATGCAAAGAAATAGAAGAAAACAATAGAATAAGAAAGACTAGAGATCTCTTGAAGAAAGTTAGAGATACCAAGGGAACATTTCATGCAAAGACAGGCTCGACACAGGACAGAAATGGTAGGGACCTAACAGAAGCAGAAGATATTAAGAAGAGGTGGCAAGAATATACAGAAAAATTGTAGAAAAAAGATCTTCATGACCCAGATAATCACCATGGTGTGATCACTCACCTAGAGCCAAACATCCTGGAATGTGAAGTCAAGTGGGACTTAGGAAGCATCACTGTGAACAAAGCTAGTGGAGGTGATGGAATTCCAGCTGAGCTATTTCAAATCCTGAAAGATGACGCTGTGAAAGTGCTGCACTCAATATGCCAGCAAATTTGGAAAACTCAGCAGTGGCCACAGCACTGGAAAAGGTCAGTTTTCATTCCAATCCCAAAGGAAGGCAATGCCAAAGAATGCTCAAACTACTGCACAATTGCACTCATCAGGCATGCTAGTAAAGTGATACTTAAAATTATCCAAGCCAGGCTTCAGCAATACGTGAATCGTGAACTTCCAGATGTTCAAGCTGGTTTTAGAAAAGGCAAAGGAACCAGAGATCAAATTGCCAGCATCCACTGGATCATTGAAAAAAGCAAGAGAGTACCAGAAAAACATTCTATTTCTGCTTTATTGCTTATGCCAAAGCCTTTGACTGTGTGAATCAGAATAAACTGTGGAAAATTCTTAAAGAGATGGGAATACCAGACCACCTGACCTGTCTCTTGACAAACCTGTATGCAGGGCAGGAAGCAACAGTTAGAACTGGACATGGAAAAACAGACTTGTTGCAAATAGGAAAACGAGTATGTCAAGGCTATATAATGTCACCCTGCTTATATAACTTATATGCAGAGTACATCATGAGAAACACTGGGCTGGAAAAAACACAAGCTGGAGTCCAGATTGCTGGGAGAAATATCAGTAACCTCAGATATGCAGATGACACCACCCTTATGGCAGAAAGTGAAGAGGAACTAAAGAGCATCTTGATGAAAGTGAAAGAGGATAGTGAAAGAATTGGCTTAAAGCTCAACATTCAGAAAACTAAGACCATGGCATCCAGTCCCATCACTTCATGGCAAATAGATGGGGAAACAGTGTCAGACTTAATTTTTCTGGGCTCCAAAATCACTGCAGATGGTGACTGCAGCCATGAAATTAAAAGACACTCTTTGGAAGGAAAGTTATGACCAACCTAGACATAATATTGAAAAGCAGAGACATTACTTTGCCAACAAAGGTCTGTCTAGTCAAGGCTATGGTTTTTCCATTGGTCATGTATGGATGTGAGAGTTGGACTATAAATAAAGCTTAGTGTCAAAGAATTGATGCTTTTGAACTGTGGTGTTGGAGAATACTCTTGAGAGTCCCCTGGACTACAAGGAGATCCAACCAGTCCATCCTAAAGGAGATCAGTCCTGGGTGTTCATTGGAGGGACTGATGTTGAAGCTGAGACTCCAATACTTTGGCCACTTGATGTGAAGAGTTGAGTCATTTGAAAATACCCTAATGCTGGGAAAGATTGAGGGCAGGAGGAGAAGGGGATGACAGAGGATAAGATGGTTGGATAGCATCACTGACTCAATGGATGTGGATTTGGGTGGACTCAGGGAGTTGGTGTTGGACAGGGAGGCCTGGCATGCTGTGGTTCATGGGATTGCAAAGAGTTGGGCATGACTGAGTGACTGAACTTACTCTGAAGGAAATTCTATATTTACTGATGAATTCCTGTATTAATCTAGATATGCAGATCCCAGTAATCAACCATATTAACCCTTATCAGTTGGTCCCACTTTTTAAAGATTTTTTCTTATAAAACTCTCAAATCATTTTTGAAATGAGAGAGTTTATAAATGTGTTTTAATATGTACTTCACTATGATGACTACTTCAAAATCAAGGAATGAATTGTTTGAAATTAAGAGGGATATTTTCTATTATAGATAAGAAGATGCTACTATAATGAAAACAGTTATCTAAAATTGTGTTTATTAAATATAAGTGCTGCCAGCCCACCAAAAAATGTTTTTATCAATGTTAATTTACCCAAACAAACAATACACATCTAAAAAAATGCCCTAAGACAATATAATCAACTATTTTCCAGTTATAGATACAACATTTTAGTTCAGGAGAGAGATCATATTTTTAACTTTCCAAGAAAGGTAGTTTATACTTTAGGGGATCTAATGTGGCTTCAGATAAACCTATCATCTTAATTTACATTTCAAAAAGTAGTGACATAAAGTAAGCACATATTTTTTCCCTGAGTATTAACTTACATGGATGCAGTACAAGGTTGAATAAAATGCAACTAAGATAGAGTTGGAGCAACAGATTGCTCCCAACTTAGGAAAGGAGTGTGTCAAGGCTGTATATTGTCATCCTGCTTGTTTAACTTCCATGGAGAGTACATGCTGGGCTGGATGAAGCACGGGCTGAAATCAAGATTGCTGGGAAAAATATATATACAACCTCAGAAACACAGATGACACCACCCTTATGGCAGAAAGTGAAGAGGAACTAAAGATCCTCTTAATGAAAGTGAAAGAGGAGAGTGAAAATGCTGACTTAAAACTCAGTCTTCAAAAACGAAGATTATGGCATCTGGTCCCATCACTTCATCGTAAATAGAAGGGGAAACAGTGGAAACAGTGACAGACTTTATTTTGGGGGACTCTATAATCACTGCAGATGGTGACTGCAGCCATGAAATTAAAAGACAGTTGGTCCTAAGAAGAAAAGCTATGACCAACCTAGAGAGCATATTAAAAAGCAGAGACATTACTTTGCCAGCAAATGTCTGTCTAGTCAAAGGTATGGTTTTTCCAGTAGTCACATATGCATGTGACAGTTGGACCTTAGAAGGCTGAGCGCCAAAGAATTGATGCTTTTGAACTGTGGTGTTGGAGAAGACTCTTGAGAGTTCCTTGGACTGCAGGGAGATCAACCAGTCCATCCTAAAGGAAATCAGTCCTGAATATTCATTGAAAGGTCTGTTGTCAAAGCTGCAATACTTTGGCCACCTGATGCAAAGAGCTGACTCATTGAAAAAGACCTTGATGCTGGGAAAGATTGAAGGCAGGAGGAGAAGGGGATGACAGAGGATGAGGTGGTTGGATGGCATCACCAAATTTATGGACATGAGTTTGAGCCAGCTCCAGGAGTTGGTGATGGACAGGGAAACCTGGCATCTGCTGAACTGAATTGAAGATAGAGTATCTCCTTATGTTATTGTGGAAAGTTATTTTATTATAAATATAGTAAGCCTATATCTTTTATATGGTAGCTAGTTTTATATATTAGCAATATCATTTTATATGTTATGGATTCCTATGTAAGTTGAGAAAGATTTGTAAAAATATATTTTTTTAAAATCATAAGACCATTAATAATCACATTAAGGTTAAATCTTTGTTGATATAAATTCAAAATTCCTTAGTATTTTACTCCCTAATTCTAAAGCAGTATGATATATAAATTTACTTGATGTATTTTTGAAGTGCTACTTAATAGCATCATTAATTCAAATTTCATAATTTCAAAATTTAAGTTTCATAATTCTAAGAACTTGATAATGAAAGAAATGTTTGGTAAACTTTCTAAGCCAATACATCTTCTATATTTACGGGAGATACTTATAAAATATTGAAATTCTTTGCTCAACTAACATATAAGAGCCAATAATTTTGAGCTTGTTATTTAAATATTTTAATAGAATAAATATATCTTTCATGATTATTAATTTGTAGAATATTCAGTATATTATAAAGGAATATATATTATTTAATCCTAAAGATATCTGATCTAACAGACTTTAATGTTACTGAAAATTTGTGTATTAGAGAACTGACAGAATTATTTGAGAAGTGACCTACAACATGAATATATATAACCTATTTAACTGAAAGTATCATTAAAAAAAAATAGGAAAATAGAGTAACATTGCATGGAAAGTTTAGGAAATTTTCTTTTGAACAAAATCTTCATATTGTTTCTGCATTTCAAATATATGAACGTTATCACCAGACTTGGATACTGCCATGCAGATGAGCATAACTAATTTAATCATCAATCCTTATTTGAATGCCTACCACATTCTAAGCTTCATAACAAGTAACCATATTGAAGAGATAAAGTATCTAAGAACACTTTGACTAGCAGAGGTGACAGACAAGTAAATAGTTTCAGTATAGTTTTATGACCTCTAGGACAGATTAATCTGTAGACTTTTACGACAGTACATGAAAAATATACTTTTTTTAATAAATGAAATAATGACTGAAGCCTTCTGGAATGAGTTGTCCCCTAAGTTGAACCTTCAAGTTGGATGGGAACTGGCTATATGAAAGTGAAAGAAGTCCGTTTCCCAAAGATGGACCACTACATGAAGTATCAGAGAGGTGCAAGCAACAGGGCACATTCAGAGGCGGAAAGACATCTGTGCGTGCCGTCCACGCAAGAAAAGGACAAGAAAAAGTCCTGAACAAGTAAACCTGGTAAGTGTTTTTAGGGGTCATAATTATAGTCATAGCTTAGAAACTGCCACTGTGTACGTCTCTGAAACTCCAGCTTTCTCCTGGTTATATGCCAGTTGGGTCAGAGAACCAGATTTATTAGCCATTTAATAAATAGGCTAGTGTGCCAGCCTATGAACAGCTGCCCTGAAAATATATAAAAGAATGAAGCCAAGAACCATATCCCATCGTGAAGGCTCAGAGGCCACAACTGATAACAAGCAATTCTATTAAATCACTCAGCGCATCATCCTGTTATTCGTTGAGCAGTATTCCCTTGACTGTGCATCAGTTCTCAAAGAGCCTCTAATATATTCAGGAGGTGGACGTCTGGTTGCAGATGTCTGACACGACTCTCTGTGTCGCTCTGTACAACGCCTTACGTCTACAGAATGGTGACCTGAATGAAAGCTGGGGATATTTCCATTGTTTTAAACTAAATATGTATCCAGAGGAAAATGTGATACTCTCTGTCATTTGTAAATAATAAAAAGTAACACTGATGTATTTAAATAGATGAAGATATTGAGTGGATATTAGAACTGACTTTGAAATTCTGAATTAGGCCTAGGTATGGAGGAAGACTCATAGGAGCACTGCCATGAAATGGCCAAGTAGTCAGATGACCAACTGCTTCAGAATGGAGTTTTGCTCCAGCGGATACACAGAAATTTCAAAGAAAGAGACGTTGCTCAGTCATGTCTGACTCTGCGACCCCATGGACTGTAGCTCACCAGGCTCCTCCACCCGTGGAATTTTCTGGGCAAGAGTACTGGAGTGGGGTGCCATTTCCTTCTCCAGGGGATCTTCCTGAGTCAGGGATCAAACATGGGTCTCCTGCATTGTGGGCAGACGCTTTACCATCTGAGCCACAAGGGAGTCCTAAAAAAATCTCAAAGCCATCAACATTAAATAGCAAAACAGTCCTTCTGCACTGTAACCATCCACAGAATTGCCAAAAGCACAGACTCCTAACACAGTGCCCGAAGATAATGATGGACCAACTAGGTAGAGGCTTTTTGTATTGTAGTGAATATCCCTGAGGAGCTGATGCTGCAGGTACAGGGGTTGTCACTTAAGAACCAGAGATATAGGACTCACCTTCTCAGCTCAGATCTGAACTAGGAAATGAGTTTTATACTTCAGTATAGATTTGATATTCAATATATGCATTGACACTTTCCTTTAGTTTCAATTAGAAATCAAAACTGGGTATATTCACAATATAGAGATAAGGAGAGAAACAGGGAATACTCCAAATAGAACTCTTCGTAGGCTGATAACTAATTAACCATAGGCATTTTTCAAGGACTTAGAGAGAGTGAATATTTTTGGACGAAATATGTGAACTACAGCAGAATGGTAATGTGGAATCTCAAACTATTTTGGCTGAGCTCCAAAGTGTAAGAAATATACCTAACATTACAAATATCCTCTTATCTAAAGGAAAGGGAAATGACCCTTAATGCTTTTTACAAATCAGATTTTCCTACATTACTGATTACCCAAGTCCAGATATAAAATTATGGGGCTGAACCTTGAAAGGGAAGATGTTGAAAAGGAGAGCTGTAGGCATAAAATATTTTTTCCCATGATCATGAGAAAGGAAGAGAGGTTCTTCCCCTTTTACCTTATGCCAAGATAAAGGGGCTTATAAAATCACTAAAATAGTTAGATATTTATGCCAAGAGATTTGGCAAATGAAATATCCACATGGGGAAGGCAGCTGGCAGTGATTATCAGAAAAAAAAAAATAAAGCAAAAATGAGGCAAAAAGTTTAGTGGCAGTTCCTTCTGATATTACAGTGGTGACAAGAAAATAACCTAATGAAAGTCTAAAGTAATTTAGTTACTTTATTTCACTTTTTACTATTGATTAACAGTTTCAAACTAAGTAAAGTTTTTTTCTTAACTTGCAGCTTTTTACACTGAGTGATACAAGAAATTCTGTCTGGTGTAACAGATTATTCCAAAGAATTATGGCCTGTTGCGCGTTAGCCAGTTTTATATCTAACCCAGCAATGTTGTAGTAATATTTCTTTGTTCAATTGACTAGACGTAATCTATTTTCTCAGATGTTCACTGGACCAGTCATAATGACTTAATTTTCCCATCACTAATTAATGGGTTAAATAAAATCTTTGATATATGCTTTTATGTTTGAAAATCATGGATTTCATGCTTTTACCTATTTGGACTTTATGCCTATTCAAGGCTATGGCTCGGACTGAGTTTTTGGTGAAAGAATGAAGAGGAAACGCTATTAAACATCAAGATAATCTGCCCACCACACTGAGGATGTTGTGCTAAAGGAGATTTGGGGGTCATCTTGAATTCATCTCTCATGACTATTGCCTGGAAAGTGAAAGTGACTCTGTTATATAGTTGTGTGCGGTGGATTGCCTGATGCCCTCATTAATCATGAGTGAAATAAAACCTGTGATGCATGTTCATTTTATATGTTAAGAGTAAATTTTTTTGATAATTATACTTTTACAGTTTTGCAGGTCATTTGCTGAGATTCCCAAGAAGGTTCACCTAGCAAATAATAAACTCATTGTTTGAAGAACCATATCGTGTATTCTCTTTATGTTTAAACAAGTCTTTGAAGACTCCCACAGTATATCTGAATCAATAACTAGAACTTTACCTATGCTGACTCTATTTCCCTCATTTACTCTGCATTTTTTTAAACTGACTTTGAGGGGGTTTTTTTTGTTTGTTTGTTTTTCTAGGTTACAAAAGAAGTTATTCTTCATTGGTGCCAGCATTCTCTTTAGGTGGGATATGACTGAGAATCCAATTAGCTGATTTTTAAATCTGTTTTGCAGGCTTTACATGAGTTTTCCTCTTGATGAAGCTAAAGCAAGACAATAGCAATTGCTAAGAGCAATCCTATTTACCTTTGCACTCCAAATGCCGACCAAACAGTCTTGCAGAGTACAGGCACTGAGTAACAGTGTTGCTGCTAGGAGTCTGTTTAGTTTAGTTCGTTTTTTGTTTTTTCCCCCTTGCTACATTCATTACGTTAATAGGTAGCAGTAATTCTGCCAGTCAACTCTTCCCTCTGTCTTCCTCCCTGCAGAGTTTCCAGTAACTTGGAATCATAAGGAATAACTCTTGAAATTTCATTCCATATGACCTCACTGAAATCTTATATGCCTCTAAATTATATTAGTGGTATAAAGAGATGGGAATATCAGACCACCTCACCTGCCTCCTGAGAAATCTATATGCAGGTCAAGAAGCAACAATTGGAACTGGACATGGAACAACAGATTGGCTCAAATTGGGAAAGTACATTGAGGCTGTATATTGTCACCCTGCTTAAACTTCTATGTAGAGTACATCATGCAAAATCCCGGGCTGGATGAAGCACAAGCTGGAATCAAGACTTCTGGGAGAAATATCAATAACCTCAGATATTCAGATGGCACCACCCTTATGGCAGAAAGCAAAGAGAAGCTAAAGAGCCTCTTGATGAAGGTGAAAGAGGAGAGTGAAAAAGCTGGTTTAAAACTCAACCTTCAAAAAATGAAGATCATGACATCCAGTCCCATAACTTCATGGTAAATAGATGGGAAACAAGGGAGACAGTGACAGACTTTATTTTCTTTGGCTCCAAAATCACTGCACATGGTGGCTGCAGCCATGAAATTAAAAGATGCTTGCTCCTTTGAAAAAAACCTATGACAACCTAGACAACATATTAAAAAGCAGAGATACTACTTTGCCCACAAAAGTCTGTATAATCAAAGGTATGGTTTTTCCATAGTCAGGTATGGATGTGAGAGTTGGACCATAAAGAAGGCTGAGTATTGAAGAATTGATGCTGTTGAACGGTGGTGTTGGAGAAGACTTTTGAGAGTCCCTTGGACTGCAAGGAGATTAAACCAGTCCATCCTAAAGGAGATCAACCCTGAATATTCACTGGAAGAACTGAGGCTGAAGTGCCCATACTTTGGCCACCTGATATGAAGAGCTATCTCATTAGAAAAGACTCTGATGCTGGGAAAGATAGAAGACAGGAGGAGGGGATGACAGAGGATGAGATGGTTGGATGATATTTCCAACTCAATTGACATGAGTTGGAGCAGGCTCTAGAAAATGGTGAAAGACAGGGAGGCCTAGCATGCTGCTGTCTATGGAGTTGCAAAGAGTCAGACATGACTGAGTGACGGAACAAATAAAAATCCTATTTAGTGCAAGACAATCATTGCAAAATGTCAAATACTATATTTCAATAAAAATAAAAAAAAATTAGCTAAAGATGGGACCAGAATATATTTTGTTTTTCTGACAGGTTATCAAAGCCTGAATATAGTTATGTTTAATTCTGGACTAGAAATATAGATGGGCCATTTGCTTCCACATTGCTAGGATATATTGAGATATTAGAATACTGGCAAGATTTGTAATAATGTTTCCTTCATATCCTATTTTTTTATACATATCAATATAGGGTCAAGGAAGGATTAACTTACAAACATAACAAAATACAAAGGTTTTGGAATGGTAACTGATATAAAATCTCTGGCTCAATATCAGGTTTATATTCCAAAGCCTTAGTAGTGTCCTATGTCTTCAGTTTCTTCACATTATAAGCCTAACTCTTCCCTAAATCCTTAGTCCTTATTCCTTGAAATCTTCACTTCTTAAGTTTTGTCAAAAAACCACAAACCCTTCATAGAGGTGTTTTCCATGATGGCACATATACATACTTGCAGTAAGATGTACTCTGGGGTTCAAACAGGAAGGAACATCCTGGAGCATTTCCTCTCATTTACATATCCCTTTCACATAATATTAAATCAAGTCATTTTCTTGATAAGGCAAGATGACATTATCTATTAACATAATGTTATGCCCCATGAAAATTAATTGGACTGACTACAATAAACACAGCTCTTGCTTAATCCATACCTGTGAGTGCTCAGTTGCTTCAGTCCTGTCTGACTCTGTGTGACCCCATGGACTGCAGCCCACCAGGTTCCTCTGTCCATGGGATTCTCCAGGCAAGAATACTGGAGTGGGTTGCCATGCCCTCCTCCAGGGGATCTTCCCCACCCAGGGATTGAACTTGCATCTCTATGTCTACTGCATTGGCCAGCGGGTTCTTTACCACTAGCACCACCTGGGAAGCCCAGTTTATACCTGTAGGAGTCACCAACGTTCTAACTGCTCTAATGAGATGGGAGCAATTCATCTATACCTAAAAACCTCCTAACCCTTCAAATTCTGCATCTCAAGAATTAACTTCCTACTTTTCCCTTAAAACCCGTCCTTCCTCTTTTGGACTAATGCTAATTTGCAAATATATTTGCACCCCAATGTTCATAGCAGCATTAGATACAGAGAACAAATTAAATTACTGGTTGCCAGAGTGGTGGGACTGGGGGGAAGTGAAGGGGCAAAATCAGTACAGGATGTGAAAACATACAAACTTCCAGTAAGAAAATAAACAAGGCATGGGAAGTAACATAGAGCATGATGACTATCGCTAATATTACTGCATTGCATATTTTAAAGTTATCAAGAGTATAGATCCTAAAATCCTTATCACAAGAAAAAAAATGTAACTGCATGGTGATGGATGTTAACTAGACTTATTGTGGTGATAATTTCACAATATACACAAACATCAAGTCATTATTTTGTATAACTGAAACTAATGTAATATTTCAATTATATCTCAGTATAAAAAAAGCCTAATAGATACACTGAATTGAACTAGCCCTGTTTATAGAATCTCTAAAGTAAGTTCAATGAAATGAGTAGGCCATATGTTTTTCCAAGACATTAAGTGCACATAGAGAGAGATATAAGTGGGATTATTTTGAAAATCACTTAAAATTAAAACATTCTCATACATTTAGGAGGAAATTAATTGCATAAACTTGCAAACATTTAATGGCAAACTAAATACCCTCAAGCTATGTAAAGACATCTTGTCCTGAATTCCATAATGGTCAACTGAACTTAAATTCAACAGACACACAAAATGACAAGTCGTACTACCTCGTGATTATTAAACCCCGAGGGAAACATTGAGTGATAATACTTAGGATTATGGTTGTTTTTAAAGGACAAAAGTGAAAGTGTTAGCCGCTCAGTCATGTCTAACTCTTTGCGACCCCCTGAACTGTATCCTGACAGACTCCTCTGTCCATGGAATTCTCCAGGGAACAATCCCGGAGTGGGTCGCTATTCCCTTCTCCAAGGAATCTTCCAGACCCAAGGATTGAACCTGGGTCTCCTGTAATGCAGGTGGATTCTTTACTGTGACAAGGCCTTTTCAAATTAGGTGATCATCCACAAACAAACCCAAAACATATTGTTTGACAGAATTTTAAAGCCCTTTAAAGAATCACTGGAGGAAAATATATGCACCAATCCTCAAGTTGCTTAAAGGTGAATTTATTCCTATCTTGACATTTATTCTAAGTTCTAAAGTTAAGAAAACCATTTTATCATAAGTTTGTATGTCATAACATGTTATGGCCCTTTAATGGGCCGGGGCTTGGGGGTACAGAGTCGATGATAAGAAAATAAAGGAAGAGAGAAAGGAGAGAGAGAGAGAGAGAAGTGAATAGAGACATACATGGGAACCAAGACTCTGATGGAGTAAAGGCGTTTATTCAGCATAATGTGGGCATATATATACTGTCTTACAAGATAGCCTTTTCAGCAAAGATAAAGATCAAAAATCTTACAACTTATCCAGGAAACATAAGGCTAGAATCGATCTCAAAGAGAGGGGGTTGTAAAACTCACTTTACATATCAGAGAGGGAAGAAGGCTGTAAATAGTTACTTTTACTTTAAGAATGTATGCATTCCTTTTGTCCCCAGGAGAGGTGTGCCTCTCCTCTCATCTCTGAATATTCAGGGATTGATAAGGGACATCACACAACAAAGGAAACTATAAGCAAGGTGAAAAGACAGACTTCAGAATGGGAGAAAATAATAGCCAATGAAGCAACGGACAAACAATTAATCTCAAAAATATACAAGCAAATCCTGCAGCTCCATTCTAGAAAAATAAATGACCCAATCAAAAAGTGGGCCAAAGAACTTAACAGACATTTCTCCAAAGAAGACATAAAAATGGCTAACAAACACATGAAAAGATGCTCAACATCACTCATTATCAGAGAAATGCAAATCAAAACCACAATGAGGTATCACTTTACACCAGTCAGAATAGCTGCCATCCAAAAATCTATAAGCAATAAATGCTGCAGAGGAAGTGGAGAAAAGGGAACCCTCTTACACTGTTGGTGGGAATGCAAACTAGTACAGCCACTATGGAAAACAGTGTGGC
>ML660765.1:10279548-10445158 GCA_007570785.1 Antilocapra americana | reverse complement strand
TGTGGATGAGGGTAAGGGTGGGATGATATGGGAGAATGGCATTGAAACATGTTAATTATCATATGTGTAATCAATCGCCAGCCCAGGATTGATGCTCGGGGCTGGTGCATCGAGATTTCCTGGGGGGAGGGAGGAGGGAGGGAGGAGGGAGGGGAGGTTCTGGAGGGGGAGCATATGTAAACCCATGGTGATATCATGTCATTGTATGGCAAAACTAATTAAAGAAAAAAAAAGGGACATCAGAAAACAGCACACAGGAAGCCTCCTGCCAAAAGTTCCCTGACAATAAGAGACCAAGTTTTGGGGGGGTTATTTAAGTAAAATTCTAGTAGTAGAGATATTTCTTGTGTTTTTCCTGATTCCACAGGCTTAATTAAGAATATTAAATAATTATTTTGTCACCTAAAATAAATTTTGAAATGTGACAAGGTTAGCAATACATTCTACCCTCTATTCCCTTTGTTAAGTCTTTATTTCTGAGCATCATTGTCTTCATTTTTAGCATTTGAATTTGCAAAAGCCACTAAAGGGGTATTGTGTACAGAGACACTGTTTCCTTCTATAATGTTGACATTATACTTTGAATTTTTAATGGAGGTTCGCAGTAACTCAGTTTGAAAACTGGATGAAAGTAACACTCCCACAAACTTAATCTTTCATTACGTCAGTGGAAAACCTAATGATATTGATGGTTGGCAATATACAGTTACATTTTCCTATTTATTTACTCAAACAGTGCCAGAAAAGGTCAAGCTGAATTTGTAACAGTGGTTGGGCTGCTGTAGGTATATCACCAGAGAGATAAATTACAGTTTTTGAAATGTTTTTACTGCCAGGCAAGAAAAACAATCAGAAATGTTAATTATGACAGAAACAGTGACTACCATTATATGATAAGCCTTGAAATTTTTTGCAGTCCTAATTTTACTTAGGGAAAAAAGGAAGAAAGGCAGACAATAAATAACACTATTGTTAACTATAGGCACAGTGTTGTCCAGCAGATCTCTTTAACTTACTCATCTTGCAAAAGTGAAACTTCCTATCTGTTAAACAGCAACTCTCCAATTCACCCTTCCCCTTCAAAACTGGGAAAGGAGTATAACAAGGCTATATACTATCATCCTGCTCAAACATCTATGCAGAGTTCGTCATGTGAAATGCTGGACTGGATGAAGCACAAGCTGGAATCAAGATTGCTGGGAGAAAAAGCAACAATATCAGATATGCAGGTGACACAACTGTAATGGCAGAAAGAAAACAGGAACTAAAGAGCCTCTTGATGAAGGTGAAAGAGGAGAGAGAAAACCTGGCTTAAGGCTCAACATTCAAAAAATGAAGATCATGGCATCACTTCGTGGCACATAGATAGGAAAACAATGGAAAGTGACAGACTATTTTCTTGGGCTCCAAAATCACTGTGGATGGTCATTGCAGCCATGAAATTAAAAGACCTTGCTCCTTGGAAGAAAAACTGACAAAACTAGACAGGATACTGAAAAAGCAGAGCTATCACTTTGCTGACAAAGACCCACCTAGTCAAAGCTACGGTTTTCCAGTAGTCATGTACAGATGTGAGAATTGGACCATAAAAAAGGCTGAGTGCCAAAGAATTGATGTTTTTGAACTGTGATGTTGGCGAAGACTCTTGAGAGTCCCTTGGACAGCAGAGAAATGAAACCAGTCAATCCTGAAGGATACCAGTCCTGAATGTTCATTGGAAGGACTGATGCTGAAGCTGAAGCTCCGATACTTTGGTCACCTGATGTGAAGAGTGGACTCATTGGAAAAGACCCTGATGCTGGAAAAGATTGAGGGTAGGAGGAGAAGGTGGTGACAGAGGATGAGATGGTTGGATGGGATTATCGACTCAATGGACATGAATTTGAGCAAACTCTGGGAGGTAGTGAAGGACAGGGAAGCCTAGCATGCTGCAGTCCATTGGGTTACAAAGCGTCAGGCATGGCTTAGCAACTAAACAACAACAGGCTTTGGCAACCACCATTCTATGCTCTGCTTCTATTCTTACAAGTTTGACTACCACCTCATATGGCCAGACTCCTTACTAATTTCATGTAGCACAATGTCCTTGAGGCTAACATCTCCTGCTGCATATGGCAGGATTTCCCTCTTTAAGACCAATTAAGTTAAGAATAGTATTTGATTGCATGTATATACCAAATATTTTTTATCAATAAATCTGTTGAAAAAGCTTTAGCTTGAAAATACTTATCACAGGTATTATGGATAACACTGCAATGAACATCAGAGTGTATTTTATTCTCTTGGATATAGATACACAGAACTGAGATGTCTGGATCATATTGTAGTTCTAGTTTAAATTTTTTGATTAACACCATTTTCCATAGTGACTGCATTATTTACATTCCCACCAACTATGCACAAGGGTTTCCTTTTCTCCACATACTTGCCAACACTTGTTATTTCTTTTTCTAATAGCCATACTAAGAGGTGTGATGTGATGTCTCATTGTGGTTTTGATTTATATTTCTTTGAAGATTAGTGTGTTAAGAACCTGGCCATTTATATGACTTCTTTGTAAAAATAGCTACTCAGTTCTACCCATTTTTTAACTGAATTGTTTGGTTTCTTTGATATTAAGTTATCTGAGCCCTTTATGTATTTTGCAATATTAACTCTTATCAGATATGTAATTTACAGATATTTTCTCCCATTTGGCAGGTTGTCTTTTCATTTTCTTGACAGTTTCCTCTGCTGTGCAGAAGCTTTCTAGTTTGATGTAGTTTCACTTCATTTATTTCTGCTTTTGCTGCTTTTGCTTCTGGTAATAAACTCAAAAAATTATTGCCAAGACTGATTTCAGGAGCTTACAGCCTATGCTTTCCTCTAAGGGTTTTATGGTTTTAGGTTTTATGTTCAAGTCTTTAATTTACTTTTTGTTGATTTTTGTGTATAGTATATGACAGTAGTCCAGTTTCAATTTTTTGCATGTGGCTTATTTTCCCAGGGCCATTTATTCACGGGACTGTCCTTTGTCTATTCTATATTGTTGGTGCCTGTGTAATAAATTAATTGACCATTTATGCATAGGTTTATTTCATCTCTCTCTTCTGTTTCATTGATCTATGCATCTGATTTTCTGCCAGTCCTATATTCTTAATTACAAAAGCTTTGTAATGTAGCTTGAAATCAGGAAGTGGGATGCCTCCAGCTTTGTTCTTTTATCTCAAGACTTCTTTGTTTACCCAAGGGTCTTTGGTGGTTCCATACACATTTTAGGATTGGTTTTTCCATTCCTGTGAAAAATACCATTGGAACTTGGATCAGGATTGCATTGACTCAATAGGTGACTTTGTGTGATATGGGCATTTTAACAATATTAATTCTTCCAATTCACAAGCAATGTAACTGCTGATACTTTACGAGTGACAGTATGATCTTCTTATGTATATGCATGTCTTTAACAAATAATATCAAGTGACTTGTCTTTGAATCACTGATTCCTTCTGTTCCATCAAGTTTGTTGTTGAAACTCTCTATTAATTATTTCAATTCATTTACTCTATTATTTGGTTCCAGAATCTGTTTGGTTTTGTTTCTGGTTTTTGTCTCTTTGTTCATAGCCTTATTTTGGCCATGTATCATGTTCTTGATTTTGTATAGTTTTCCACCTGCGTCCTCTTGCAACTCACCGAGCTTCTTTAAGACGACTTTGCATTGTTTTCAGGCAATTCGTGGATGTCTGTTTCCTTAGAGTAGGTCACTGGAGATCACTTTGCTCGTTAGCTTTTGCCATATTCCCCTCATTGCTCATGCTCCTTGCTCTGCATTTGGCGTCTGTGTGTTTGAAAAGACTGCCATCTGTCTTGGACGGCATGGATTATCAACCGAGAGAAACCTTCAATTCTCACCTTGGCTAGAATTTGGGGAGCCTCTCAGACCTTTTCTATGAGAAAAGTTCCTATGGGCATGCTGTACTCTCTCTCTGGAGGCGTTTCGGGGTTAATGAACCTTCTCCCAATCTTGCGTAGCCATGGTAGCCACAGTAAGCCACCGGCCCGTTTTCCCTAGCGCAGTTCACTGGATGGCCAGAACCCGCGGGCAAACCCGCTTCCCTCTCTTCCTTCAGGAGAAGACGCCTCCGGGTTGTGCCTCTATCCCCCACCCTGTGGCACTGTGCCTGCAGCAAGCCACCCTCCCTTTTCTCTGTTCTTAGCTGCCCACAGACATTCGAGCTACACTGGTTTCCTCGGTGTTCCCAGTGAGGCAAGACAGTAACAGCTACTGCAGACCAACGTGTTCTCTCCGAACTGAGCTCTGCCGGACTGGGGAAGGGCCTGATGTCAGCCAAATGAACTTGCTCCTCTTACCCATTTCCGTGCAGCTCTTTTGGTTTTTAAGCCTTCCTGGGGGGTGGTGGTCTTAAATGGATTCTGGTCAATCATAAAGGTATTTTGATCCCTACATATTTTTAAATTGGTGTTTCTGCAGGGGACTTCCTATCCCATCAACTTGTTGACATATCTAAGCAACGGAATACTTAATCATGAAAGACTGAATGCTATCTCTCTAGGTTCAGAATGATTTCAGGGACACTTGTTCACACCATCTCCATTTTGCAGTGATAATATAAGCTTTTTAGTCAAGCAAAAAATGTTTAAAATGAAAATGCAATAAGAATATGATACAAAAAATTACATTAATGTAGATTCAGAAGGGCTAGATAATAAAGTAGTTTTAAAGGAATGGTTAAACCCACAACAAAGGGAGACATCGTTCCAGGAACTAAGCACTTAGAGTGCATAGGAAACTAATGTGTAAACCTTTCTTAATGCCATGGCTCCCCTGGAGAATACAGTCCACAGTGGTCACTAGGAACTGGGCACACAAGACTTCCATAGTTGCACCTGAAAGCCTCCCCTGAAACCATAGAACTTCAAGAACTTAACCCTCTTTCAGTTCAGTTACTCGGTCGTGTCTGACTCTGCGGCCCCATGGACTGCAGCCCTGCAGCCTCCCCGTCCATCACCAACTCCGAGTTTACCCAAACTCATGTCCATTGAGTCGGTGATGCCATCCAACCATCTCATCCTCTGTCATCCCCTCCCCCTTCTGCCCCCAATCTTTCCCAGCATCAGGGTCTTTTCCAATGAGTCAGCTCTTCGCATCAGGTGGCCAAAGTATTGGGTTTCAGCTTCAACATCAGTCCTTCCAATGAACACCCAGGACTGATCTCCTTTAGGATGGACTGGTTTGACCTCCTTGCAGTCCAAGGGACTCTCAAGAGTCTTCAATATCACAGTTCAGAAGCATCAATTCTTCTGCACTCAGCTTTCTTTATAGTCCAACTCTCACATCCATACATGACCACTGGAAAAAACCACAGCCTTGACTAGACAGACCTTTGTTGGTAAAGTACTGTCTCTGCTTTTTAATATGCTATCTAGGTTGGTCATAACTTTCCTTCCAAGGGGTAAATGTCTTTTAATTTCATGGTTGCAATCACCATCTGCAGTGATTTTGGAGCCCCCCAAAATAAAATCTGCCACTGTTTCCACTGTTTCCCCATTTATTTGTCATGAAGAGACGGGACCAGATGCCATGATCTTAGTTTTCTGAACGTTGACCTCACTAGACCAGGCCATAAAACCCATATTCCAGAAAATGAAGTAAATAAATGTTTTGGCTTCGATTCAGTATAAAAAGTATCCTTAGGATTGTATGTGCTCAGTCATGTCCAACTCTTTTGCAACCCCAAGTGCTTTAGCCTGCCAAGCTCCTCTGTCTATGGAATTTCCCAGGCAAGAATATTGGAGTGGGTTGCCATTTCCTACTCTGGGGGATCTTCCTGACCCAGAGACTGAACCCCTGTCTTTTACATCTCCTGTATTGGCAGGCAGATTCTCTTACTGCTGTGCCACCTGGAATACCCCAAGAATGTATACCACTGGCTAATTTCACAAGAGTCTGTCATTCAATTTTATATTAACAGTACAAGATAGAGAAGTCCAATTCAGAAATTAAGAATCACAGTGTTATCAAAAGGGTGGCATTCTTACACCTATCAGAAGCAAATGCCCTCATTACAGGCCTCATGTAACCCCTACAGATGAAAAAGATTGGACTTTCAGAAGTAGAAAATAATCCTACAAACAGAATCCCAGGTACAAGGAAAACTAATAAAGCGAGGAACTGGTAAGTATGTGAGTAAAAAATAATGTCCATATTTAAGTGTATTTAATGTAAAGTAATATAAATACAAACATAGATTTATAGAATTGTAAGAGGGGGATTTAATGAAAAATTTACCATTTCAATGGGAATTATTAAAACATTCAATAATGGAAAGACAAAGCTGACATATTTCTAGATTCTTTTAATTTTATGTGAAGGGACAAGGGAAAGCTGCATCCCAAATCCCAAGGAATTATGTTAAAATATGATAAAATTTATTATGAAGATAGAACTTTCTAGATTAGAACATTAAAGTAGGAATTTTTTTTGTCTCTGTTGAGACTAGATTTCATTACTTCTCAGCTAATCTCAATAAACCGGACTTCAAGACACATTGATAAAAGTACTGAATGAATACTCAAGAAAGACTTGTTTTCCACTGTTATTAATAAGTGGGATAGACTTAAGTAAGAATATACTTTTAAATCAAGTCATTCTGTTTTAATCTCATGTACTCTTTTACATGAAATTTCACGTAATTTTGTGCAAAAATTAAATATATCTATTTTTTCCATATAGTCTCCCTTGAGAATATAAAATCTAAGGGAGAAATATATTCACTGTATTTAGGCACTGATTAGAAGCATCAATATTTTGTTCAAGAATACAGTTTGGAGACAAATGTGTGGCCTATGAGTTTCAAAAGAACTGTGAAATTTTGAAACCATTAGTATGATTTTTTACAATGGCTATCATTATACACCAACTAATTAAGAATTGAAGGTCTAATTGTCAATTTTTAATGAATGCATTGTGCTATTATCAATAAAGCATCCTTAATTGCTACTTGTGGCAGTATAAGAAAGCAATAGAAGAGTAATTGTGCTTTTAATAGGAACACCTCCAAACCATTAAGATGAAGAAATTTAAATACGAGTACTGGAAGAGGTAACATACAAATTCACAAATAAGCTGTGTTCTTGTACGTTGGTTTTCACATCAGCCCCTCAATTGAACAAACAAACTTATAAGATAGAACCTCTTGATTATAGATAAATCCCTATTTTCTCTCAGAGGTCCTGTGTTCATGTTTCCATATACAAATTATTTAGAGTAGTTTTAGCTTCATAGAAAAATTGAGAAGAATAGCTAGTTCTCTCATATCACCTGCTTCTCTGCGTACATGGTCTCCTGCTTTATGAACATCCCCCACCAGATAGGCAAATTGGTTACAATCAGTAAACCTACACTGACACATCATTATCCCCCTGAAAGTCCTCTGTCCTCTCCCTGTTTTTCCGTCCCTCCCCACAACCTGTGGCAACTACTGATCCCTTTGCTGTTTTCAAAGTTTTGCCTTATATACAATGTCAGAAAGGTGAAATTCCACACTATGTAGCCTTTTCTGATTGACTTCTTTCATTTAATAATCTGCATTTATGTTTAGTTCATGTTTTTCATGGCTTGATATCGCATGCATTTTTAGTGTCAAATGATGTCCCATTGTCTGGGTGTACTACAATTTATTTATCTATTCACCTATTAAAGGACATCTTGGTTGCTTCAGGTTTTAACAATTATGAATAAAGCTGCTATAAACATCTGTGGGCAGGTTCTTGGGGAGACAAATTTTTCTAACTCATTTGGGTAAATGCCAAGAAACATAATTGTGGGATGGTATGGTAAGAATGCAATTAACTTTATAAGAAATGGGTAAATTGTCTTCCAAAGAGGCTGTACCATTTTGTACGCCCACCAGCAATGAGTTAGAGCTCCTCACCCTAGCCATATTTGTGTTGTGTTTGCCAGGTGTTTGGGGTGATCTCATTCCTATTTTGTTTTTTTTTTTTTTCTCATTCCTATTTTAATATACTACTCCCTAACTGCAAGTGGTGTTGAGTCTTTATTCACATGTTTAATCTTCACCTGTATGTCTGAGATGTCTGTATTGATCTTTTGCTCATTTTTTATTTGGTTTGTTCATTTTTTCATTATTTAAGTATCCTTGGCCTATTTTGGGTAACAGTCCTTTGTCAAATATATCCTTTGCGAATAACTTTTCCCAACCTGTGGTTTGTCTTCTCATTTCCTTAACTTGTGTCCAGTTTTGACCATTAAGACAGCAAACTGGAGAGCACAGTTATATAAAACACTTGTCTAAATGTTCATTCTAGAATTTTAACTCTAGTATCAGAAATGGTTTAATTCTAAGCCCACCTTTCTACTCACTAAATGTGTGACCTTTGGATTTTACTATTAAAATCTTTTAACAGTTATCTCATGAATTTCTGGGACAAAGAAATAGCCTATGTGTTATGAAAGTTCTGTCAGAACCCAAAGAGCAGAACACTCTGGGCAGAAACAGTAATAATATGGTATTAAAAGAATATATGAGGAATTCACAGAAAAGTCTGATCTCAGGTTCAGCTCAGTCATATCTCAGAGACAGTAATTCTGTTCAGAACCCATGTGATTGTTTAGGACACAGTAGATACACATTATTTGCTAGTCCAGTATATCCTTCACCTCATCCTCTGTGTGTTCAGCTAATCTTACCACACTACCTACACTGCATACTTTATACAAAACTCTTCAAGGCAGAAGGACTCAATAGTTGGCTTGGCAGAGGATATTTACCAACATAGCTACGAGATTGCTGACTCACCTACAGTTTGATGACTCTGGATCAGATATCCATTCCATGCCCAGTCAGCTGTTTTCAAGGACACAGCCTTGTATTCAGCCTTTCAAGGAAGAAATGCTCTGTACTTTCCAAGAACTTCCAATTAAAATTTAAATATGCATATCTATTTAAATATATACATACACATA
Organism: Antilocapra americana; assembly: GCA_007570785.1. Taxonomy (NCBI): domain Eukaryota; kingdom Metazoa; phylum Chordata; class Mammalia; order Artiodactyla; family Antilocapridae; genus Antilocapra; species Antilocapra americana. Next base: position 10,436,173 of record ML660765.1, on the reverse strand, counting down.
TGCACGCATAAACAGTGGAGGACAGGGAAGCCTGGCATGCTGCAGTCCATGGGGTTGCAAAGAGTCAGACACGTCTTAGCTAACAACAACATATATACATACACATCTATATATTATATAAACACATATATGCATAACTTTGAAATATATATGAAATCTATATAGAATTTATATGTAAAATGTAATGTCATTTTGTGCTGCTATCCTTTTTAATATACCCCTTAACCTCTTTATCCCTGCATTTCACTCATACTATCTATTTGAAATCAGCAAACATGTCTCCTCCACAGATCTTTGATTTTGTCTTTTTCTTTACTGAGAAAACTCTTTGTTGATAATTTCATAATTGGTTAATAACTCATAATGCAGCTTAAATGTACTTCCTAAAGCATTAGACATCCCCTGGCCAGCCATCTAACGTCAGTCCCTATTTCATTGCTTTACTTTCTCTATATTATACATCACTGTCTGAAACTGCTTTCCTCTTCTATTTGTTGCTGCACTGGAATATAAGCATCATCAAGGTCTGAGCTTGGCCACAGATCCTCTCTTTAAAGCAGGCATCAAGGAAAAGAACATGGGGGAAAGAAAAGGAAATCACTTGTGTAAAATTACAGCAAAAACCTTCCCTAAAAGTCTAAAGGGAAGTGAATACAAACAAACAAGCAGATTTGTAATAATTATTATTTTTAATTGCTAGAAAGCACTAATGAAAAAAAATGAGAAATGATACATGAAAGCATATACAGAGGAATATCTGTTGAAAGAGTGTGACATGAATTTCAGGTGCTGGTGGGAAAAAAAGTAGAATTGTTAATATTATACCCTTGGAATTAAATGTAAAATAAAATTGACTTTTTGCTATACTTAAATCCATTTCTATTATTTCTCTAATGTTATCAGTTTAGAATTATAGAAAGAGAATGTAGTGGGAATAGGACTGGGCTTTGTTTATATAGCTGTATATTTGTATCTCTTATTGGTTTATATATAACTTGAAGTAAATTGGAAAAGTACTTTACAACAATATCAATCGGGAATACAAATAATAACATCTATTCTGGGTAGATTATTAAAATATGTTAGGTTGCTCACAGATTGTTTGGACGGGCTTGAGGGAAGGAACGATGCCCAACACAGCATTTAGCACCAGTGACAGCTGCATCGGGGTGCCAGCGTTTCTGCTGCTGAAGTCCCTAAGGGATCACATCTTCATCGTCACACTGACTGACTCCCATTCAAACCTTCAGGTACGTGTTACCTGTGAGACCAAGGTCATGGTCCTGTGCCTTATTTATAGGAAAGCCTGTGATTGTAGATTTTCTGACTTTTGTAATGGAAAAATAAGACATGGGATCTGGGAAACTATCTTAATTCTCAAAATGTTATGAAGCCACAGATCACACATATAAGCTATCAGATCATGGTAAAGTTCATATGACAAAACTGCCTCTTAAAAGGGAGAATTTTGACTTAGACATGACGACTTGCCTTCAAAGATACAGGTTTCTGAAACTGAGTTCAGATGTTTGGCCAAATATAACATCTGGAATTATTCTATCAGGATTAGAAGTAGGTTGTTGCAGAAGACTAATTATAAGTATTTTCTTCTCCTTAAGTCCTAATGCATCAATTTCCTATAGCAAATCTAAACTTCCTGAGTCCCTCAAAACTTAAGCCTTTCACTTCACACCCACTAGCATGGCTAGAATAAAAAATCAGATAAGTATTGGCAAATATGTGGGAAGCAGAGATCTTGTACATAACAGACAGAAGCAAAATTATTTCAGTCATTTTGAAAGATCACCTGGCAGTTTCACAAATAGCTAAATACAGAATTACAATATGACTCAGTAATTCTCTTAGCTATGTACTCAAGAGAAATGAAATCTTACATAGGAGTGTTTATCACAGCATCATTCACAATAGCCCAAAGGAAGAAATATACATCAACTGATGAATGGATGAAGTATGGTAAAATACCCATTTTCCATGGCATATTCGTCATAAAAGAGAATGAAGTACTAATGTATACTATAGAGTGGATGATCCTTGAAAACCATTGTGCTAAGTGAAAGAAGTCGGTCAAAAAAGATATACACCTAAGATACTGTATATATGGAATATACATGTGTATGCTTGCTCAGTGGCTAAGTCATGTTCGACTCTTTGCAACTCCAAGGACTGCAGGCCACCAGGCTCCTCTGTCCATGGGATTCTCCGGCAAGAATCCTGGAGTGAGTTGCCATGCCCTCCTCCAGGGGATCTTCCTGACCCAGGGATCGAACCTGTGTCTCCTATGTCTGTTGCACTGGCAGGTGGATTATTTACCATCAAGCCACCTGAGAAGCCCCATGAAATGTACAGAATAGACACATTTATAGAGACAAAGATTACGTTAATGACTGCTTGGGTTTAAGAAGGGGTAAAAGAGTAGGTGAAAAGCAGCTAAACTGTACAAGGTTTTTCTTTGTGGTGAAAAATATGTTTTACATTTTACTTTGGTGATGGTTGCGCAATTCTGAATACAGTAAAAACCACCAAACTGCGTATCTTAAATGGGTGAATTATATGGTATGTAAATCACAATAAAGTTGTTTTAACAAGAAAGCACTGTGAGGCTGGCATTAAGAGATTGACATCTAAATTTCCCGCGTGATCCTAGGAACCACATCACAGAAATAACAAAAATATTACCCACATTTCTGTTTATTCCTTCACTGATTTACTCAGTATACACTTAACAGAGAGCCACATGTTCTGGACCCTATCCTGATCACCTGGAAATAAATCATAAATAAAGTCTCTACTCTTTATAAGTCAATCATTTAGCAATAACTTTGATAAACCAAAAATTATAATACAGTAAGTATAATAAAATTATGCACATCTTGTTTTTCAAGTCTATTGGCTAAAGTATCTGTGAAGTGATTTAGTGACACAGCAAACACGAACACGAAGCTTCACAGGTAAACGAAGGACAGGGAGCTCAAGGAGCGCAGGGAACAGAGGAAAAGAACAGATTAACACAGAGTCAGTAGGTTTATGTGAGTAGAGATGGAGGACAGAGGCATATAAATGCAGCCAAAAATTAGGTCAATTCCAGATTATAAAAAAGATTGGTGGGAGAAGAAACTGATCTCTCTCCTCTTGTTGACTTTTGGAAGCTACTGACAACTTAGAGAAATGATATAACATGACTTTTGTCTGAATCTAAGAATGTCATCCTTGCTCAGAATAGAGAATGTTTAATTTCTAGAAAGTCAAATATTTATAGGCAAAAAGACAAAAAAGTATACATACGGTATGATTCCATTAATACAAATTGTAGGAAATGCCAGTCATAGTGACTGAAAGAAAAATGACGGCTGCCTACAGACTTCATAAAGAGGAGGGAGAAGGGCAGGATGAAAGACACCAAGGGAGTAAAGCTTTTAACACGATGTCTGTGTTCACAGTTGACGGCAGTGACAGTTTCACAGGTATATTCAGGACCATACTATGAATTGTATAGGTAAACACATGTCAAATATACCTCCAGAGGGAAAGAAGAAATGTGTAGGAATGATGAAGGGATAGAATGTTACAAATCATAAGCTAAAACAAGGAACGGTCCCATTCTGTTGGCCAGTGAAGACGGCTATAATCACAATATGTTATCTAAAAATAGACAGAGGGACTGAAGAGACAGTTTTCCAAAGATGACGTGCAGATGTCCAACAGGTCCATGGAGAGGTGCTCAACATCACTACCAGGGAAACGCAGGCCCAAACCACAGCGAGGTATCGCCTCACGCCTGTTAGAATGGCTGTCATCCGAAAGGCGGGAGATAACACCGCGTTGGCAAGAATGTGGAGAGGGGGACTCCTTGCGCACGGCTGGTTGTGATGTAAATTGGAGCAGCCGCTGTGGAGAACAGTACGGAGGTTCCTCAAGAAATTAACAGTAGAACTACCATACATCCAGCATCCCATGTCTGGTTATATAGCCAAAAGAAATGAATGCAGGACACCGAAGAGGTATCTGCGTACTCCTGTGTTCATTGTAGCATTATTCTAATAGCCAGAGGTGTTTACTAACAGATGGATGGATAAAGAAATTGTGAGAATATATATAAACAAACCCAAATATATATATCTTTATATATATATATTTAAAACAAACCTTATATATATATGTATCTATATATAACAAACCCTTATATATATGTACATATACCCACATACACACACATACATATATATACATATATGTATATATATATATGTATGAAACAAATATAAATAACCTATATACAGCTTCAAATCCTATACAGGAAAGGTTTGTTATTTATCCACGAGAAGGAAGGCAGTCCTGCTGTTTACTAAAGCATGAGTGGATCTTGAGGGCATTAAGATAAGTGAAATAAACCAGAGAAAGACAAATTGGGCATGGTATCATTTCTACATAGAATCTCCCCAAAAGTCAAGCTCATAGGAGCAGAGGAGAGAAGTGCTTGCCAAGGGCTGAAGGGAGTAGCCAGCAGGAGGCTGGTAAAGGGCACAAATTTTCAGCTTTAAGATGAATAAGGTCTGAGGAGATAAATGTATAACATTATGACTATAGTTGATAACACTGCATTGTATAATTGAAATTTGCCAAGACAGTAGGAGTTAAATATTAACAAAAAAGCCTATAGAGAATATATATATATATATATGTGTGTGTATTTATACCTATATATGTATATATAGAGAGAATATATATGTACATACAGAAAAGAGAGAGGGACACTTAACCAAGGTGATTGTTTGGAGTTTAATCAATAAACTTTTTATTTAAAGCCTTCAATCATCAATGACGTTATTTTGTTCACTTGTGTAATACCCAACTAAACATTCATGAGTTTATCATTTTTACCATTTTATTCATAAGGATACCCAGCACATAGTAAGTCCTTAAAGCATATATGTTAAATGAATAAAGAAATGAACAAGGTTAAAAGTATGACTTCAGATAATATCAATAAATTGATAAAAAAAATCATCAGTACACATTTGAAAAATATTTTATGACCTTCAAGTGACTGAAAAAACTCAAATCATGATCAAAATACCAGCATGAACAAACTTTACAGCTTCAAATCCTGAAAGCAGGGGGAGGCTGAGATTTAAGAAATCAGATAAAAGATGCTAGTTATGAGATTTTTGTGAAAGAAACGAGTCTGTACATTTACAAATGCACATTGTATAATGAGAAAAGTTGATACTGAAAAATCAGAGATATGTAGTAGATCAGATTATTATTCAGCAAACCGTGCCCTTTCCTACTACCCACAGATTAGAGAACCACTTCCTGCTCCACTGGTGTATTTCTTGACCAAGCAACTGCTTTGGCTGAAGGGACATGGGTAGACACGCACTGGGCCTGTTCAGAACCTAGGCTGTGAGTGACTTGGACGACTCTGCATGTCTTTGTAAGCCTGTAATCTCTGCCTTTAGAAATTCATGACCCAGTACCACTGCCCCGTTAGCTGTTAGCTGGATCTCAAATCGAGCTGCAGAGCAGATCCTCCCCATCTGACCAGCGATCAGCAGCCTGTGGCAGAGTTGCCACAGCCAAAACTCAGACATGTGACCAGTGCTTCACACTGTATGTCACTGTGCTCTGTGGGCGGTTATAAGCCATCAGTATTACCACGGCAAGAGGTGACTAATTCTGGATATTGCCTTTTGCTGTTCAAGGATAAAAAAGCTATTCTTGAGAAAACAGGTATAAAAACAAATGGCTTGTGTCAAAGCAAAGAGGATAATGTCTTCCACATAAATATATAACATATAGAGCAGAAAAAAAATGGTAGCTTTTTCACGAAATATTTTGACCCAAATATGAGAGTCGGCCAAATTTTTATAAACTATTAACATAATAGTTATGAAATAAAGATGAAATTATTAAAAAAAAAAAACAGGGAGAAATTCTTAAAGAAAGGCCTGATTGGCTTTCAGCTAACAATAAAATCTTGTTGCTTAGTTGCTCAGTTGTGTCTGACTCTTTGTAACTCCACAACTGTAGCCCACCAGGCTCCTCTGTCCATGGGATTTCCCAGGCAAGAGTACTGGAGGGGGTTGCTGTTTCCTTCTCCCGGGGATCTTCCCAATTCAGGGATCAACCCACATCTTCTGAGTCAGCAGGCAGATTGTTTACCACTGAGCCACCTGGGAAGCCCCAACAATAAAATGAACCCAAATAAAATAACCAGAAATAGTGAAGCTGTGGTAAACAAAGCTAACAGGCAATGCAGAGCCATACAACTAAGTATTACTAAAAAAAAAAAAAATCCTCAAATGTTAAATACCATAACTCTTGAAAAATGAATGTGATTTTATGATAGGAGGTAGAAAGGGAGACGAAAGAGTATTTGATGGCCGTAAGTAAAATGTATACTTAAAATCAGCATTCTTTCCTCAATTTTTTTGTACTTTTAGTTTTATGTCCTAACTGAAGATATGTTTTATTTTAGTGAATGTTCTATGTTTCTACTGTTGGGTAAGGTTTTCTACAAATGTCAATTAGATCCAGGTGGTTTATGCTATTCTTTTGTATTGTTCATTTTTTTCTCTAGTAATTCTGTCAATTACTTCAAGAAGGGTGTTGCAGTCCCAATTAAAACAGTAGATTTATTTATTCTTTTAAAGAGTCTATATTTGCCTAATTGGTGCAATACCTATTTAAACAGTAAACAGTATGGCGGTTCCTCAGAAAACTAAAAACAGAGCTACTCTATGATGTAGCAATTCCACTCCTGAGTATATATCTGGAAAAATGTCAACACTAATTCAGATACGTGTACCTCAAAGTTCACAGGAGCATGACTTCCAGCAGCCCAGTAAAAGAAGCAACCCAAGTGCTCATCCACAGACAAATAAAGATGATGTGATATGTATATACCACAGAATATTACTCAGCTGTAAAAAGGAATGAAATCCTGCCATTTGGAGCAGTATGGATGGACTTAGAGACTGTTATGCTTAATGAACTAGGTCAGAGAAAAACAAGTACTGTATGATATCACTTATATTTGCAATCTAAAAAGTAATAGGCATGAATGTATACACAAAACAGAAACAAATTCACAGATATTGGAAAAAATTGCACACGTGCTAAGTCACTTCAGTTGTTTCCAACTCTTTGTGACCCCATGGACTGTAGCCCACCAGGTTCCTCCATCCATGGGATTCTCCAGGCAAGAATACCAGAGTGGACTGCCAGGCCCTCCTCAAAAACAAACTAGTGAAGGGGGAATGAGGTAAATTTCAGGTATGAAACTAAGAGATATGAACTACTATGTATAAAATACATAGGCACCAAGATATATTCACAGCACAGGGAATTACAGCCATTTTCTCGTAGCATCTTTTAATGGAGTATAATGTGCAAAAATATTGAATCACTATGCTATCTAGCGGCAATTAATATAATGTTGTAAATTAACTATACTTCAATTTTTAAAGGCCATATTTTCTTCAGAATTTTGAAGTACTTTAGTTAGGTGCACACATATTTTTAGTGAGTTGACTTTGTTTGATGTAATAGCCTTCTTATGTTGAGTTTTGTTTAATAATTATTCTACTTTGTCATTTGATAGTCTTATTTCTGCCTGAAGAACTTTGTACAGCAATTTGAAAAAGCAGAAACAAAGGCATGTTTTCTTACAAAGGATGTTCCCAATTTTCTTTCATCTGAGAATGTATTTATTTCACCTTATTTCATAAAGGATAGTCTCCTTGAATATAGACTTAGAGGTTAACAATTTATTTCAGATCTTTAATCATGTGCTACTTCCTTACCTCCGCAGACTTTGTAGAGTAACATACTGTCATTTGAATCGTTAGCTCGTATGTAGTTTGTCATGTTTCTCCAGCTGCTTTCAGAATTTTTCTGTCTTTAGTTTTTAGCAGTTGATAATGATATATCTTAATATCAGTTTCTTTGCATATTGTTGGAGCAGGTCATGGAGAGGGTGTGTCACCTAATCAGAGGCTCCTCACCCATCCCTTTGAAATGTACTTTCTGCCCACCGTTTCCACAGTAGAAACCAGTTTCAAGAATACAGGAGAGCAAGAAGATCCAACCAGTCTACCCTAAAGGAGATAAGTCTTGAATATTCATTGGAAGGACTGATGCTGAAGCTGAAACTCCAATACTTTGGCCACCTGATGCGAAGAACTCATTCCTTAGAAAAGACCGTGATGCTGGGAAAGATTAAGGGCAGGAGGAGAAGGAGATGACAGAGGATAAGATGGTTGAATGGCATCACCAACTCAATGGACATGCACCTGAGTAAACTCTGGGAGTTGGTGATGGACAGGGAGGCCTGGCATGCTGTAGTCCGTGGGGTCGCAAAGAGCTGGACACGACTGAGGGACTGAACTGAATGGAAGGTGCTGTTGAGACCATCCGGACTGTGTATGTGAGCTGCGCTCCTTTAAGGCCTCTGAGTAAACTTTAAGGTCTGGGCCAGCAGGTGTGGGGATCTGCTCCATCTCCAGGCGCCCTACCAGCCTCTTTGTCAACTCCCCTGCTGTTGCCTGCCCCTCCTCTCTGGATGGGCCCGCCTCTCTCTGTGGTCTCTCCTTCCCTTGCCTGTACAGATGGCAGTTTCTGACCACACAGGAAGCTCCTAAGGTTGCAGACTAACGTATAAACACTGTGTGGGGCTCACTGAACATACTGAATATATACGTTTATGTATTTTGCCAAATTTGGGATTTTCCAATGCTTCTCTTCTTCAACTTTTTGTATTTTTCTATTGAAATCTTTCAACTTCGGTCAGGGGTGACTTCTCAAAGAAACCTCATATGCTCTTCATTTTGTCAGTCTTTTCTCTTTTGGTTGAATTGGCTACTTTCTATTTGGAATTTAAAACTAGATACTTTGCACTTGATTTATAAATGCTTGTTCCATTGCTTACATCATTGATGGCTCTGCTGAGAATTTCTATCTTTCAATTCATTTCAATGATGTACATCCTTATTTGGTGACATAATTTTACAAAGTGCAGGTTTAAAGTTTTTCTAAAATAAATGTAACATCTATTGTCTCAAATTTTATGTCTTTTGGTGCTTTTACCCTGACTTAAGTTGATATCTTTCTGATTTTCTTTATACTAAGACATTTAAATGGTCTGGTCTTCATTTTGAATATTATGAGTCTTTATCTTACTTAGATCCTATAGAGAATGTTGTTGGCATTTTTGCTGTTCTGACAGAAAAGAAATTTAAGTTGGTTAAGGCCGTTAAGTTCTGTGGGTCATGGCTTCAACAGAAGCATTGTTTTCAAATCTTTGAAGGGCTATTCAGAGCTGTCTCATCTGCTGCCGACCCACTGTCTAGTCTGGGATCGCAGCAGTGGTCTGAGCTCACAGATAAGTTTCCGATGTCTGCTCACCCTGTTTAAATCAGATTCACCCAAGCACATCTTAGAGGTGAGCTCAGGAGTTCATAAACAAACACAAGGCTACTTTCCAAAGTCTGTCTGTCTCTATAATCTCCTCCATACTTTCTGGTACCCTAGGGATTCTGTTTTACATACTTTGGCACATGTCTGGGCATTTCTTTACTGGCATTTGTCAGAAACTTCTCATATCTGTACTGTGATTCAAGAGACAAGATGACAAAGAGAGGAGACAAAAACCAGGAAAACAGATTTGCCTTGTCCTCTTGGAACCATGGTCATCCAAATAAGAGTAAGTTTCCCTGTCTTAAATTTTTAGTTACTGAGGCTGCTTGTTTCAACATTCAGAAAACTAAGATCATGGCATCTGGTCCCATCACTTCATGGGAAATAGATGGGGAAACAGTGGAAACAGTGGCTGACTTTATTTGGGGGGCTCCAAAAATCACTGCAGATGGTGACCGCAGCCATGAAATTAAAAGATGCTTGCTTACTCCTTGGAAGGAAAGGTATGACCAACCTGGATAGCATATTGAAAAGCAGAGACATTACTTTGCTAACAAAGGTCCATCTAGTCAAGGCTATGGTTTTTCCAGGAGTCATGTATGGATGTGAGAGTTGGACTATAAAGAAAGCTGAGCACTGAAGAATTGATGCTTTTGAACTGTGGTGTTGGAGAAGACTCTGGAGAGTCCCTTGGACTGCAAGGAGATCCAACCAGTCCATCCTGAAGGAGATCAGTCTTGGGTATTCATTGGAAGGATGTTGAAGCTGAAACTCCAATACTTTGGCCACCTGATGTGAAGAGCTGACTCATTGGAAAAGACCCTGATGCTGGGAAGGGTTGAGGACAGGAGGAGAATGGGACGACAGAGGATGAGATGGCTAGATGGCATCACCAGTTCGATGCACATGTGTTTGGGTGGACTCCGGGAGTCGGTGATGGACAGGGAGCTGTGGTTCATGGGGTTGCAAAGAGTCGGACACAAGTTAGTGGCTCAACTGAACTGATACTGCCACACCATGCTCTTGTTTTGATGCCAAGATATAGGAGAATGGAGAACAGGTCAACCCTCAAGGGTTCCCTCTGTTCTCTCTGAATGTTAGGAGACCCTTTTTTCTCAGGCCAGAACTAGAAGGCTCATCCTTAATCACACTGGGTCAGGGACCTCAGCCACTTTCAGGTTTCAAGCTGTGCTAAGTCAGTGTACACCAGAAAGAGAAGATGGAAAACTGACTACTATTTCAGGAGTAGTTTGAATTCTGGTTTTATTCTTCAGTGTACTTGCTATTATTTACTTTTCAGAGCCCTCAAATAGCTGTTCCATGCATTCTCTTCAGACTTTATAGCTGAGTTCAGTGAAGACAGCAGTGGAACAAGTTTACATCACATTACATGGAACCGAATCTTTTCACTTCATTTATGATTTTTTATTGAAACAGGTAAATTATCATATGTGAAATGAATCGCCAGCCCAGGTTTGATGCATGATACAGGGTGCTCAGGGCTCATACACCAGAATGACCTAGAGGGATGGAATCGGAGGGAGGTGGGAGAGGGATTCTGGAAGGGGAACACATGTATAACCATGGTGGATTTATGTCAATGTATGGCAAAACCAACACAATAATGTAAAGAAAAGAATAATAATAAATTTAAAATAAATAAACAAATAAAAATTCTACTGAAAAGTATAGTTATCAGTCCTAAGAGAAAGAGGTTGCTGAATTTGGACCTCAGAATAAAACATTTTCAAAACCATTTAAAACTTGATCTACCGAAACTTTATTCATTTCTTATCCCATTTTTTTTTTCACCGTCAGTGTGTGGAAAATCAGTCATAGTTCAAGCTTTGTCAACTAACCAGTCCTACAGTTGAAGCAAATCTCTGTGTACCTTGGAAACTGCTTTATTCAGCAGTAAAATGAATGAATGAGGGCGAAATATCCTACTATGTTACTTCCAACCAAAATTATTTTATTTGAAACTCAATTTAGCTACATTTAAAATCCTCATATTTTCATCTCTATAACCTCTCTATGACATGTTAAGCTTAGATCCTTTATTGTTTCCCTGAGGGGGAAAAATATCCAATTCCATATTAAATTTATCTTATTCACTTATGTGTTGCAGTCAATGTCTCTGGTTCATGAGAACATTTTGTGCACATCTTTTCCAAACTCCACATTCACTGATGACATGTTAGTAGCTTGGATTCAGTTGGAATAGGAATATGTGCTCAACAAAACTGTCAAATGTTGCAAATTAGATCGCTATTTTTCTTTCCTTCCTCCTTCCCCAAGCTAGTCATTAAACATTTATTAAATGCTTATATCCTCCAATAATAGAAATTTTCCTTCATAGAAAAGTGATTTTACAGAATACTTCATAAATGGCAAAGGTTAACAGGACGCAGATTAAGAGATAGATTTACTGTATATTAAATATATCAGTTCTTCTGGCAATACAATTCACTGTCACAGAAGTTGGCTGTGATTTTTGAAAACATGCCTGGTATTTTCAGACACCCTGTCAAACTCTGATTGCAAATAAATTAAAATTGTGTAAGCAAGTTGTAGCTTACACAGCCAAAATTTTGGTTACTTTTTTAGAGATTTTAATGATCACTCTAGGAGTAAGACTGGCATATATTGCATATAAAACCTGTACATTCAGCTTATATGCTATATCCAACTATATATCTAACTGAATTGAGAGAAATTATTGAAGCAACTGTAGTAAAACTGCTTCCAACTAACATTTAAGTAGAAAAGCCTGCAAACCTAGTTTACATAAAATTACCTTTAGGAAAAGTAATTCTCTTATTAGAGTTTCTACAAATACTTAGATTTACCAGGACATGTCTTCCCTGAATGTGGTGAGAGGTAATTAGAGAAAGGCAAGAGAGTGGTGCATTTTCATTTTGTACTGAGAAGCAGGAAGTGATGAATGCCTCATCCAAGTGAGATCTGCCCTGCTGATTTTATCATAGTACTACATGTCAAATTATGATCCTCATGTCAGAAATGCAACCTTATCAAAGTAAGAAGGGATCTTCTATGAGAGGAATGGTTACATAAACAAATCTAAAGATTACTATATAAAAACAGAATACTAACCATACTTTGCAATAGGACATGAAACAAGCTTTTCAAATAAGACAAAAATAGAATGCCAAATTATAATCAGAATGAAACAAATAAATGTACAATGACATCACTTCTAAGGGAGACTGATTAGTTTATTTCTACAGTAGGACTTAACTAATCACTGAAGCTGTAATTATTATCATTGGCCAAGAAAAAGCAACAGAGTTCCAGAAAAAGCATCTATTTCTGCTTTACTGACTATGCCAAAGCCTTTGACTGTGTGGCTCACAATAAACTGTGGAAAATTCTGAAGGAGATGGGAATACCAGACCATCTGACCTGTCTCTTGAGAAATCCGTATGCAGGTCAGGAAACAATAGTTAGAACTGGACATGGAACAATTGATTGGTTCCAAATAGGAAAAGGAATACGTCAAGGCTGTATATTGTCACCCTGCTTATTTAACTTATATGCAGAGTACATCATGAGAAATGCTGGGCTGGAGGAAGCACAAGCTGGAATCAAGATTGCTGGGAGAAATATCAATAATCTCAGATATGCAGATGACACCACCCTTATGGCAGAAAGTGAAAAAGAACTAAAGAGCCTCTTGATGAAAGTCAAAGAGGAGAGTGAAAAAGTTGGCTTAAAGATCAACATCCAGAAAACTAAGATCATGACATCCAGCCCCATCACTTCATGGCAAATAGATAGGGAAACAGTGGAAACAGTGGCTGACTTTATTTTTCTGGGCTCCAAAATCACTGCAGATGGTGACTGCAGCCATGAAATTAAAAGACACTTTCTACCTGGAAGGAAAGTTATGACCAACCTAGACAGCATATTAAAAAGCAGAGACATTACTTTGCTAACAAAGGTCTGTCTAGTCAAGGCTATGGTTTTTCCAGTGGTCATATATGGATGTGAGAGTTGGACCATAAAGAAAGCTGAGCACTGAAGAATTGATGCTTTTGAATGTGGTGTTCACACACTGCAAGGAGATCCAACCAGTCCATCCTAAAGGAGATCAGTCCTGGGTGTTCATTGGAAGGACTGATGCTGAAGCTGAAACTCCAATACTCTGGCCACTTGATGTGAAGAGCTGACTTATTTGAAAAGACCCTGATGCTGGGAAAGATTGTAGGTGGGAGAAGAAGGGGACGACAGAGGATGAGATGGCTTGATGGCATCACCGACTCGATGGCCATGGGTTTGGGTGGACTCCGGGAGTTGGTGATGGACAGGGAGGCCTGGCGTTCTGTGTTTCATGGGGTCGCAAAGAGTCAGACACAACTGAGCAACTGAATTGAACTGAACTGAAGACAACTGCTGTTGCTCCACAGTAGGGCTTAAGTTTGGGAATACACTATCCCAAATCTATTGACTGAAGTTGCTACTATGACTCATCTGGCCTGACAACTATATCTGATAGATTGAAGAATTTTTCTTTAAAATGGTGATATTTTATTTTATTTTGAGATTACAGTGAAAGAATTTCCACACACACACCCTCATGTCTAAGTTTCTTGGGGAGAGATCATAAGCCCATTTATTTAGGTGTTTATCTGATTTTTCTTCTATGTTAGTGATGTTGAAATAATTTTACAATCATGACACTGCTCTAAGTGCCTATGACTAATATAGAAAAACAGTTTTCACATATTTATTTATATTTCTTTCCCTCGCCCCTACCTTCAAAAGCATTTGATGTAGTTAACAGGTAGAAATACAGCAAAATGGAATATTCAGCATAAAAGATCCTCTTAGGTAATGTGGCAATATGGACTACTTTTTGTTTCTGAACATAAAACAATAATGAAATTTTAAAAATTTAAATACAGCTATAAGCTCATAAGAAAATGCTCAAATGCCAGAAATTAATTCTATCAAATAAACACCATTCACTATTGAGGAAAACAGAAAGAAAGCTTGTCTAGCTGTATTTAAGTGGAGGCAACATAATTATTTCATAGCAGAAGACTAAGTTTTGTAGACATAAAAATTCTGTGATTAATCACTTAATATGGTTGTTGACCACAGAAAGACTCTGCCTAAAAACCCACATTTTATTTCTTTTAAGATTTAAGGTAGCTAGCTTGGACAGAAATTGTTTTAATTTTTATAAACTTTGCCAAAAACCTAAAAAATAGCTAGTAAATATTTATAAAAGACATTTATGTGTACTTCAGCTTCATTAATACACTGTCTGATTCTCAAAATGGACAACAGGCAATCAGTTCAGTTCAGTCGCTCAGTCGTGTCCGACTCTGTGACCCCATGAACTGCAGCAAGCCAGGCCTCCCTGTCCATCACCAACTCTTGGAGACTACTCAAACTCATGTCCATTGAGTCGGTGATGCCATCCAACCATCTTGTCCTCTGTCATCCCCTTCTCCTCCTGCCCTCAATCTTTCTCAGCATCAGGGTTTTTGTTTTTTTTTTTCCAATGAGCCAGCTCTTCACATAAGGTGACCAACGTATTGGAGTTTCAGCTTCAACATCAGTCCTTCCAATGAATATTCAGGACTGATCTCCTTTAGGGTGGACTGGTTGGGTCTCTTTGCAGTCCAAGGGACTCTCAAGAGTCTTTTCCAACACCACAGTTCAAAAGCATAAATTCTTCAGCACTCAGCTTTCTTTAGTGCCAACTCTCACATCCATACATGACTACTGGAAAAACCATAGCTTTGACTAGGCAGACCTTTGCCAATGGGCAATAATTCAATTGTTTTGCTCTATGGGCATCCCCAGTGAAGATGAAGGAACACTACTGCTCTGCTTCCAACTTCAACTGGGACAACTTTGTAATTTAGGTCCTTCACCTGAAATATTGTATCTTCAAATATCAAATTATGTGACTAAAGCCTATATTAAATGAGCTTAAGCAAAAATTCATTGTTTCATCTATAAACAATAAATGCTGCAGGTGGTGTGGTGAAAAGGGACCCCTCATGCACTGTTTGTGGGAATGTAACTTAATACAGCAATTATGAAGAATGGTATGGAGGTTCCTTAAAAACTAAAAATAGAGTTACCATATGACCCAGCAATTCCACTCCTGGGCATATCCCCAGAGAAAACTGTAAATCAAAAAGATGCAAACACCCCTTTGTTCATCACAGCAGTATAATAGCCAGGACATGGGACCAACCTAAGTGTTCATCAGCAGAGGAATGAATGGATACAGAAGATGTGGTACATATATACAATGGAATATTACTCAGCCATAAAAAATGAAGGCCACTGAGTCCTTTCCAGAGATATAGGTGGACCTAGAGACTGTCATACAGAGTAAGTCAGAGAAAAACAAATATTGTATAGTAATTATGTATGTAGAATCTAGAAAAATCATAAAGATGAGACTATTTGCAAAGCAGAAATAGAGACACAGATGTAGAGACCAAACTTACAGACACGGAGGCAGAAAGCAGGGGTATAATGAATTGGGAGATTGGGATTGACGTACATGCACTACTGTGTACGAAACAGGTGACTGAGGGGAACCTACTGTACAGTAGACATGCAAGAACCTAGCAGGCCCAAGTTCTCGGGGAGAAGTCATCAGCCTGTTCCTTTAGGAGTTCATCTGATTTTTTTCCCTATGTTTGGTGTTTTTTCTATGTCTGATTTTTTCTAATAGAAGAACTCTATTCAATGATCTGTGGTGAGCTAAATGGTAAGGAAACTCAAAAAAGAAGGGATATATGTATACATATGGCTGATTCCCTTTGCTGTACAGCAGAAACAATACTGTAAAGTAACTATATTCCAACAAAATTAAAGAACAACAAAAAAGAATATATGGTTCCAGACTGCTGGGAAATAGAAAGTGTTGACTGAAGCTAGCTTCAGCCATGAAGAGACCTGGGAACTTAATGCATTGTTGACTGGAGATGGACTAATACCAAGGCATTAGTTTCTGCAAAAATCTCCTGGCCGATAATATGTTAAACTAATCTCTAGTCTTTGTCTCTCTACTCGTTTTTTGACTCTCTAGCTTAGATAGATTCTTCAGGGATGATCTCATTATTTGTTGGCTAATCTGACTACCAACTTACGTCTCAACAGTCTATGAGACTAACATGGACTTCTTAGGAAGATATCTTTCCTGATACCTCAGGCATAACATCTGTAGGAAGGCTTTTGTTTTCTCAGTTTGGGCCACACACTAACTTCTGAAGCCATCAAGCAGTTCTTCTGTTGCTCTGAATTATGTCCCATGTTTACCACTCTATTCAGTCTCTGAATTTAAAATAAACTGTATGGTGTATATTTCCCTCCAGCCGAGAAGGAAAAACAGAGATCATCTGATATTCACCACAATGTCCCTCCAAAGTGTCTTCCATCTGTGCTGTTAGATCCTTTCTCCTCAATTCTCTACAAGAAGCAGACTAGGGTGGACCAGTCAATGAACATACTGTCCTCTGTGGTTGCTGTGTTCAAGCAGCAGGACCGCTGACACTGGTGTGAGGGACAATGAGAATTATGTTGACTATCCTACCAAATCCTCTACCTGGGTCACTTCAGGCCAACTGCATCGGTCATATCCAGGTCAAGGCTCCCCTCAAGGTGTGTTCTTCTCTCTTAGTGTCCTCTTCCCTCCCTTAATTACTCAAATCTGATAGTACTATTTGTTTCCTCTTAATAACCTTTTTGACAGATTGTGTTTATTTTACTGGTCTTTATTGGTATTCTAATTTTTGTGTTTCTTACTTGGTTAATTTGCCTTTGCTCTTTTCCCTTTTAATCTTGATTAATTTTATTGTTCATTTTCTCCCTAGATATTTGAAATGCTTTCTCTATCTCTAAATAGAGATAATATATATATACACATACAATATATATATATATATATATACACACACACACACACGCAAAGGATCACATATATAGGAATATTATCTTTCCATAAATCTGGATAATTCTGATCTCATAATTACTAGTACCACCAATATCCTGTGGCTAATGGTTTCCCTGAAAGACAGCAACAACTGTTCTTCAAATTCCAAACATGTTCTAGTAATGGTTAAATTGTGTTATCAACATAAACAGCAAAGTATGAAATACCTTTGCAAAGCCAGTGTCAAAATTAAGTTTTAAAGGGCCCAAACCATTGCCTTCAAATACAATCCCTTATGATATGTGGCTACAAGTTGTAAACTATTATTAACATCCATTCACATATTTTCCCAAGTCATTATTTCTATTATTTTCTCTCCTTGGATGTCTTCCCTTCCTCTCAGGTTAACTGTTAATATTACACCTATTTCATAATTAATTTAAGCTTTTCTTGCTTTGAAAGTTTTCCTACGAACTAATCTATCATATTTTCACTATCAAAATGCTTATTATCAGTAGCACTCATTTATCATTTGTCATTTACAATCTTGTGAAATTAATTTTTCTAGATTCATTCTTAGCAAAATTCACTTAATATATGTGTCATTAGGGGTTTCCCAGGTGGTAGTAGTGGTACAAAACCTGCCTGTCAATGCAGAAGACATAAGATACAGGTTCAATCCCTGGGTCAGAGAGATGCCCTGGAGGAAGGCATGGCAACCTACTTCAGTATCCTTGCCTGGAGAATCCCATAGACAGAGGAGCCTGGCTGCCCAAAGTCCAGTGGGGCCCAAAGAGTCGGACACGACTGATGTGTCTTAGTGCACACACATGTCATTATGTCACACAGCTTTTAGGGGGTTGTTGTTATTTTGATGCTGTTGTTTGGGGTTTTCTCAGCACTGTCTTGACAGTTTTGAAGGCTAAAGACTGGCCAGTTCCCATTTGGGCAGCTGATTAAATCCATACCATATCCATACTCACATGCTTCATCATTTTCTTTGACTTGGAGAATTTGTGTCATTAGACTTCACCACACATTTAACCCAAGATAATCTCCCCATCTCAGATTTCCTAACTTTAATCATATCTGTAAAGTCTCTTTTGCCATGTAAGGTAACATATTTACATCTTCTCAATCCAGGGATCAAACCCAGGTCTCCTGCACTGCAGGAAAATTCTTTATCATCTGAGCCACCAGGGAAGCCCTTAACATATTTACAGGTCTGGTGATTAAGTGTAGCCATCTTTGGGGAGGCATTATTCTTCCTACTATTGTACCCTAAAGTCAGTCAGTCAGCACCCTAGAGCTAAAGCCCAAGTCTTGAGTAGAGCCTTCCAACAAAATCTATTCTGAAGCCTGGAGAATAGAAGTGAACCCTATCGGCTACCCAGAAATAAGCCCATCCTTTGTACAGTTTCAAGAGAAGCCATTAAACTGGACTCAGCTGTTGTCAAACCGCCGTGAGCTCCACACCCACAAACACAGAAAATACTTGTTGGTGACACAACTACACGGTTACACAACATTATTACATTAAAAACAGACCAATATAGAACAGATACCAGAAGTAATGCTTGGACCAACATAGACGGGGTTGGGATAGCATAGATCCAGCCATGTCCAAAGTGTCTGTAGCAGGCAGATACACAGCGTAAGGATTTAGCTAATCATGGCTTTATCCCTTATGCTTTCATAGCTAAGTCCTCTGTATTACATATAATGCCTCTCTTTTGAGAAATACTTTTGACTTAATACAATGTCCTTGAAGATGACCAAATGCCTGACTATAAGCCATCAAGTTATCTATGACCTAAGACTCCGAAAAGGGTATTTTCTGACCTACCAAGTCATAAATGTGGGCGTTCACAGCAGCACTCCATAATCAAAATCAAGGGTGACTTATGAGATCAAGTCCAGTGTTCCTTACTCCATAAGGAACAAGTAAGCTCCATAATGTTCCAAGTCCTAGTAAGTAGGCCAGATTCTTGTGCCATCTCTTCCTGATATATAGCTTCCTTTTCAACCTATATACATGACCTCATGAAGAGTCCCCTATAATCAGCTGAATGCTGTCATGAGCCATGACTCACTTTTTGCTGGAGGCCAAGGAGCAGGACCAAGCATGATCCAAAAGCTGGTGACAAGATACATGGGGAGGAGATAAGTCAAAGGAGTCTTGGTATGGGCAGGAAGGATAACCATGACAGAGAAAGCTCTTACTATCCAGCTGGGAAAGGTGATCAGTTCTGTGGATGTCTCACAGCCTCTCTGCCCAGAATCTTCATATCTTTCTTAGTGGTCTCTAGAATTAATTGACCATGGTGATAGTAATAGAGGTTAGTTGTGGACTTTAAAACATGGTACTTCCTCTACCCAAAGTTTGATTTGGCCTAGAGTCCTCCTGACAGTGGCAGTGGTAAGCAGTAAGCTGCCAGTATGATACTACTGCCCTTAGAAAAACATGTCACCTGGTTACAGATTATCTTGCATATCTTCATACTGGAAATGTCAGCATCTGTGTTTTCTGTTGAGAGAGTTATCTCCTAGACAGGTTGATAAGACATCTTGGGTCCCCAAGAAGAGAGGGGTCTGGAATTCACAAGGAGGAGAAAAGGACCAACTATCTTTTCTCTGCATTCTTTAGCCTTAGTCAATTACACAACTCAGTTTAAACTCTATACTAGGGATTATACAGCAACAATGTATCAAGCTGGAGGACAGTTTCTCCTCCCTGAAAACCTTCTGACTAATCCTGATTTCTTACAATGTGTATTATGGGAGTGGGTCTGGAGGATCTTTCAAAGCTAATCCTGATATTTTAATATGTATAGTGGGTCTGAAGGACCTTTCTATAGTCAAATGTTAATCCTGTTAAATCAAAATGTAAATTATGGGAGTGGGTCTTGTGAAGTCTTTACAAGGATTGTATAACAATAATGTATCCTCCCTGAGGACAGTCTCTGGATTAAACTTTCTGGTTAATCCTGTTATTGATTCAGTATATAACTCCACTGCTAACTCTAGCAAGGGGGTACTCTTCCTGCCCCCTTCTGATGTCTATGTCAGAAGCTTTCTGTATCTCCTTTATACTTTAATAAAACTTTATTACACAAAAGCTCTGAGCGATCAAGCCTCGTCTCTGGCCCCAGATTGAATTCTTCTCTTCTGGAGGTCAAGATGCCCGGCGTCTTTGCTGTGATTTCGTCAACAACCTTTCACTGTGAATAGACATTCACTCTGAAAATAGACCTACTTTTCCTGCTTCATGTAATACTCTGTTCACAATCATATACCATCACTCTCCATAAAGCCTTGCTACACACATAGCAACCTTAAAACCATTACAGAGCTCTGGAATAATGGCACAATGGTGTTAGCATGCTGGCAATCTCCTCTAGGCTGTGTTACATGCTCCGCACTACTGATCAGCGCTCTGTCTCTACAAGTCAGCATTCACAGGTTCAGGAACCAAGAAGTGGACATGGGAATAGCTGTTTATACCATGGATCTTAACTTCCTATTAGCAAAACTTATATTTTATATCTTCACAGTGTTCTGCTCTGATGATTTGGGAGTCATGTTTCTTAAGGGAAAGATGA
Organism: Antilocapra americana; assembly: GCA_007570785.1. Classification (NCBI taxonomy): domain Eukaryota; kingdom Metazoa; phylum Chordata; class Mammalia; order Artiodactyla; family Antilocapridae; genus Antilocapra; species Antilocapra americana. Next base: position 10,415,209 of record ML660765.1, on the reverse strand, counting down.
TCTCATCAAGGGACTCATGTTGGATTCCATTAATCCAGAAGTTGAGCCATTTGTGTTCCTTCTGTTACTAAAGCACCTGGTAAAAAAAAGTGGTTTGCGGTATTAGCTGGGCTGATTTGTTTTGATTGGCTTGCTACCACTCAATGGTAGCCAAGAGAAATAGGCCTGAAATTCAGGAGACTCTCTTCTGACATCTGTGTTTTCTAGTAAAAAGTAATAGAAAACTAGAACTACTTTACAGATGGACACTACTTATGGGACAGTTCTTCTGGGACTAAATCTGAGAACTCACCAGACGAAAAACTATGACCAGGTTTTATGCTAGCTGAGGATGAAGGGAATGTGGAAGCGGTAAGGATAAGAGAAATCCGAACCACAGAAACTCCCTTGGTGTTTGAGTGGTTAAGAATCCACTGTCCAATGCAGGTGATGTGGGTTTGATCCCTGGTGGGGGAGCGAGATTCCACAGCTACTGAGCCTGCACACTCTAGAGCCTGACCACCACATCTGGAGAGGTCTGCACACCATGGTGAAGAATCCATGTGCACCGCGAGCAAGACCCAACACAGCCAACTGTGGCAACGTGACCTGTTACCAAAGTCAGGATTATAGTGATCATTCATATTTTCTTCTTCCGTTTTATATACATGGATGTTTGTAAATATTAAAAAATCAGTTTTTATCTTTATGTTTCCTTTATTATTTAATGTTAATAAATAATATTATTAACATATTGTTAATGTTAATAATATGTCACTAGAGATTGCAGTTTAGATCTTTAAGTTTCAAGATACCCAAGAGGGAAAATGAGCCAGCTAAAAAAGAAATGAAGGCTACCAAGATGAATAGAAGAGCATATGGGATTTCATAGCTTCCTTTTTGGGAGAAGATGATTATGCCTTTGACTTTACAAAGATTTTCCTAAGAGAAGAGTACAGGACCTTTGGAAGGCTGAAGTGAAGGATAATTCATTATTCTCTGATAGAAATGAAGTTCACAGTAGCACTGTGGCAAGCTCTTGAGGACTACCCTTTTCACTGTCACAGACCAGATAATTTGTGGGAAATCCTCCAAAGTCCTCAAAAAAGGTAGCAGCTCCCACACAGACACTTGAGCATCTCTGGTTCGGTTAGTCACGATTTAAAAAAAAAAACACAAAAAAACCCTCAGCATCAGTATCCATGACCTTCAACAGCTGTTTCCCAAACAACTGGTGTATTCTTTCCCTGAATTTTGTACCCCCAACCAATTCCAAAGTCTTTTAAAGACCAAGTTAAATATTCAGTGCAGAGTAATTTATGTTTTCTGTGGCTAAATCTATTTTCCTGATTGAATCTAGACTAACATTGGTTTGTGAAATTGTACAGTAAAAGCCAAACCAACTTTCTGGCCAACCCAATAGTTCAAAGAGGACTGCAAATGGAATCTATGTTTTTGGTATCTGTTGGCGGTGGTGGTGTTCAGTCTCTGAGTTGTATCCAACTCTTTTCTACCCCACAGACTGCAGCACTCCAGGCTTCCCTGCCCTTCACTGTCTTCCAGAGGTTGCCCAAGTTCATGTCCATTGAATCAGTGATGCTATCCAACCCTCTCATCTCCTCTTCTCCTTTGCCTTCTGTATCTACTTGGGATTTAATGCTGAGTATTTGTTCAATAAATTTTTCACCCAGGTCCGATCTTTTCTTCACCTTATATGGTGAAAAATCTAATAACAACACCAAAAATAGTGGTAGGGAATTTTAGGAAAAGATGAGATTTTTGCTTCCCATTTCCTTACCTTTCTATATCGAGTAATTAACAAGAGTCCTCTTGAGTATTCAGAGGTCTTGAATTATTTCCCTAAGCCTTTGTGGGAAATAGATGGGGAAGCAGTGGAAACAATGTAAGACTTCACTTTTTTGGGCTCCAAAATCACTGCAGATGGTGATTGCAGCCATGAAATTAAAAGACACTTACTCCTTGGAAGGAAAGTTATGACCAACCTAGATAGCATATTGAAAAGCAAAGACGTTATTTTGCCAACAAAGGTCCGTCTAGCCAAGGCTATGGTTTTTTCAGTAGTCATGTATGGATGTGAGAGTTGGACAGTGAAGAAAACTGGGCCCCGAAGAATTGATGCTTTTGAACTGTGGTGTTGGAGAAGACTCTTGAGAGTCCCTTGGACTGCAAGGAGATCCAACCAGTCCATCCTAAAGGAGATCAGTCCTGGGTGTTCATTGGAAGGACTGATGTTGAAGCTGAAACTCCAATACTTTGGCCACCTCATGTGAAGAGTTGACTCATTGGAAAAGACCCTGATGCTGGGAAGGATTGGGGGCAGGAGGAGAAGGGGACAACAGAGGATGAGATGGGTGGATGGCATCACTGACTTGATGGACATGGGTTTGGGTAGACTATGGGAGTTGGTGATGGACAGGGAGGCCTGGCGTGCTACGGTTCATGGGGTCACAGAGTTGGACACGACTGAGCCACTGAACTGAACTGAACTTGTGGCACTGAGTATTTCTCTATTTTACCAAATAGCTTTTCCACTGATATTTTAACCTACTACAGTTTCTGCATGCCAGCTGCCTCTGTGATGGACGTAAACAGAACAAAAACAAACAAAATGAAAACAAACAAAACAAAAATGAAACACTGCTGGGAAAGACAGTAACCAAAAACTTTACATTTTTCACTTATAGTAGGATAATGTTGTAGGTAACCTTACTTACTACTTTTGTAGTACTCCAGTTCTAAAAATTAACTTGAAATATAATTTCATAAAGAATATGTTCTACATTAGAAATCCTTTCTTTAAATACCATTACTAACTTTTAAATATCTTTGTAAGTCAGTCTTTGCTCTTCTCTTTCTTGAAATGCACATTCTTCAACAGATATAAAATTATGTCTTCATGGAAATATTTGTTCAGCCTCTGCTACAAAGTTTAGAGATTGGCAGTCACATGGTTGCATGGAAATCCTTTAAGGGCATGGCTCCTAAATCATGTATGCCTACTGGTTTTTATTTTTTCTCCTCCTAAGGTGACTGTGAGTAAGTGGAAAACATCCAAGCTAGGAAAACCGAGATTCTGTGCGGACGACACATAGTCAAAGATAATAGCAACTGTGAACAGACGGAGTTTTATAATTTACTATTAGCAACACTGACTGGAAAGCAGTCTATAGGAAATTATGAAACTTCACTGACAACATTTTGAGAATGATGCATTCAGTTCACTTAATTCTTTCTACAATTGATCACTTACTTCCAAGAACTAGCAAGATATGCTTTCTACTGACAGTAGTCCTTGCTATTGGTTTCAAAAGTCGACTTCAGCTCAAGTAAATTGACATTTATCTCACTAACTTAGCAGGGATGAAATGTTAAGTTTATTGCTCTGCCCTGAGGTGGAGCAGCAGCACACAGTGGGAAAGGCTTTGATCTGGCTTCTAAGGCAAAAGGAAAGAAAATGTATATAAAAGTAGCAATTCTGTTTTTCATGCATCAATTTAGCTGTGCAATGGACTGCGTTGTTTTTATTGCAATGACGGCAGAGAAAGGCATATTTTGGTGAATGAATTTGTAAACAGAGATCATCTGGTTGGATTCAGCTGTTAGTAAGTGTAATGGAAAAAGAGAAGTATCAAATTAAGCATGCTTAAACTTGGGAAACAAACCTTTTGTAATTATAAATATTTTCTTTAGAGCCTAGACAAGAATAAAATTTCCCTGAATTCACCCCACATTAAAAGATACCTGTGCCTAAACAATGATAATAAATGCAGAAACTAGCATGATTCACTAAATTATTGTCTCAATAATAATACTATTCACGTTATTAAATTTGGATTGCCCACTTCTATTTTTATGCTCTAGTGATACTGTTATCATATTAGGAAATAAATTCAATTTCCCATTTTATATTGCTTCAAAGCTATTTTAAGATATTTTATGGAATCTATGATCCTAATCTTTTGATAGATTCTTTCTTTTTCATTAATATTGATTAAATGTGCATTTTTGCCTCCTGCTTTCAGTCTGTATACTTTCAATGATTTGATCACTGAGTTCTGACTTAAATCATAAACAGATTTTCATTCAAATTCTCTTTTTATATTTGGTTCACTGTTTGGACCTCATTCTATTAAGGTTCTAATATCCACTTCAAAATTTTTAAAAAAATTTAATTTATAAACTATTATTATGAAAAACACTCCTTGTGTATCCATCAGGTTATAATAATGTCATTAGAACATATTACTTAATAACTCAGAAAGTAATTGCTGATATGTACAGTCTACTGAGAAAAACTGAGAATATATTTTTGCAAATGTTTAATGCCTTTTTATTTATAAATATTTTTGAAAAATTTGTTTTGAGACTTCATGAACATTATGAAATTTCATTTTCTTTACAAGTTCTATTTAGTTGTCTTTAAATGGAGATGACCCCACAACAATTTGATACTTATAGAACATGTTTTAATTGCTATTATAAATCTATTTTGATAAATATAACAGTCTTTGTAATAAATCCTAAAAGTTCTGCTTCATCAGAAAAATGTTTTTTAAAATATCACTAGATTCTAAGAGAATGGTAAATATACGTATTTCCCCTCTATCTTTACAAACATCAGTGACCTCCTCTGATAGTTGGCATTCACCATATTATTGGGTTAAGATAACAAAAACCACTGTCTAAACCAAGTACACATAGTATTCTCCTTAAAAATTAAATCCTAGATACTAACTCCTTTCACTTTTTAGCAAATCTGTCTCTTCTACATTTACAAAATGTCTAAGATTAAAAGTTTCCACAGTGAATGGCATTTTGTATAATATTAACTAGATTTCTCTGGGGCAGACACAGTAGTTGGTGGTGGGGAAGTCATTTTTAGTTTTTATTCAGGTTTTCAGTAATACTTCACATCCATATCATATTCCTAAAGTCAGTTGTTTCTTTGTGTTTAGATGAAGTCCCTAGACTAAAACTCCCTATTTTATATGATCCAAAATAAAATAGGATCTTGCATTTGTAAAGTTCTAGAAAAGGCAGCTACCATCACCCCACTAGTGCTTTCTAATACTCCTGCTATAACCAAGAAGGAATGGCTTGGAGGAAGAATTTATTTTACCCCGTATCAAAAGTAAAATAATTGGCAGATTATCAGCACATCCCCACCATGACTCAGCACTAAGATAATCAGGTACACCAGAGCAATTCCTAATGCAAAACAGTCCATTAAGAAATGGCATTTGGCATCACAGGATGGCAGTTTAACACTTAATGTATCCACTCTTCACACTTCGTACACAACCCTTCATCTTACATACATAATTAGTGGAAGTAGCCGTATTTTATAATAATTATTATGAAAAAAAGATTACCTAAAAATCCTTTCAGGATGCTGGCAGTAAATTCCACAGACAAAATGAAAGAGTCAAGAATTACAGGCTGAGTGTAATTTATTATTCATAAATAAATAAATGAAGACAACTATTTAAGAACGATAAAGATTGAAGATTAAGAATGGTTATCTGGGACTTCCCTGGCTGTTCAGTGAGAATCAACCTCCCAATGCAGGAGATGCAGGTTCGACCCCTGCAGAATAAAATATCAAGACACAGCATGAGGGCAGTACTAGAAATAGCAGATGTCCTTAACATTAGAAATGACACATGTACTGATATTATATCTCCAGAAAACTAAAGTTATCATTACGGTTGAACAACATTAAATTCTAAAATACAAACCTTGAGATACCATGGACCTCATACTGGGGCAATTAATTTCTCTGGAAGAGGAAGGCTTTTTTATTTGGACAGTTAGGCATTTTTGCCACATTTGTAAAGAAATTTTGTGAATCTAGCCTGTCTTCATATCCAGGTAGAATTTGCAAATAAAATTATGTGAGATTCAGTCAATCAAACATTATACTGCACAACAAGTATAACAATGGAACATCTAATGGAGAAAATAATGCAAGTTTAATATTTTTTATGATGGGTACTGATAAGGTCAAAAACAGACTTTTCCTTCTGCCTATACCTGATGACAAGGAGAGACACAGCTCCTTCCCCTTTCATTCCTGCCAGTGTTATGTCCTTTGCTGCATGAGCAATTACCTAAAATTTGAACTCTTTGTCTCCATGAAGGTAGCCAGGCACAGGGGTAAACACTTCCTGTTCAAGTAGCTGACTGAGACTCGCCCTCCTTACACAGGGAACTGGAGTCAATGTCTTGTAATAAGCTGCGCTGGGAAAAGAATCTAAACAGAGTACATGTATATATACGTATATATATGAATCAACTTGCTCAACACATAAACTAACACAGTATAGTAAATCAACTGTATGTCAATAAAAATTAAAAAACAGATAATCGTGGGAGTGAAGCATCCTGTCACCAGCGTGTTTACCACCAGCAAGAACAGTCTGCTGAGACACTGATCTTCAGAAATGGTCTGTCCTCCCTACTGCAATAGCCTAAACAAAATCATCATCTTAAGTGTCTAGAAAACTTTGTCTTTTAAAGTACCATATATCCACATCAATAATTCTAAACAGTCAACAGAATTGATAACAGCATGTAACAATGAGGCAAGGGACTTCAAGAATGAAAACAGTATGCAGAAAACAGATGAATCCAAAACACATTTTTCATTGTCTATCAAAACTTGACAGATAGATAATACAAGATTCTATATTAAAACCTAATAAGCTTCAGAGTTTGAACTATTTCATAAAATCAGTTTCAGTAAGTGGTGCATAGGAGATTCATTTCCAGAAAGTGACATTGTTTACTCCATACAGAAATAGAGTATAAGTCTTACCTTTCGATGGCTGTATAGTCTTCAAAGTTCATCTCTAGACAAGTTCCATATATTCTGATCTATATTATTACTATTACATTAAGTATATCTAATAAGTAGAAGGGATAGAGAATTTGCTGAACTCTCAATGTGATATGAAATCAAAGAAAGGGAAATACTAAATTTACAGAGAGATGATTAGACTGAAAAATTTAATTTTAAATCATTAACAATATGAAATACATACATATATATATACACACATACACATATTATATATATATATTCTGTTTGCTCATTTTCTTTTTTTTTGGCAACTTCTGTGCTTTCCTTCTTCTAATTGGTCTCACATATACTGCCCATGGTTTATCTTTCGTTTTAAAAGATTTCCCTGTCCTAGTGACATCCACAGCACCCAGAAAGTCACTAGCTCCATCTCTAATTATTTTCTCTCAGCCACAGTTCACCTCATAAAATGGGGTTGGTGACGGATAGATCAGGATTCACGGTTCTGTCTTTTTTTGTAATATGCGTGTAGAGACAATGATCCTTACATTCTTAAGTATTTTTGAAAATTGTCAGGGTCATAATAAAAGTTAGCAAAACCAAAACTTAGCCACAGGCATGGACTGGAGGAGACAAAGGAGGCATGATGATTAAACGTAATACGTGTGGGATGAGGAGCATACAAAGAGAACATCTGGAAAAGAATCTGAGGAAACCTGAATCAAGTCTGGAATTCCGTTGATAGTAATACACAAATGTGGTTCTTAGTTTTGACAAATATATCATCATTATGTGAAATTTTAACATTGGCGAAATCTGGATAAGGGGCATATGGAGATTTTCTATGACACCTTTACAACTTTTCCATAAATCTAAAATTACCACAAAATGCCAATTTAAAGCCAAAAGACAGCAACAAAATAAAGGTACCTGCTGTGTTCCTCTTCTCCAAGCCAGGTCTTGGACAGGGTACCTTTTCCAGAAAGACTACTCTGTTCATTGGGTGAATCCTGATTTGGATTCAGTGACATCATTCAGTGCTCCCCAACCTGGAGATCAAAGAAACGATATGCATCAATCTCTTGAGTATCATTGTGATTGAGAGTCAGTCTCTTTGCCCACCTTCCACACTCTGGGTTGTTCTCTGTCACCCACTCACAGAAGTTGTATCATATAAAGTTCTCTAGGGAAAAAAGTGTGTTTTCTAGGGAAAAAAGTGTTGTAGACTCTCTTTCATATAATTCAAACTCTATTTTATGGCAATATTTGAGACTCAAGGGCTTCCCTGGTGGCTCAGCTGGTAAAGAATCTGCCTGCAGTGCAGGAGACCTGGGTTCGATCCCTGGGTTGGGAAAATCCCCTGGAGAAGAGAAAGGCTACCCACTCCAGTATTCTGGCCTGGAAAAGTCCATGGACTATACAGTGCATAGAGTCACAAAGAGTTGGACATGACTGAGTGACTTTCACTTTCTTTGGGACTCAAACCATTCTATCAATTATTTTCCATTCCTAACCTATAACAACTCAACTAATACACACGTATGCTTCTTTCTGCCAAAAGTAAATGAAATCAAGATATGAAAGCTAATTTTTGCCTGTCTCTCCTGTTCAGCAATTAATCAAATCTCACCAGCAAGTCTAAAGTTCCCTGAAGCAGACCCAGAATTCTTCTCATTATCATTACAAAGCAGTGGATGAGCACAGTCCTGGAGGTGGGAGGGTGGTTCTGGAAGGGGAACCCATGGTGGATTCATGTCAATGTATGGCAAAACCAACACGATAATGTAAAGGAAAATTTAATTAATTAATTAAATTAAAAACAAACTAACAAAAAATAAAATCTAATCTATATGGCAATAAATAAATAAATAAATGAAGACAACTATTTAAGAACGATAAAGATTGAAGATTAAGAATGGTTATCTGGGACTTCCCTGGCGGTTCAGTGAGAATCAACCTCCCAATGCAGGAGATGCAGGTTCGACCCCTGGTTAGGGAACTAAGATCACACATGCCACAATTTAAGTGTCCACACTCCACAACTAAAATATCTCGCATGCCATCAGGTAACTAAGCCCCCATCCCACACTAGGGAGCCTGTGAGCACTGAGTACTGAGCCTGAGCCCTCCAGAGCCCATGCTCTGCAATGAGAGAAAGCCCACACGGCAATGAAGACCCAATAAAGTTAAAATAAAATTTTTAAAAGGAAAAGGTTACCTGATGGAGTTGTATGTATTCATTACTTTCCTTAACCAGCGTGAAACACCAATTTACACCCCTTCTCTAAAACAAATGCAACTAATGCTATAAAGCCTTGCTAATAAATACCTGGTGTCTAGCAAAGATACTTCCCTAAAAATACTTGAATCTGAAGAATATATATATATATATATAATTTTTCACCATGTGTAACAGTAGTTTCATTACCACCATTTTCTACTTCCATCCCAAATTGAATCACCTCCCATATTCTTTAGTGATTAATTCCTCAACCTCAAGATGATAGACCATCTCCTCCTAGGACTTCACATCACTTACAAAGTTTTTTTTTTCCCCCATATATTCAACCAATGCAGTATGAGAGTCAGATATGACTGAAAGCCCTTTAAAACGGTTGAAAATTCATTCGTAGTGTTGGCCCGATTCAGGCAATGGAAATTAATATGTTATTTATATCTACATAGCTGCTTATTGCTAGAAATTAAAGGGTGTGAAGAGGGAGGGAACATTTAAAGGAATTATTTTTCCAACTTGGAAGAAAGATGGCATAAAAAGGTGCATTAAAAATTCATAGATATACAAAGTGCTTTTGGATTTGCTAATTGTTTCTAAAGATTTACATAGTATCAGAGAAATATAAAGTTATGAGCAATAATAAATTTTTATGTAATTTAAAAAATTGATTTGGATCAGAGGCACTTATTCACCAGTATGGATGTTATTGACTTTATGTAAGAGCTATAAATATTTTGCATTTAAATTAAAATGGTGCATTACAGTACTTGTATTTGCATTCACCCACAAGGATACTGATGTATGATTTTATGCCTGCAAATAAAAAGAAAAAGGAGGGGCAGGCAACACTAAGAGGTATTATTTTTGTTGTGGTATATTTAAAAATTAAAAATTACTTCAAAATATAACTTGGGCCATATCATCATTAAATGCAAAGGAAAATATAAAGGAAGAGACTCAAATAATCTCAAATCTATTTAGAAACAAGAAAATATCTTTTTAGTCTATATGTCTAATTTTCTTTCATTCATATACCTATGACATTGCTGGTTATGTTATCTTTTCATGAAACATAAGCCTTTTTAAAAAGATGCATACAGAGGCTATATGATAGAATGTATACAAAGTATTTATGTATTGGAATGCAAATGTTGCATAACTTCTTCATATTACAAAAATAATTCTTTCACTGATTGTTCTTAGACTGAACAATAATATTACACCTTTCTGTTTTCAGTGGAGGAAGATCAATAATTGGAATGATGACAGACATGCTCACAAATGGAGGGCATGCTCTGGCCAGAGAGGGACAATTCATCTTTGATGGTTATGATTGTTTTCATCTTTGGGTAAATCTAACTATAAAAATGTTTGTCATATATTGAGCCAATTGTTGATTCTTTGTCATGTTTAATCCTTTGTTCTCGTTGCTTTATGGAGCACCACAGAGTAATCCAAATGTACCTACCAGGTCCTAAGACACTTGAGAGTAGGTATAACCATCCCTTAATTGATTCAAAAAACGCTCAAACATGGTGTCTTTACAGGTTTCCTATCCTGTCCTCTTCATTTGCAAGTATTCTGATTACCACCCCTCATGAAAATTTAGATCTCTGAACTAAATACTCCTTTATTCTGGATTCCAATAAGGCAGAGCAAACCTAAGTAGTTTTTCTGAACCCATATATCCCTACATTTTGAATATTTGGGAATAAAATCTAAAGATCATGTAACCAACTTTCCCGTATCTAGTCATGTAAGATAATTATCTCCTAACTTTCTCTTCCTCATCTCCTAAATTCAAATTAACTAGTCTCATGCTTTTCTAGAATAAGGTAATTATTAGCAGATTACTATGCACATGCTCCAAATCAGTATTTGTGTTTCTGAAGCATGCTTGCCAGTCAAATAGTCCATGTAAATGGAATCCAGGGCCAATCATCAAATCACAGGGCTCAGACACTTCCTGCAGACAGTGCCACAAATATTTATTGACTGCCTACTGTGTGCCAGACAATGAGCTAGGCACATGGATATCATGATGAGTAAATGATTCTTGACTCTGGCCTTAACGGATCTTACAGTCAAGGGACAGGGAATAACTTTCCTGAATTAATCACAAAAATCACAACTGTTAAAAGTACAAGGAAAGAGTAGTAAATATTAGTAGATAATTCCATAATAATTACAGAAATGTTCACAAAACTGTTAACTACTTAAAATATCAACAAGATATCACATGGTTAGGAATAAATACAACAAAATATGCTTAAGATCTAGACATAAACACTAACCTATATTTAGAAGAAAAAGATCTAAATGGATGGAGACGTGTACCAAGTTCAGGGCTTCCCAGGTAGCTCAAATGGTAAAGAAATCACCTGCCAATGCAGGAGACGAAAATGACACAGCTTCAGTCCCTGGTTGAAGAAGATGCCCTGGAGAAAGAAATGGCACCCTACTCCAGTAGTCTTGCCTGGAAGATTCCATGGGCAGAGGAGCCTGGCAGACTGCACAAAGAGTTGGACATGACTAAGTGACTAAGCACACACACATACTAAGTTCAAGGGCTGAACCTGGTGAATTCATTCATATACTGAATGCTTTGAAGGTGCCATTTCTTCCAAATTTGATCTGAAGAGTTAATGTCATTAAAAATCCCTACATATAAGCTCATTAAAGATCCCCACATATTTTACTTGAATTTGATAAAACCCAAGGTGGCATCATAGTGGAGAAAAAAATTTTTTTCTATAAATTGTTTTAATTGGATTGATGTTTTGAGAAAAAAATGGAATCCACAAATGAAACTTCACAAACAATATTCTAATTCAAGAGGATACACACACACACACACACACACACACACACACACACACACACACCCCTGCATATACACAAAAGTGAAGATTTAACAAAAAATCTAGAAGAGAACATAGAAGGATACCTTCTTCCCTAGAAAGAACATTTTTATTATTATTATTTTTTTTATTTCTATGGAAGACTGCCAAATTTAGAAAACAAAAATATATCACACCTGACTAAATGTGAATTTCAGATAAGCACTGAGTAATCTTTACTAGTATAAGTGCATGCATGCAATATTTGATTCATACAGATACTAAAGAATTTTTCTGTTTATACACAACTTACATTGAACTCTATATAGTGTATTTTTTCTGACAACTCTATTTCTAGGTAAATAAATAACAGAAAAACTGCATATGTTCACCAAAAGAAAACCACAATAATGTTCACATTGGTATCATTTGTCAGAGTTCCAAAGTAGATACAACGAAGTGTCTATCATAGGTAGAAAAAGGAAATTTTAGTATGTTCATAGAATGAAATATTGTAAAATACTTGAACAAACTATGGCTAAAGGGGACAAGAAAAGATAGTAACACAGAGTTATACATTTGGTATATTCTACTTACATAGAATTTAAAAACAGGCAAAACTAAAATTTGGTATTACAAGTCAGGACAGGGATTGCCCTTGGGTGAAATGGAAAGTAATGATCAGGAAAAGCTCTTTGTGGACTTCTGAGGTACTGGCAGTGTTGGGTTTCTTGATCTGTTAAGTATGTGTATTTTGAAGTAAGATCTACATCTACAGTGGTTATACTTTAGTCCTATGAGTCAACAACAAAAAAGTACTAAAATGTCACAGTCATGTAGGCATAACTGACTTTAAGGCAAAGAATGGTACCATAAACAAAAAGCGTTACAGTGCTATAACAAAATGTTAAGTAACTCAATCCATAAAATGTGAGCATTCTGAATTTCTGCTTAGGTACTAGTTAAATTTTTCTAATTGAAGTAAAAAGCACCAGTTTAAAAGAAAAAATTTCTTGACAAATCTACATAACGATTCAAGACTGTAACAAAATCTTTCTCCAGAAAGAAGCTGCATGTGTGCCAAGTCCCTCCAGCCCTGCCCAACCCTTTGCCACCCTGTGGACCACAGCCTACAGGCTCCTCTGTCTGTGGGATTCTCCAGGCAAGAAAATGAGTGGGTTGCCTGGCCCTTCTCCAGGGGATCTTCATGACCCAGGGATTGAACCTGTGTCCCTTATGTCTCCTGCATCCACTAGCACCACGTGGGAAGCCCCCAAAGAAGTTACAATGTGCATTTAAAGAACACAAACTTAAGCTTGATCTAATGAACACAAAAAGAATTTTGAACTCAAAAATTTAAGAATATATATAAACTCGAAATGGATTAAAGACCTAAATGTAAGACCAGACACTTGAAAACTCTTAGGAAAAACACTCTTTGACACAAACCACAGCAAGATCTTTACTGACCCACCTCCTAGAGTAATGAAAATAAAAACAAACATAAACAAATGGGACCTGATTAAATTTAAAAGCATTTACACAGCAAGGGAAACTGTAATCACCACCAAAAGACAACCCTCAGAATGGAGAAAATATTAGCAAATGAAGCAATGGACAAAGAACTATTCTCCAGAAGATGCAAATAGCTTATGGAGCTCAATATCAGAAAAGTAAACAACACAATGAAAAAACGGATAGAAGACCTGAATAGACATCTTTCCAAAGAAGACAAACAGATGGCCAGAGACACATGAAAAGATGCTCAGCACCACTAATCATGAGAGAAATGCAAATCAAAACTACACTGAGGTATCACTTCGCACTGGTCAGCATGGCCATCATCAAAAAGTCTATAAACGATAAATTCTAGAGAGGGTGTGGAGAAAAGGGAATCCTCTTGCACCATTTTGGGAGTGTAAATTGACACAGCCGCTATGAAAAGCAGTATGGAAGTTCCTTAGAAAACTAAACATAGAGCTAGCATATAGTCCAACAATCCCACTGCTGGGCATAAACCCTGGGAAAACCATAATTTAATAAGACACATACCCCAGTGTTCACTGCAGCACTATCGACAGTAGCCAGGGCAGGGAAGCAACTTAGATGTCCATGACAGATGAATGGATAAGGAAGATGTATGTATGTGTGCATTTACATAGATGCACACACACACGATAGAATAACAGCCATAAAAAGGAATGAAATTGAGTCGTTAGGATTGATGTGGATGAACCTAGTCTGCCATATGGAGTGAAGTAAATCAGAAAGAGAAAAGCAAATACCATATATCAATGTGTATATATATGGGATCTATACAAATGGTATGGATGGACCTGTTTGCAGGTCAGGAATAGAGACGCAGACGCAGATAACAGACTTGCGGACATGGAGGTGGGGAAGGAGAGAGTAGAATAAATTGAGGGAGTAGCTCTGACATTACTACCTTGTGTAAAGTAGCTAGTGGGGAGTGTCTGTATAGCACAGGGAGCTCAGCTCAGCAATCTGTGATGACGTAGAAGGGTGGGATGGGGCAAGTAGGAGGGAGGTCCAAGAGGGAAGGGATATATGTGTTCACACAGCTGATTCACATTGCTGTACAGCAGAAATTAACACAATTATAAAGCAATCATACTCCAATGTAAAAAATTAAAAATAATAAAAAAGAACACTGAACTAAAACATTCAAGAATATATCTATTTTCAACCTACAGAAAAAAGTTACTAAACTGACTATGTACAAGACCATAAAGTTCATAATCTTAACCGTAAACTTTAAGTAAAAGTACCTGGCCTTAACTTCATGCAATTTGATTGTCTCATAGTGTAAAAAGGAAAGAAAAAATAGTAACTATAACATTCAGGTAAATAATTTTATTCCCTACAGATACATGCATTAACTTTTATGGAAAAAAAAATGACATTCTCAAAATAAAAAAATTTAAATATCAATTGGATTCTATTATACACATGTTTAAAAACAATAATATCTTGGGCTTTGAACACTAACCAGATTATGTCTATACTACAAAACTTTCCTAAAGTATCTAGAAGTCTTTCGGAAAATTGAACAAACTAACCACATTTAGCTTTTGCTGAGAAACTGAAAATCTTTATAAAAACAAGAAAAATCTGAGTTTTTGTTTGCATGTTTGTGTGAATGAGGCATTGGTTAGAGATATATTTTACATTAGGTAATATAAGGAGAAAATATTAGGAGTCCATTAAATAGAATGCTTTCTAATGCATTTCTCACCTTCAACTGAGATCATTTTTCTAATTGTTAAAAAATATATCATCTACTTTGATGAGAAGTAGAAAAGGAAAATTTTGTTAGGAAAACTACCTGCTCCCTAAATAGAGTCAAATCAAGACTTTTCTAAAATATTAAGTCAAGTCTGATTTTTTTAAAATATTCCTTATCCATTTTAAACAACAAAATATTTTCCTATAATTTGCATGCAACATATATCATTCTGAACATGTATTTCTGGTAAACTATTTTTCTGAATTTAGAGAGGCTTCCTCTGGCATATTTTGAACTTGTGATCAAACCCAGGTCTCCTGCATTGCACGCAGATTCTTTACCACCTGAGCCACCAGGGAAGCCCTGTGATTTAACACTGAGGTTCAAATTTTTGCATCGTGGTTCTTTTTTAATTAACTGTGTCTGAAACATTATATTCCAATTTGTACATTCAAATTATACATCAAAATCTACTCCTATCCCAACAGACACTGATCTTGAAGTTCATAATTATCATTCAGATAAGTGCCTTAGTTATCTGCTATCTCTGCATCCAAAAGAGTAATCATTTCCCTTACCTGTCCCTCTCTAGTCATATTGCATACCAGGAGTTAAAATTACCGAACTGGAATGGGAACAGGAAGGCTGTCGGGTATGGTGAGAAGTAGGGGTTTTGCAGCATAGCGCTGTGTAACATTGGTCTGTAAAAGCCCATGAATTATAGACTAATGTGGCAGCCTTTTAAGATCTTTTTACTACATTTTAAATGCAAGCAAGTGATTGTTATTTCATTTTCATTACCTTAGACGGTGAGAGGTGACCGATGCCCATGCGGTAGTTCTAAGCATCACCAAGGGTTTCTAGTTCTAGTTATAAACTGAGAAGCAGTGCATCAGGAACTACTAGTCTGCCACTAGACAGGAAAATTCTGCTTATTAGGATTCAAGTAACACTGGGTCTTAAATTCTGAATTTGTATTCAATCCTACTGTGATATCTGACTTGAACAAACACGTGATAAATCTGTTGTAGACTTGAATTTCCTAGTTGGCTTGTACTTAAGATTTGTTCATTAGTTTTAATTCCAGGGATGATACTACCCACCTTTGTTCTACTGATAGTCGGACAAAAGAGTTGTTTGAATTCTCAACTGTTCTTCCTTTAGTAATTTTATGGGCAAAACCAGAGCCTGATTCTGATGCAATAATGATTTTATTTAAGCTTTTTTAAACAGCTGAGACTTTATCCATAATTATAAACATCAGCTTAAACAAAGAGTATGTTTTTATAAGATTAGTGATTCCATCTTACAAATGAAAATTACTGAAAAGTTACTGATATAACTTAATGTAAAATGTTATCGGTGTTAAAAAAATGTGAATCACAGCAAAGACTAGTCGATATTATTTCAACTCTTAATTGGCATTCTGAAATATGCATTTGAAAAATACTAGCTATTGAAGATAATATCAGGGATTAAAATTATGCTAGACAAATGAATTACTCTACTTGGGAATGAATAAACAGCTGAAGAGCTCAACAATCAATCACTACAACATTAATTCTGTATAAATATAACTTTCTGTTCATTAGCATTCTGATTACTTGCTATATTCTTTAAGCTTGTTATTTAATATATTGGTTTGTTCAAATTGTCACAAACAGCAGTTTTATACTTTTATTTATTTCCCTATAATATTTAGTTTATATCTATAATGTCACCAACATTCTTTCATTTATAGACAAAGGTTCTTTCTAGGAAATCCTGCCAACTACCAACTACTGAATAAGGAAATGTAGTGATTGATTTACTACAATGGGTTTGTTTCTTGTAGGATTACTAGCTGAAGTTCAATGGAGATTTCTTATCAAGTATCTCTGTCTTTTACCTTAGAAGAAACTACATCTATTACTATTGTATTAGCTTAAATTCACTTACCAAAGGTTTGTAAATGGCATTCATTAATCTCATCAGTGATTTTTTTTTTAATTTTCTTTACTTTATTGTGACCAGTGATTTTTTTTTACAAACCAATTTGTGTTATGCTGAGAGTTATTAAAAATAATTTCTATTTAGATTACCTAATATCTATCTTGAGCATCCAGAACTGCTTTGCTTTACTTAACATAAGAAAAAAAAAACTGATTTTATGCAGTCATATGCTTGCATTTTCCCACCAAGGCCAATTTTAAGCTACCAGTGTAATGTTACTCATTAAATTGGAAGTAGGGAAGGAATAAACACAGCCAGTCTCATGAGCCTGATAGGAATAGTGAGCATATCACTGAACATAAACTTAAAGTTTATAATTAGACAGACATACAAAAATCTCCTGAATATATCTTAAAATGGTATTACAATGATTAAGAGCCAAATGTTGCTTTGTAGTAAGAGCCTCAGAAGAAATCTTTCATGATGTTGCTTGCCCAATCTTAGCCTTATCTTTTAAATTTCACCATAATACTGTATCCAAAGATTATTTCAAAATTTTCTTCAATTTTTTTTTTCAAAAGCTCCTCACCCATCTGAATCCATCTGGTCACAATTATTCCGGTTTTCATCATATTCTTGCAAATAACTGCTGAACTCTACTATCTTGTATTTCTCTCATCTAGCTCAGCTGGTAAAGAATCCACCTACCATACAAGAGACCCCAATTTGATTCCTGGGTCAGGAAGATCCCCTGGAGAAGGGAAAGGCTGCCCTCTCCAGTATTCTGGCCTGGAGAATTCCACGGGCTGTATAGTTCATGGGGCCGCAAAGAGTTGGACACGACTGAGCGACGTTCACTCACTCACTCATAGTTTAAGTAGGCTTCCCAGGTGGCTCAGTCGTAAAGAATCCTCCTGCCAACCCAGGAGACATGGGTTCGATCCCTGGGTCAGGAGGATCCCCTGGAGAATGAAACGGCAACACACTCTAGTATTCTCGTCTGGGAAATCCCATGGACAGAGGAGCCTTGCAGGCTACAGTCCACGACTTAGCAACCAAACAACAGCATACTTTATGTAAAAGAGTGGTGGACCTTTTTCCTAAAAATCCCTAGGTACCTAAGTATGGGTATAGGCCTGGAGAATAGGCCCCAAACCAAAGCAATAATGGTAATAATTTGTAATAAATGTATGTTCTTTACAGCAGAATGATAGGTCTTGTCTTTCCAACTCTGCCAATGTAATTACTATATTGCTATAAGTTATAATTAATGGAATCATTAAGATTACCTTCTGATGTGAAATGCTTCTTGCTGTTAGGAACTTATATAAAGTGGCATATGTATATTACACTGAAACACAGGAAGTCAGAAGGAATAGGTGGAAACTGATGGAGGGACGCCAAAAGAGAGGGAGGTAATCATTTTCAAAAACATTTTCTAGGTATTAGAAGAAAAACAAAACCAAAATATGTTTCCTCCAAATACACAGGTATTCATACAAAATACTGAAGATAAGCAGCTTGGGAAATAAGTAATTTTATAGCTAAAATCCTCACTCAGTTTCTGTAAGAATGGGAATATAGTGAATATTCTAAAAATCTAAATATCTTAATTATAAATTTATCCTGTTACTCAGATATATCATTTTATCAAAAGAAAAAGAACACATAAAAATTTGAGCCAAAGTCTCACTTAATCAAACAAAAAATAAGAATCCATGTATACGCACAGGACATATATTATTCTTTTCTATGCTAGCATTTAAAAATTTCTTAGAATATGATTGATAGTATATTTTACTAAAGTTATAAAACGTAAATTCAGCAATACAGGGAAGACACCTAGGTATTTGCTATTCAAATATAAGTAGCATAAATGTTGAATAGCAAAGGGAAAATACATCAGGAATAAATTGTGTTCAACTTTAATGACATAATCAATTATGAAAGTTACCGTCTCAAACATACATGTTCATCTTAAATGTCTGCCCTCTCCTGAATGTAATAGGAACAAATCCATACACTTGCAGACTTTGAGTCTGGCTTCATTCCTGCAGTACGCTTTTGAGATACACCTGTGCAGATATATAATCAATACACGCATCAGCCGTCTGCTCCTTCTTATAACTGTATTGGCATACCCACATTTGTTTAAGGTTGTTGAACATTTTTCGGTGGGGTAACCATTAGAACATTCCATAAATATATTTTCATACAGGCAAATTAGTGTGGCTATTATTCTCATTTCTCTTGAGTAAATACTTACTGATGGGATCACTCAGTCATATAGCAAGTGTACTTTTTAGTCCAAAAGAAACTGCCGAACTGTCTTCCAGAATGGCTATGAATTTGGCCAGCTTTCTGCTTATCTCTTCATTTACTTGAAATTGCCAATTTCTCATCTTTTCATCTGCCTAACTTTAGCCATTTTCTAATATGTTGTAATAGTATCCAATATGTTTTATATTTGCATTTATATAATTAATGATGATGATGAGCCCCCTGTCACAGGCTTACCTGCTATTCATATACATACATGTCTTGGTGAAGTTTACTTTTAGATCAAAAATGTTGGCGATTTCCTTTATTAGGTTATTTCCTTATTAATTGAGCTGCAATTAACTTCTATGTATTTTGGATTCAAGCTCTTTACCAGATAAGTATTTTGCAAATATTTTCTCTCAGTCTGTATTTTCTATTTCATTTCATTAACAGTGTCATACAAAGAGATAGTTTGCTGAATTTTGATGAACTTCAGCAAAAACACATATATCTTCCCTTTAAAGTTTGTGCTTTTTGCAAACTAAGAAATCATTGCCTAGCCCAAGGTTACAAAGCTTTTTCTAAGTTTTCTTCTAAAATTTTTATAGTTTTACTTCTTACATTAAAGTCTATGATCTATTTTGAGTTTTTTTTTTAATGTATAACTTGATAGTAGGAAATGGCAACCCACTCTAGTATTATTGCCTGGAAAATTCCAGGGAGAGAGAGGAGCTCTGGTGGGCTGTAATCCATGAGGTCAAAAAGAATTGGTCATGACTGAGCAACTGAGCATGCATACAAACATAACTTGAAGTAACAGTTGAGGTTTATTTGTTTGCATATGGGTTTTCAATGTTTTAGCCATATTTGTTGAGGAGATCTTTCTTGTATTGTGTCATTTACATATTTGTTGAAAATTAACTGATCACACAGATGAGATATTCATTTTAGACTCTGTATTCTGATTTATTGAGTATATCTTTCCATAGTAAAGTATGGTCAGGGTTACTGTAGCTTTATAATAAAATTTGAAATCAGATAGTGTGAATCTTATCACCATGTCCTTCATTTGATAATTATACATTAAAATTACAACTTGCTTTTTCTATACAACAACTCAAATAGCCAGGGGTTTTAAATTACCAGTTTCAAGTTGATGGTAAGACTCTGCAGTAACTGGAATTCTCACAACTTGTTGGTACCATTTTCAATTTGTTCAACATTTTGGAAAGTTTTATGGAAGTTAACTCCTAAGGATAAACATGCAAATGTCCTAGTGCCTACCAATTCCATTTCTATATAATAGGAATAATCTTTGACTTGATACAAAAGAAAATTTCAAAACCTGTGGATCATAAATGAGGATATATGTTCTTACTTTTATACTTATAACAGGATACTATAAATGATAAATAAATACAAATAAATGAACTAGATCTAGACACAACTCAGATGAATCAAATAGATACAATGCTGAGTGAAAAAAAATCAAAAGATAATATATAAAGTATAAAAACTTGGCTTTGGCTTTAGAAGTCAGGGCAGAATCTACTGGGACAGAAGGCAAAAAAGAGTGATGAGGAGATACAGTAGGGGGTTTCTGATTCTTATATTTATAGATCTGTATAATAACTGTATGAATGCATTCACTTTGTAAAAATTGATTTTATGCTTATAATTTATATACCTTTTATATGTATATTAATTACTTCAAAAAGGTTTATTATATAAAAAGTGTATTTCAGTTAATACAAGATAGCAATATGGGAGTCCTCATAATGTATGCAAGAACTCCCTAAGACTAACCTTTTGTATTCCAAAAACATAATGAATTAAAAAATCATATGCTTCCCTGTGAAATGAAGAATATTCAGGGACTGTTTTTCTTTCAGCCTATAGACAGAAGCAAGGATTTCATCCCACAAGCTTTAAAAGGAAACAGAAGTGGAAGCAGCTCTTTTGCCCCTCTAATATTTGTCAATTTCTGTTCCCCTAAACTTTAACTATAAAAATGAGATCGCTAGGTAACATATACCCTAGCTCCAGATTTCTGCTCTAGTGAACAGACACACTGCTTTGCCTAACCTGTTGGTTCCCTTCCTAGATTAAAAGGCCAGACTATCGCTATCAAACCTACTGAACTCTGCCATGGTAGAGCAAGGGAAACCAGAAATAACATGTAAACAGATGAGCTTGGTTGAGCTCCAATAAAATTGTTCTCTGGACACTTAAATTTGAATTTTACATAGTTTCACACAGAATGCAGTATTAGTCTCTTTAAAAGGTTTAAAAAACTATTTAAATATGTAAGCAAACAAACAAACAAACATTCCTAGCTTGTGGGCCATACAGAGACAGGGAGTGGGTTGGAATTGGTCTGTGTGCGGGCTTTACTTTGCTGATCCCGGTCTCAATTGCGGGATTTGGGGTCCATTTTATGTTTTGTTTATCATGTTCTAGTTTCAGAGTATAACATCCTAGAAAACGCTTGATTTTGGTGTTTTTCTCTCTCCAGAGAGCTCACAGAAACCAAAGAGAGAAAAATATCCATCCATTATTCATGTTGCCACTTCTGTTTGACGGTTTTTCTGTCAAGAAGCTGCCTTTACACTATTCACTGGTCACTCAATCATTAAACCAGTCTCCTCTGCTGTAGTGTAAGTAACACGGAATCCAGAAATAGCAGGGAAAAATGTGTTTCAATATATCTTCCCTAGGAAACACATTTTAAATTTGGAGCAAAGGGTCCACAAATGCCCTCATATTGTTTGCCTATTTTATGCATGAAAGTGCAGTTTTTATGGAGAGCCAGATTCATCATTTTCATCAGATGATAAAGAGGTCTACGGCTCAAGGGAGACATTTCATGCAAAGATGGGAATGAAGAGAACATTTCATGCAAATATCAATTTCATGCAAATATCAGTATTTTCCCAATATTTGTTCCATATTTCATATTAATTTTTTTCAATATTTAATGCAAAGAAATACTTCATGCAAAGATGGGCATAATAAAGGATGGGCATAAAAAATGGTATGGACCTAATAAAAGCAGAAGATATTAAGAAGAGATGGCAAGAATATACAGAAAAACTATACAAAAAAAAATCTTAATGACCCAGATAACCACAAAAGTGTGACCACTCACCTAGAGCCAGACTTCATGGAGTGAGAAGTCAAGTGGGCCTTAAGAAGCATCACTATGAACAAAGCTAGTGGAGGTGGTGGACTTTCAGCTGAACAATCTCAAATCATAAAAGATGATGCTGTGAAAGTGCTGCACTTAATATGCCAACAAATTTGGAAATCTCAGCAGTGGCCACAGGACTGGAAAAGTCAGTTTTCATTCCAGTCCCAAAGAAAGGCAATGCCAAAGAATGTTCAAGCTACTGCAAAATTGCACTCATCTCACACACTTGAGAAGTAATGCTCAACAGTTTTCAAACTAGGCTTCAACAGTATGTGAACCAAGAACTTCCAGATGTCCAAGCTGAATTTAGAAAAGGCAGAGGAACCAGAGATCAAACTGCCAACATCCGGTGGATCATAGAAAAAGAAAGAAAATTTCAGAAAAACATCTACTTCTGCTTCATTGACTACACAAAAGCCTTTGACTTTTGTTGTGGATCACAACAAAACGTGGACAATTATTCAAGAGATGGAAATACCAGACCTCTTTACCTGCCTCCTGATAAATCTGTATACAGGTCAAGAAGCAACATTTAAAACCAAATATGGAACAATGGACTGGTTACAAATTGGGAAAAGAGTATATCAAGGCTGTATATTGTCACCCTGCTTATTTAGCTTACAGGCAGAGTACATCATGTGAAATAACGGGCTGGATGAAGCACAAGCTAGAATCAAGATTGCTGGAAGAAATATCAATAACCTCAGATATGCCAATGACACCACCCTTATGGCAGAAAGCAAAGAGGAACTAGAGCCTCTTGATGAGGGTGAAAGAGGAGAATGCAAAAGCTGGCTTAGACTCAACTTTCAAAAAACTAAGATCATGGCATCCAGTTCCATCACTTCATGGGGAAAAAATGGAAACAGAGACTTTATTTTCTTGCACTCCCAAATCACTGCAGACGGTGACTGCAGCTATGGAATCAAAAGACCCTTGCTTCTTGGAAGAAAATCTATGACGAGCCTAACAGCATATTAAAAAGCAGAGACATTACCTTGCTGACAAAGGTCCTTATAGTCAAGGCTTTGGCTTTTCCAAAAGCCATGTACAGATGTGAGAGATGGACCATAAAAAAGCTGAGTGCTGAAGAATTAATACTTTTGAATTGTGTTGGAGAAGACCCTTGAGAGTCCTTTGGACTGCAAGGAGATCCAACCAGTCATTCTTAAATGAGATCAGTCATGAATATTCATTGGAAGGACTGACACTGAAGCTGAAGCTCTAATACTTGGGCCACCTGATGGGAAGTGCTGACTCATTAGAAAAGACCCTGATGCTGGGAAAGACTGAAGGTGGGAGGAGAAGGGGACGACAGAGGATGAGATGGTTGGATGAAATCACCTACTCAGTGGAAACGAACTCTGGGAGTTGGTGATGGACAGGGAGGCCTGGCATGCTGCAGTCCATGGGGTTGCATAGAGTTGGACAAGACTGAGGAACTGAACTGAGCTGAACTTGGGCTGTTCATTGAGTTGCCTTGGGCAACTGAACTAAGAATGCGGTTGCCTTAGGCAGAACCATTAGCCCTGTCTATTCTTTGTTTAAACCATTGCACTTTATCACTGATGGTATTTGTTTAGAATACTGAAAGGCAACTATGACCTCAGTCTGTCAGGTTTTAATCATTTTTATTGAAACACTAAGTACAACTTGGCTATACAGTCCCTCTGGTTTCTATGACTATCTACTTATGCCATAGGCAAAGTTTCCCATGTATCTTCTTGAAGTGAGATATGTGGCTTCTTTTTTTGCCAGTCAGCATTGTTAGCTCTTTGTAACAGTTTTTTTTTTCTTTTTTCAGGGACCTATATCTGAAAAGCTAAAAACAAGCCACAATATCCTGCTTATCCTTACCACAGATTGTTTCTTAGAGAACATATTTTAAATGGAGAACTTTCCTTTAAATGTAGTTGTTATTATAAATATAACTATAAAGGACCTAAAGTTCTTAATGTAGCTTCAAAATGACTTGTTCAGAATGAGAAAGTCAGTATCATGATTAGAGATAATAATCTAAGCTAAAGCTGTTTTCCTTAATGTAGCTTATCAAAATTACTTTTCCCCCATCTTTTCTTCCACCTAATACAGTAGGCAAGAAAAGGTGCTTTTGAAAGAAATGTTTTCAGTTACTTTCTTCTGATCACTCATCTATTTCTGCATAAGTATATTCACAGCACAATTCAGTTGAGTTCAGTCACTCAGTTGTGTCTGACTCTGCAACCCCACGGACTGCAGCACTCTGGGCTTCTTTAACTTACTATTCCTCATCTAAAAGCATGTTTTAAATTTCTCTCTTCTAAATCACTTAGATCTGAATCACACTGTGTGTTATCCCACTGTTTGTATTTTGGGAACTGACCCAAGGTCACATAGTTATAAGGATGGGTTATGCTGTTAACTGTTAAGGTATCATGTCTCTGAAGATATTTTGGTTTTTGATTCTGGCTTTTGGGAGAATTCTTGGAATCAGCTTATTTCATTATTTGTATTGTATCAGCAAACTTTTTGCTATTTAGCAATGCTATTGATTTTTTTTCTTTTTAGGTATTATAGTTACTTAATTGAATTTGCTACTGCCTATATTTTTAATTTCAATTGATAGCTTTTATGTTTCTTTTTAAAATTATAATTTTTTTAAATCAGATGTGCTGGTGTACAGACATTATTCTCATTTAACTTATCTGATGTCTTGCTAGTTGTGTTCAACTTTTTATAGGAAAAATAAATTCATGTGGCTTACATATGCATGTCTATGTTTATTTAGATATCTGAGAACTTATTTCCATTTTATATACAAATAAAAACTGAATATGGATATGAATAGAATTTGCAAGTTAAAACTTTACACGTTCCTGGCTTTCATGTATTTGAATTTGTGGAACCAAAGTAGGAGGCCAGGTTGAGTTATCTTATTTTTTTTTCTTTTTTTTTTTTATTAGTTTTGCCATACAATGACATGACCATGGGTTTACATATGCTCCCCCTCCAGAACCCCCCTCCCTCTTCCCTCCCCCCGGGAATCTCGCTGCACCAGCCCCGAGCATCAATCCTGGGCTGGCGATTGATTAGACATATGATAATTAACATGTTTCAATGCCATTCTCCCATATCAGTTATCTTATTTTTATGTCTACTTACTGGGGCTTTATAGAATTTGTTGTTGATTAAATTTCAATTTGAAGTAGACTTTATGGGAGTTGGATGCTTCTCAGTTTGGGGTTTTTTTTTTTTTTTTTTTGGTTAGGTTTTCTTTTGAATATATTATTCAATAATGTTTTTGTTCACTTTGCTATGTCCTCCTATTAAGGAATACCAGTCATCCATGCTCTGGATTTTTTTTTTCTTTTTTTCTACCCTTAAAAACATATTGACTTCCCTCTCATCCTTTTTTGATGTACTTATACTTGGTTTCTTTTACTGGTTGATTTAAACATGATGTGCTTACTTTGAGATTTTCTTTTTGTCCTTTATATTTTTGTAGATCCCAAGATTTACAAAAGCTAGGTTTTTTTTTTGTTTGTTTGTTTTTTTGCAAAATATAGTCTATTCTATACTGTTTAAAATCATGTTTTAACATCTGCAATGGCACTGCAAAAAACAGCAATTCCTGAGTTAACTCTTCTAGGTTGCTTATATTTTTCAGTCTGAATCAATTAAATTCTTAAAACAACAAGTAAGTTGAAGTATATTATGTTTCAGATTTCTTCTGTTTACTTTACTGTTCACCAAATATAAGTTAATCTCCTTTTTTATGCTGGAGAATTTTGTTTATGATAGCTATAATAGGCTTTACTTACTTGGATGTCCTTTTAGTTTTACTTTTTTAAGTCTTGTAAATTCTCCCCTAAGAAAATGAGCTAGAGATTCCAAATGTTATATAGGTCTCAACTAGCCATCTTTTGAAAACTTCCACTTCCCTTCATCACACACTGAGCACCTCAATCTACCAGGTAAATTCAGACTTCTCTATTTCAAATGATCAGCAAATAAGTTTAGTTATCGTATGTGGTACTGCTTGCCATATCACTTTATTTTCATGATCATAGCCTCTTGTCTAAAGGACTTTGATGCTGGGAAAAATTGAAGGTAAAAGTAGAAGGCAGCAAAGGATGAAATAGTTAGATAGCATCACCAGTTCAATGGACATGGACTTGAGCAAACTCCAGGAGATAGTGGAGGACAGGGAAGCCTGGCATGCTGCAGTCCATGTGGTCTCAAGGAGTTGGACACGACTTAGCAATTGAAAAACAACAACAGCCTCTTGTCTAATAATAATTGACATATTAAAAAAATTTAAATTCTTAATTTATAAAATGTTATAAAATTTACAGTGATGAAATAGTTAAGTACATGTATCTCATAGACTTAGTGCAATTAAGAGGCTATTGGAAATAATAAGATCTGCTAATGGTATCAAATCGCTGACTATATGTTAGACGTCTATTAATGAAAGCATACAGGGACTTCCCTAGTAGTTCAGTGGTTAAGACTCCATGCTTCCACTGCAGGGGGCATAGATTCTATTTCTGGTTGAGAACTAAGATCCCTTATGCTGTGTGGCATGGCCAAAAACAAAACAAAACATAACATACAAATATAAGTAAAAGAAATAAAATTAAATGATCAATATTAAAAATCCTAGAAATACATTATCAACTATTGTGTCCATCATAGAAAGTGAAACAAAATTTTGTACAATATATTTTTCAGATTTTTTTGCAACAATAATCTCTCATGCTTAAACCCATCAGTTGACTTTTGCATATTAAATATCACCTATTTTCAGGATTACATTATGCACAAAATGAAAAAAACTAGAACCATTAGTAGGTTCGACTAAAGACATTTACTATCTTTGTTTCTTTGTTGAAACATCAATGTTAGTACCTACCGACAGATTTCCACATCTTTCTGTCGACATACCTGGCCTGTATGCCATGCATCCACAGGGCTGCAGCTGATTTCCCTTCCTTTAATTTTTTCCTTGCCAACTGTGACAACTTCAAACTTATGTAAGAAAAGTTGGAGAGAGACTTCTTTCCACTGCATATTCTTACCTCATTTGTCATAGGTTAGCTGGCCATAGGTGCATGGGTTTATTACTGGGCTTTCTTTCCTGTTCCACTGATCTATATTTCTGGTTTTGTGCCAGGACCATACTGTTTTGATTACTGTAGTTTTTTAATGTTGTCTGAAGTCAGGGAACCTAAGTATTCCAGCTTAGTTTTCTTTCTCAAGATTGCTAAGGCTGTTCATAGTCTTTTGCCTTCCCATACAGATTGTAAAAATTTTTGTTCTAATTCTGTGGAAAATGCCACTGGTAATTTGATAGGGATTACTTTGAATCTGTAGATTGTTTCGGATAGTATAGTCATTTTTCACAGTATTGTGTTTTTCACTCTAAGAACATGGTTTATCTCTGATTTCTTTCATCAGTATCTTATATTTTTTCTGAATACAGGTCTTTTGCCTCTTTATATAGATTTATTCCTAGGCATCCTATGTATTCTTTTCATTGTAGTGGTGAATGGGATTGTTTCATTAATTTCTCTTTCTGATTTTTTTGTTAGTGTATAGGTATGCAAGAGATTTCTGTGTATTGTGTACCCTGCAACTTTACCAAAAGGTCAAAATAGACATTTTTCCAAAGAAGACATACAGATGGCCAAAAAAAGCACATGAAAAGATGCTCAACATCACTAATTATTAGAGAAATGCAAATCAAAACAACAATGAGGTAATGAGGTGTCACCTCACATTGGTCAGAATGGTGAGCATCAACAAAACCTACAAACAATAAATGCTAGATGGTGTAGAGAAGAGGGAGCCCTCTTATACTCTGTTGGTGGCAATATAAATTGCAATGACTTTCACACTTGTCTAGGGGCTTCCCTCATAGCTCAGCTGGTAAAGAATCCACCTGCAATGCAGGAGATCCTGGTTCAATTCCTGGGTCAGGAAGATCCCCTGGAGAAGGGATAGGCTACCCACTCCAGTATTCTTGGGCTTCCCTGGTGGCTCAGCTGGTAAAGAATCTCCCTGCAATGAGGGAGACCTGGGTTTGATCCCTGGGTTGGGAAGCTCCCCAGGAGAAGGGAATGGTTACCCACTCCAGTATTCTGGCCTGGAGAAGTGGGCCGCAAAGAGTTGGACATGACTGAACGACTTTCACTTTCACTTTTCACAGCCACTATGGAGAACAGTATGAAAGTTCCTTAAAATTAAAAAATGGAACTATCATATGACCCAGCAATCCCACTCCTGGGAATATACATGGAGAAAAACCATAATTCCAAAAGATATATGCATCCCAATATTCATTGCATCACTATTTACAATAGCCAGGACATGGAACCATTCTAAATATCTATCAACAATGGAAGGGATAGAGACGATGTGGTATATATATACAATGGAATATTACTTAGCCACAAAAAGGAACAAAACAATACCATTTGCAGCAACATGGATGGACCTAGAGATTGTTATGCTGAGTGAAGTCAGTCAGACACAGAGAGACAAATATGATACTCTTTATATGTGGAATCTTTTTTTTAAGGATACAAATGAACTTATTTACAAAATAAATATTCATGGAGGTAGAAAACAAACTTATGATTACTAGGGAAGGAGGGGACAGGACTAAATTTAGAGATTATGACTGATATACACATACTACTTTATATAAAATATTAATAGATAACTGAGCAGGGAACTCTACCCAGTACTCTGTAATGACCTATATGAGAAAAGAATCAAAGAGTGGATATATGCAACATATACAGACCATCCATCATTGAATATAATGATTCACTTTGCTGTACTCCTGATACTAACACAACATTGTAAATCAACTATACTCCCCAAAATTAAAAAACAATCTGAAAAATTCTAAAACAGAATAAAAACTGCTTAAGATTAAGGAAAAAAATATGGATAGTGAAAATTATGTTCCTTTGTAGCTACTGGTTTTCAAGAGGAAATTGCCATGTGAGAATGTGATGACGTCTTTACTGCGGTGGAAATGTGGTCCCTGAAATGGCCTTAACTGGATTCTACCTTTCTGAATGTAATGCTTTTGAAAGGAAGTCACTATAATTGGGAAAATCACTTCCCAAATCTATGGTACCACTTTCTCTTCTTTCTAATTTTAATATGCCAAACTATAGTTTAGCTGTTATCCTACTTTAAGAAAAGAAAAAAAAAAAGTAGTCAAAAATATTTTAAAGGCACCAGGAACTGTGGTTAGATCGTATGCAGACACTGCCACTTGATTATGATCATCCAGGGAGCAGTTACCACTGGTCAGATCAAGAGCTCATTTATCCTCCTTGACAAAACACTCTTCTGAAAAAGGGAAAATGACTTTTATTCCAGTATTAAACATAATTTTCTTTATTTTTAAGATTTTTTCCTTGATAATTGAATTCGGTCAGATCTTCTTGTCCCTGTCAGTTTTTATCTGGCCCTCCACCATAATTTGGCTGGTCTAAACTTTCATTTTACTGCTTGAGGCAGACCCTGATGCAGCATAACCTGGTAAATAGATTCAACTAAGTCTCAAGTCAGAAAAATGCTTCTTATTAGAATTATTTATCCATGGGAGGTACTCTACCTTTCATATTTTATAGCTGTGGACTTGTCCCAGTGGAACACACACATTAAAATTTCCTGTTAAAGATTAAATGCTAATCTCCCAAGAGGACAACCTCTATTCAGATATTTACAACAAGGCTATAAGTCAACACCAAGCAGCTGTTCACTTTATTTCTTCATACAAGGATTCTTGGCTTCATAGTTTAATGAATCAACCAGAGGTTGATTTAGCTTTGCAGTCATGCCAAGTTATGCAGTTTATGTGTGAGTTAATAATTTAAGAGGATCCTTGCCATTTTCTCATTATATACTAGTAAATCAATCATAAAACAAAATCATGACAGACATGACTCAACAAA
Organism: Antilocapra americana; assembly: GCA_007570785.1. Classification (NCBI taxonomy): domain Eukaryota; kingdom Metazoa; phylum Chordata; class Mammalia; order Artiodactyla; family Antilocapridae; genus Antilocapra; species Antilocapra americana. Next base: position 10,384,742 of record ML660765.1, on the reverse strand, counting down.
TTAGAAAACAAACTTAGGAAAACCTATTATTACTTTTGTTTTTAAAGCAGTACAAATCATATTGTACATCATTTCTGGATTAAAGCAACAAGCAACAAGCCATGGCCTCCTTCGGCGTGTTTTAAAAGGTGAATTAAACCCAAGGAAGCAGACTTGCTCAAGAGATGGTGTATTTAGAGGAAGTGTCACAAACATAATGAAGCACAAGAAAACCGAACATGGCACTGGCTAAGAATCGGACAGATAAATGACTTTGAATGAACCTGTTAGGAATCATTCTTAGAACATGGACTATCAAGTGACCACATGGCTGTGACTGCTCATTGTGAGCCAGGTGGTATCAGACCCACCAAATCCGCCGTGTACAACTCTTTGCGACCCTGTGGACTGTAGCCCACCAGGGTCTTTTGTCCATGGAATTTTTCAGGCAAGAATACTGGAGTGGTTGCCATCTCCTACTCCAGGGGTTCTTCCCAACCCAGGGATCAAAACTGTGTCTCTTGCACCTCCTGCATTGGCAGGCAGATTCTTTACCACCTTGCCACCTGGGAAGCCTAAGTTTAGGTGGGCCCAACAGCAATCCATTATAAGATGGCTCATACATCTCAGATCAGAAACAAGCACAGCCAGATGGTAACTGCAAGCTGCATGTAGAGATGGCCAAGGTTCCTAAATCATCCACCAGCATTTTATCACAGCCCTCCTCTTCAGCTCACACCTGTGGCCACAAGAAGGCCATATAGTGAAAAAAAAAAAAAGAGGTCAAGTCCAAGTCTGGTTCAAGTCTTGTTCAAGTTGACCTCTGAGAACATGCAGGTGCATACTAAAATTGTTTATTGGCTATGCTAAGGCACCTTTTAGCTTCCATGATGGCTCAGTGGAAAAGAAACTTCCTGCCAATGTAAAAGATGCAGGCTCAATCCCTGGGTCAGGAAGATGTCCTGGAGAAGGAAAAGACAACCCACTCCCATATTCTTGCCTGGAAAGCCCCATGGAAAGAGGAGCCTGGCAAACTGCAGTCCATGGGGTTGCAAAGAGTTGGACACGAGTGAGCAACTAAATAAAAGGCACCCTTTAAGGGTGGCCTAAAAGAGACTGGTGAATAAATGTCCTGATTGAAAGAATTTTAAAGTTTATACCTGGTTAGCCACTTTGTATAAACAGAAAAGTAGCCTGTCATTAGACTATCAGACTATATAATATCAGAAAAACATCTACTTCTGCTTCATTGACTAGGCCAAAGCCTTTGACTATGTGGATTATAACAAACTATGGGAAATTCTTAAAGAGACGGGAATACTGAACCAAAGAACTGATGCTTTCAAAGTGTGGTGCTGGAGAACATCTGAAGAGTTCCTTGGACTGAAAAAAGATCAAACCAGCCAACCTAAAGGAAACCAGCCCTGGATATTCATTGGAAAAATGGATGCTGAAGCTGAAACTCTGATACTTGGCCACCAGATCCAAATAGCTGATTCACAAGAAATACTCTGATGCTCGAAATATTGAGGACAAAAGGAGAAGGGGGCGGCAGAGCATGAGATGGTTAGATAGCATCACCGACTCAACGGAGATGAATTTGAGCAAACTCTGGGAGACAGTGGAGGCCAGAGGAGCCTGGCATGCTGCAGTCCACGGGGTCACAAAGAGTGGGGCGCGACTTAGTGACTGGACGACAAACATCATTGGCACTGATGCTATGGTCTCAGTTCTGTCCCCCAAAACGCATTTGGTGAAATTCCAACTCCCAGTACCTCAAAATGTAATTGTACTGGGAGGGAAAGTCTAAAAAAGTGTCGCTGAGTTAAAACGAGGCCTTCAGAGTGAGATGCTAATCTGGTGTGACTTACATTCTTATAGGAAGAGACATCAGAGATGGGCACACAGAGCAAAGGTCACGTGAGGTCACAGGAAGGAGGCGGTCATCTCAAGCCGAGGAAAGAGACCTCGGGGGAAACGAAACTACCAACACCTTGATCTCAGATTATGAAAAGAGGGAGAAAATAGATTTCAGTTGTTTAAGCTGCCCCGTCCGTCATACTACAGCAGCACTAATAAAGTAAGACAAAGGCCAACCTCTTTGGCTAGTTAGAAAGAAATCTCCAAGAAGGAACGGAGGATTAGAACCATGGAGAACTGAGAGCAAGGTGTGTCCAAGGGTGGATAGGCATGGTTCTGAGTTTGAAAACCTTCTTAGTGCAGGTTAACACCTGGTACAAAGGCTTCATTAGAGACAGTACTAAACAGGAAAGTATCCAGAATAACTCGGACACTTGATGCCGACCAAACATTTTCATGGCCACTCCAGTATTGACACAACGGTTGCTACCCCGGCAAGGATGGAGGCGATGGAGCTATTGCTTCCTTCTATGGCTCAATCTCACTACAACAGAAATCAACCCTCAGCCCCTGATATAGCAGCATTTACTGAAGAAATACGCAAGCTCTCTGGCGACGTTAATTATACTGGACTCCTTTCATCGTGAAAAGGGAAGCATTTTATCATCACTAAGACAGATCCATATTCTTGTTGGAGTTTCTTTTCTGCTTGTCATGTTGTAGGCTAGCAACAGTATCTAAGTAATGCAGTGCATTTGGTCTACTGATATCCCGTCAGATGGCATGACAAGTGTAAGATCAAAGGATATATGGCAATAGTGAGCACTCAGCTATAAAATCCACCATGCGTGTCATGCCACCCTGAAGCTCCAAGCTTGACAGAGTAATGGAATGGCCTGTTTAAAGATATAGTTGAATCTGTCATCTTAAAGATAATTTCCTGGGATGATGAGGAGTAATTCTTCTAGATGCTATAACCCAGTTGCTATTGTATTGTGAGATGTCTCCAATTGGTAGATTACACTTGTTTGAAAATCATAAAGTGAAATTAGTGGTGGCTCTTCTTACCTTGACTCTTAGTGATATACTTAGAAAACATGTGTTTTCCATCTCTGTTACCCTGGGATCCTTGAGGTTAATGGTCCTGTGCTCCAGAGGAGGTATACATCCACCAGGTAACATAGCAATATTCCCATTATACTCCAGATAGGGTAACCACCCCATCACACTGTACTTCTCATATTTAGAGTCTATCAGGCAAGGAAAAGAGTTAATCCTGGCAGGGGTAAATTGACTCTGATCATCAGGAGGTGATAAGACTTTTGTTATATAGTGGAGACTGTAGGGAAGAATTATTTGGAAAGCTAGGCCATTCACCTTATTGTCATTTGGTTCTACCGTGAACAGTTTTAACTGTGAATAGAAAAATACAGTAAACCTCTGAAGTCTCCACCAAGAAGGATGAAAGTGAAAGTGACACAGTCATGTCCAACTCTTTGTGACTCCATGGACTATATAGTCCATGGAATTCTCCAGGCCAGCCTTTCCCTTCTCCAGGGGATCTTCCCAATCCAGGGATTGAACCCAGGTCTTCCACAATGCAGGAAGATTCTTTAACAGCTGAGCCAAAAGGGAAGTCCAAAAAAAGATGAAGTTCTCTTCCATGTTAACTAGGTGCTAGTTCATTTATATAGAGAATCTAGAATGGATGGGAGGGGAGACGGTGATGATATATAACTATGCCATCAAAAGGAGCTGCAGAGTCAGGGGTTGTAGTTCCTCAACCAACCTCCCTCTTATAACGTCATCCCAGGAAACAAGGCACAGTAGAATCTGAAGAAGCAATTCCCATAGCATTATATGAATCAAATATATCTACATGGCTTGAAAGATGGGTTGCTGTAGATGTCACAGCGAGCATCCCAGATACCCTCTTCAGCACAGAAGCAATCATTATCCTTGCTGCTGGGAGCTTTGGTGGTTTACAGCTCTTAGCTGAATCTCTTTCTGGAACTGTCACTTAGCTGTAAATTGCTGCTTCACCCAAAATCATTCTTCCTTTCTAAGAGAAACTTGTATCAATATATCATATAGACTCAATCAGTTCAGTTCAGTTGCTCAGTCATGTCCGACTCTGCGACGCCATGGACTGCAGCACGCCAGGCCTCCTAGTCCATCACCAACTCCTGGGATTTACTAAAACTCATCTCCATCAAGTTGGTGATGCCATCCAACCATCTCATCCTCTACTGTCTCCTTCTCCTGCCTTCAATCTTTCCCAGCATCAGGGTCTTTTCAAATGAGTCAGTTCTTCACATCAGGTGGCCAAAGTATTAGAGTTTCAGCTTCAGCATCAGTCCTTCCAATGAATATTCAGGACTGATTTCCTTTAGGATGGACTGGTTGGATCTCCTTGCAGTCCAAGGGACTCTCAAGAGTCTTCTCCAACATACAGTTCAAAAGCATCAATCCTTTGGTTCTCAGCTTTCATTATAGCCCAGCTCTCACATCCATACATGACTACTGGAAAAACCAACGCTTTGACTAGACAGACCTTTGTTGGCAAAGTAATGTCTCTGCTTTTTAATATGTTGTCTAGGTTGGTCATAGCTTTTCTTCCAAGGAGCAAGCACCTTTTAATTTCATGGCTGCAGTCACCATCTGCAGTAATTCTGGAGCCCAAAAATTAAATCTGTCACTGTTTCCACTGTTGCATATTAAAGTCAGGTCCCATATCCACATAAGGAAGAAAATCTGAAGTCTCCATGTTAACTCTAGAGCCCTTGGAGTATAGGTTAAGGTCTTTGTTGAGAGACCTTACATTTTGTCTTTCATATTTGTGGCAGATGTTGATTATATGAGCTCTCTGTAGTTTATCTCCTATATGTAAATCCAAGACTTTGCTTTCCAGGTTAGCTGATCTAATCTTTTTTTAAATATAAACTATCTCGCTCTGTAATAGTTCAAGATTCGGCATTGCCTATGATACTTCTTACCCTAAAACAACTTTAAATCTAGAAAAGGAGAAAGAAAAAAACAATGGAACATTTTTTTCTATAAATTGGGCTTCCTTGGTGGCTCAGCTCGTAAAGAATCCACCTGCAATGCAGGAGACCCTGATTCTATTCCTGGGTCAGGAAGATCTACTGGAGAAGGCATCAGCTGCAAATTCCAATATTCATGGGCTTCCCTGGTGGCTTAGATGGTAAAGAATCTGCTTGCAATGCAGGAGACTTAGGTTTGATCCCTGGGTCGGGAAGATCCCCTGGAGAAGGGAAAGGCTACTCACTCCAGTATTCTGGCCTGGAGTATGCCATGGACTATATAATCCATGTGGTCACAAAGAGTCTGACACGACTGAGTGACTTTCGCTTTCTCTTCTATAAATTAAAATAAATATATATATGCACTTAATGAATTATTAAAAATAAAAATTATCATTATAATCATGCTTTCCTTTGTTATATTTACTTTAAAGACCATACAAACTGATTACTGTATGTTTCAAGGCTATTAACTATCAAATAATTTTTCACTCTGTAAGTTAAGAATTTGATATTTATCCAAGCAACAAAGGCAAAAAGTATTAAGTAGGCTTAAAAACCAAAAAGCTTCTGAACACCAAAACAATCAACAAAATGAAAAGAAAAAAGATTTCTTGCAAATCATATATCTGATAAAGTGTTACTATCCAAGATATATAAAGAATTCACACAACTGAATAGCAAAATAATTTAAAAATGGGCAGAAGGACTGAAGAGATTTTTTCCAGAGAAGACATAGAAATAGCCAATAGGAGTACTAAAACGTGTTTGACATCACCAGCCATCAGGGAATGCAGGTCAAAATGACAGTGAGATATCACCTCACACCTGTCAGAATGGCTACCATCCAAAAGACAAGAGGTAACAAGTACTGGCAAAGGTGTGGAGGAAAGTAAATTGGCACAGTCACTATGGAAAGCAGTATGCAGGTTCCTCAAAAAATTAAAAATAGAACTACCATACGACCCAGCAATGCCATTTCTGGGTGTATATTCAAAGGAACTGAAATCGGGATCTGCACTCACATGTTCATTGCAGCATTATTCACAAAAGCTTAGATATGGGGACAACGTGAGTTGTCCAAAAATAGACATAATACACACACACACACACACACACACACACACACACAGACACTTGAATGTTATTCAGCCATGAGAATAAGGAAGAAAATCCTACTTTTTGTGCCAAGTTGGATGGAACTTGAGGACATTACGCGAAGTGGAATAAGTCAGACAGACTGTACATTGTCACTTATAGATGGAACTTAAAAAAGCTGGACTCAGAGAAGCAGAGTGGTGGTCACCAGGGGCCGTAGGGTCGATGAAATGGGAGATGTTGGTCAAAGTGCCCAAATTTCTAGATATAAAATTAAGTTATGGTGAAAATACAGTGTGGTGGTTACAGCTAATAACTGTATTATAAGTTTGAAGGATGATGAGAGAATATACCTAAAATGTATGTCCTCACCTCAAAAGAGAAATGGTACTTATGTGACAGGATGGAGATGTTAGCTAATGCTATAGTGGGAACTGATATATAAATATATGCAATCAACACGATGTACACCTTAACCATATACAATGTTATCTTTAATTATATCTCAATGTTGAATAAATGGAGAAAAAAATATAATTTGGCATTTATGAAGTTGGTGAAGATATTTATTGTACAAGCCCACTAATTATAGTAAAAAATTAAAAATTTGAACTTTAATGTCTGAGTTTATTCATGAATAATGAAAAAGAAATTCCATTAAAAATGTTAATCTGATAAAATTATGGATTTTTTAAAATGTCTTTCAAAGAATGGGCAATAATTGTTATTAAATTTCAAAGCAATAACTAATTCAAAATGAGAGAGATGATCAGAGTGGTCACGTTACTGGGAATCTGGGTAGTTGCCACATATTTTAATTTTCTGTGTTAATTTTGATTTGACTTTTCTAGCTGTATATATTATTTATATATAGGGGCCCTTTCATTTTACAGATTCTAAAGTTACTTATAACTGTGTGCTTTCAGATAAATATTGACATTGTGGGCAAACATCCCATATAGTAGTGAAATTTGTAAATCGGGGAATTTGAAAAGGAGACTCATAGTCTATCTTAAAAGATTTTTTTTAAAGAATACTTTATAATTGTCTGAGAAAAGTTTAAATCACAAATGATTAATATTTCAGTTTTCAATAAGTTTTTTAAAATACAGAAATGTATGGGATTTTCAGCCAATATCTAAGGAATTTTTGAGCTAGGCAATAAGCTCTTTGTCAGTCATTGTTTTATTCTGCTTCATAGGACTGTTGGCAGTGTGGACGACACACTCCTTCCAGACAACCATCTTCTCTGCTCTCTTCCTACCTCTCAGATTGATGGGTCTTGATCTCTAGATGGAGCCTCTTCCTGTATATACATTTTGAGGGATTAAGGTTCAGTCTTCATTAATCTACTAATCTCATTGCCTAGTCAACCTCTTCCCTTCACAAGACAATAAATAACATCTATACTCTAATGCCTCAGGACATTATATCCAGACTAAAAGCATCTCCTGTATTTATAATGCTATATTTGTCTATTTTTTTTATCACTACTAAAAAGGAGAATTTCCTTTCTCTGTGTGTGTTTGCTTAGTCGCTCAGTTGTGTCAGGCTCTTTGTGATCCACTGGGATGTAGCTCCTCTGTCCATGGGATTTTCCAGGGAAGAATATTGGACTAGATTGCCATTCCCTTCTCCAGGGTATCTTCCCAACCCAGGGATCAATCCCAGGTCTCCTGCATTGCATGCGGATTCTTTGCCGTTTGAGCCACCATTTTTTTTTTAATCACTACTAGAAAAGAGAGTTTCCTTTCTAGTCTTAGTAATTAATTCATTACTATAATTAATTAATGCAATTGTGGATTGCTATGCTGTTTTCCCTGCAGCCTTGGTAAGAATTCCTCTTCTACTTTCCCCTAGGGCACATTTGATCTTTCTGGTAAACTGTAAGATCTTCCCAGTCTGCCTCTCTTCTCAGCCACTTCACCCTTTGCCCCAGGAGAGCACAGCTTTCACTGCTTCCATTCTACAGTTTATTTTCCATGTTTGAAACTGACTAACAGGACAGGTAAAGCACTGGACCAGAGTCTGAAGTGTCAAGATCATTTTCAGATACAAAATTTTGGATTTAAACATATTTAAATATTTAATAGTTATATTAACAATTCCCAACGTCATCTATAGATGCAACACTATCCCCATCAAAATCTCAATGGTGTTCTTCACATAAAAAAAAAAAAAGAAAAGAAAAATTTCTAAATTTTGTGTGGAAGAACAAAAGATCCAAGCAGCCAAAGCAATCATGAGGAAGAAGTACAAGACCAGATGTACTACACTTCCTGATTTTAAATTATACTACAAACTGATAATAATAAAAACAGCATGATGCTGGCATAAAAATAGACATTTAGACCATAGAATTAGAGCAGAAAGCATGAATTAAAGCCCCACAGATACAGCCAACTAATATTTGACAAGGAAACCAAGACATCCAATGGGAAAATAATTGTCTCTACAAAAACTGGTGTTGAGAACACTGCATAAATATACACAGAACAATGAAATTGGACCCTTAACTTAATCCACTTAAGAATTATCTTGAAATAGATTGAAGAATTAAACCTAATACTTGCTACCATGAAACTCATAGTTGAAAAATATCGAGAAGAAACCACTTGGCTTTGCTCTTGGCAATGATATTTTTGGATATGGCATCCAAGCAATGAAAGCAAAAATCAACAAATGTGATTAACAAAACAGGAAAACTTCTGCACAGCAAAAAAAAAAAAAAAAGCAAACCATATACTGAATAAGGGTTAATGTCCAAAACATATAAAGAGCTATTACAACTCATTACCAAAGAAATGGAGGAACTCTGTTCAGGAAAAGATACTTAACATCACCAGTCATTGGATAAATGCACATCAAAACCACAATGAGATATTACCTCACATCTTTTAGGATGGCTATCACAATAAGACAAGAGATAACAAATGTTGATGAGAATGTGGATAAAATAGAACATTTATACACTGTTGCTGGGAGTGCATTTGGTTCAGCCACTTTGGAAGACAACAGGGAGGTTCCTCAAACAATTAAAAATAGAACTACCACACCATCCAGTAATTGCACATCTGATAATATACTTAAAGGACATGAAAACAGGTTATCAGAGATATATGCACTCCCAAGTTTTATTTGAGCATTAATAGTGTCTGAATGTATATCAAAGAATGATCCATAAAGATGATGTGGTATATTTGTAACGTTATTCAACTATTAGAAAAATTCCCTGCTATTGGCAACAACATGGATGGAACCTGAGCACACTATGCTGAATGAGACGGATCAGATAGAAAAGACGTCTACTGTGTGGTGTCACTAATATGCAGGATATGGAAAAGCCAAACTCATACAGACAGAATAAAATTATAGTTGCTAGAGGATAGGACAGATGTTGTTTAGGGAAACAGGCTTACAAAGAGGAGTAAGTAAACCCTAAAGATCTAATGCATAGGATAATAAGTATAGGAAAAGTCTTGTGTTATAGTCATTAAACTTGCCAAGAAACTAGAAGTTAAGTATGCCAGCCACTAAATATAAATGATAATTATGAAATGGTGTGCTAATTGCTGCTACAATGGCAATCATATTAAGTATGTAAGTGTATCAAATTAACATTTTGTACACCTTAAATTTATGCATTGTTACTTGTCAAATACATTTCAGCAAAAAAAAAAAATCCTTCCGTCTTTGTAACCTCACTTTGATCCACTCTTGTTTTTATGCAGTACCTTTCTTAGTGATGCTACAGAGCCTTCTATCCAGGGCAACATCAGAGTCTAATCTCTAAAGTCTTTTCTCATCATATCTGAGATAGGGGGACACAGATAGGTCCATTTCATTGATGCTTGATGATAATTTTTCTTTTCTCCTTGACCCTGTGCTTTCAATTTTGCTTATTTACCAAAGGTTGTTTTCTTGTTACTTTATATGCACAATTGTATATAATTACTTCTCTTATATGATATTTATAAGATATCCCTATATGATATTCTTTTATATTTTGAATATAAAAGAATTCATTTGTATTTTGATGCCTATGAATTACAGTTTATCTCTTTATCATTTTTCAAGACATTTTGCCATAACTATTTCATCCTTTTCCAAAACTGTGAGCTTTTATATATAGTTTTTATTGATGGTAAAAGATGACAGATTTTTAATTTGCAAGAATATTTTTGTTTTGTTTTGTTTATATTGCTATCAAATATAGTGGCCTGCCTAAGTTCAGAATTGTAGTTAACTGAGTTGTTTTTTTTTTTTTTTTTAACTATTTTTATGTTTGGCATAGGTTGATTTTGATACTGCTTTCTTTGAAAGATATTGCCTCTCTTTTGATTTTAGCTTGGTTAATACAGAATGAGTTAAGCTAACATTTATCTTGTGAGGAAAAATGGATTATTATATAAATAAACATAAAAGATTTTAGTATCAAATCTACAATTAATAGGCAGACCTACAATGATTGCTAAATTCAAGTCCTAAGGCTCTTCAAAGGCAAGTAATTTAATTGTTCCATATTTCACTTTACTGTTCTATAAAATGGAAATAGTATATTTTTTACCCAGTTATTAAATTAGTATAATCACTTTTCAGATTCAGCAAATTTTCAGATTCAAGTAAATTTCCTCCCACACACCGAAAATTTGGTTTCAGTTTTGAAACTGATCTGATCAAATCGTGGCACACACATAGCAGAAGAGTATGAAAATCATTATTTTCATATAATGATTCCTTCTGTGGAAAACAGGGAAGCTCCCCAGCAGGTTCAAGAAGGGCATGAGAGAGCAGAGAAAGGAAACTGGCTTGGGATCTTTGTTCAGGATGGAGCTGAGGTGAAGTTGCCCACCTTCGGTTTGACTTGCCATCAGAGACCAAGGAAGGGGCACCCTGGTTTTCTTATCAACTTGCACAAACATGGTGCAGAAGGGGAAGAGGGAAGAATGAAATGCAGAGGTGTTTGCAGTAGAATATCAAAACATGCAGTCAAAATCTTTATTAGAGTAAGGATTATGTGAGTCAACATTTGCAATATTTGCTAAATGCTTAGGTAGTAGTTATTTTTATTGTTATTATTATTCCAGTAAATACAAAATTCATTATCTCAATTACTTGACCAGTCTGTCAGGCAGGGAAGAAATCTACAGTTTCAGTGCATCTCAAACATGTGTGCTCTAGCTAAACTGCTATTAAAACATAACTAGCAAGGAAACCATACTTTGATTCCTTTATCTTTACTCTTCATGTTTTCTTCCGGCACCTTCTTTGCAGCCATCCAAATAAAGCATCCTCCAACTCATGACCATGCTAACACCCATACAGCCTAAGCCCATGGAAAGTAGCTGTAATGACAGTTTAGTATACAGAGCTAGCAGGAATTAAACAACAGAATTTTGAAGTGCTTGGGAGAGTATTATTTGTATTTTGCATTAAATCAGACCGATTCTACTTTCTACCTACTGTATTGATTTGAATGAATGAGGAAGGTAAGCAAACTGCATATTTCATGGTTTTAACTCATGAGCTCTTTAAGTGTACCCTTTCTCTCCTTCCTTACTAGGGATACATAGCAACATATGGTCAGTGGCAAGGCTAGAATTTACTAGCAAGTTTGTCCTTCACATCTCAGAGATTTCATTTCCCAGTGATTAATCCCTATTATTTTTTTACTTTTTCAGCAAAGAAGTGAGATGATTTCCACAACTCATACAGTTTATTTTCAAAAAATTGATTCATCTCCTATTTTCGTCTGAAGCCAGTCCATTATGATTTATTCCCTCCTACTTCCTGGAAGTGCTATGGTCCATCACTCCCAGTGTTTATACTGCTAAATCTGCAGTGGTCGCTGGACCATCCCCATATAACTCCACCACTCAGCGCCAAGGAACATATCTTTCATCCCATCATTGTGTGGGAATGAGGTACCTTTTTTCTCTGGCCTATTTTTCTGCTACTATTCAGTCTGCATAAGTCTTCATCCTCTGTTCTACTTTTGAATGACTGTCCCCAGAACTTTCTTTTCTCCTCTAGTTTTTCTCCTAAATAGTCTCATCTGTTCCATTGTTTAAGTTTCATCTCCATTCGATGTCATTCAAATATAAAAGTTGGGCCATCAATTTATGATGATGAAAGTACTAGTACATAAATGTTCCCTTATATTTGGGGTACTCATTTAGTTGTGGCATGCTGAATTTTTAAGTGATTAGGGTTACTTTGATTGCGACTCTCGATGGATTAGCTTTAATTGTAAAGTAAGTTTTCTTCTAACCTAAATACTGTGAGTATAATACATTTACATAATTTAAGCATGCCTTTGATTTTGGAGATGTGTCCAGTGACATATCCTTTTATATCTGTTTAAAGCAATCTCAATTTTATTAAAAAATAACTAATGTCATCAGTAAAAAGCAATGCTTTCCCCATTAAAGTAGAATTGAAACATTTTTAAAATATGTTTTTTTTTTCTCTTTAGCACCATTTTACAGTCTTAGGAAAACTGCAGAGACTTCAGAGAGCGCTTGTGGTATAATTAAATTTATGCCATATTAAAGTATAGCTTGATTAGTGCAATTGAATAAAATGAGATTATTAATTACAGATGGAATTTTGTTCTACAAATTTCATAAAAAGTTAAGCAGCATCTTTCTGTTATTATTACTGTGCTTACCACATGTCATTAGGTCCTTATTTAGGAATACTAATTTTGTTAATATCACTTTAATGAGCTCTCCCATGCAAATTAGAATATCTGATTTTCATTATCTTTCACCGATATTGAGAAGGTTTTTTATAATATTTGATACTGCAACAAATTTTAGAAAATGTAGAGATATTTAGAATTACTGAAATCATTTTCTTTATCATAGGAAATCAGAAATATATTTTCCTTTGAACTCTAGCTAGGATTAACATGTAAATCCTGGTTTGATGCAAAAAAATGAAACAAGAAATTCCTAGGTGGGTTTACAGTTTATTTGAACAACATAAAAGGATTCTATTTGTTTTATATGGAACACCATATCCTAACTGCTTAGTGTGCTCCCTTCTCTGCTTGCTTTTACTGCTCTTAACCTTTGCTAATGTTTCCCCCTCCCAATAACAGGATAAAAACATTGTGATGTGCTATTAAGTAAATCACATATTTTACAGTGAAATACAAATCAACAGAATCCCCTTATGTAAAACATGCCAAAAGACTAATGTCCACTGAAAATGCATACAGTACAAATAGAAGGAAAGTGTCCTGAGGTGTGCTAAATGATGACTATATCAACCTATCCTAGTTGGAGGTCTTTAGTCTCTGGGGTCATCTCACTGTTACCACGTTTGCCTAATGGCCATTCATAATCAGAGTGTTTACTCCTCTCACACAATTAATAATGAAGTAACTCTAGCTAGAATAGAACGTTCTCAATTTGGGAAGATTTTAGCTCAGTCTTCTCTCTAAAGATAAGTTCTCCTTCTTAAATCCTAAAGAGGTTAGCATTACATAGACCCTTTTCAGGGCTTGACTCATAAATACTGCCTCACTTCCAAGCTGTTATCTTTAACAACCTTCCTTTCTCTGCTGGTTCTCAGGCTGGTCAAGATTGTTCTATATAATTATTCAAATGCACCTTTGCATAATTGAAAGATACTCTTGTTTTCTCTTTGTCCTGCCTATGAGTTTAGATGGCTGTTTCTCCGACAAGCAGTAAATTGGTTCAAAAACAAAAACAGAAACAAAGACAAAAACCTAGCGCCTTCTGGACAGCTGTGTAGAAGCACAAAAAAAGAATTTATTAAGCTTTTACTGTCAATATGATAACTACTGCTCAGTCTATTTTTGCATAAATTTTGTTCTGTAGTACTTCTGTGGATAATAATTTCATTTATTTCCCACCCTAAAAGATATTTTAGTCTACATGATCATGAAGATGAAAATAAATATATAACACATCTGCCTTCATTATATTATCAGTTTTGCAATTCGATGATACTGAAATAATTGGAGGAAGCAGGTGTAACTGTAGAAGTAATAATACTGAATTTTCACTCTGTGCTGAAAGGGTCATTAAAAATGTCCATGTGCTCCTACCATTTGCTTTACAAAACCTGGCTCTAAGACAATTAGGTGCAACCACAAATCAACATAAAAACAAGAGATAAACAACAGGATGAAATGTAAATTGAACTTAACTAAAAATAAGTAAAGGCAATCATTCTCCTTGCTAGCTCTCCAGGTGAAATTCAGTTTGTCAACCCACAGTGTGATCTGAGGTTAAGGAAAGCAGTTTAGAATGTCATTCTCAATAACTAAAAGGATAAATTTTGGAATCATATTGAACTTGGTTCAAAACCCACCCTCTGTCTATATCTATTCTGCTTTAGGAATGTTACCTAGTTATGTGAGGCTGGGGTTCTATATTTGGAAAAACTGAGATAAAAAAGTAGGCATCTCAAAATATGTTTCTGTAGACTAAATGAGACAATGCATATAATCTTAAATACACTGGGACCTATTGCACAGTAATTATTCAGCTAAGGGCACGCAAAAGTTCTTTCTTTGACTCACATTAAAAATCACCATTATTTTCTGGCATGCATGAACCACAAGTGTGGTGTCCCCACTGACCTAGGAATGCGTTTGTCTTTATTTTTTCTCATAGCATTGCCTTTTCCTTACTTTATTTTCCATATTAGAGTTAACTTTTCTTCTTTGTCTACTAGGACTCCACTTCTATTCATTTGTTAAAATTTTCACTTCCCTTGTATTCTTTCCTTGTTTTTCTAATAAGATGCTGTGATTCTCTGGGTCAGCATGAGGTATTTAATTACTTCTACATAATCTGTATTCCTTTTATTTTAGCTCATGCCTTTTTTTCCCCACTTTTTCTCCTTCACAATACTATAAGAAACTAAGAAATCATGCTCTATGATTCTTTAATAATCACACTTATTATAGGATTATGAATTATCTAAACATATTACAAGAGATAATAAGCTTATGTCCATTAATGTTCAATCATTAAACCTTGGGAAAATATTCTAATGAAAAAGAAACTTTCTGCTTGTTACAGGACAAAAATGGGATAGTATACTAAAGATTACAAAACTGATGGTCTACTATTTTTAAAATAAATTGCATTTGATTTAGCAACATCTAAAAAAGAGAAAATTTAAATATGTAAAACAATTCATACAGTAACTAAATTTATAATTACTTTTAGAAATGCAGGTATGGAAGAACATAAGATTCAGGGAGGTAGGTTAGACAACATATTCTAAATTACAGTGTGTGCGAGCTCAGCCATATCTGATTCTTTTGGACCCCATGGACTGTAGCCCACCAGGCTCCTCTGTCCATGGAATTTTCCAAGCAAGAATGGTGGAGTGGGTTGCCATTTTCATCTCCAGGAGATCTGCCAAAAGCAGGGATCGAACTCATGTCTCTTGGGTCTCCTGCATTGGTGTGGATTCTTTACCACTGAGCCACCAGGGAAGCCCATTCTAAATCACAATTAACTGCAATTCACAAAGTATGTGGAATTGTACTCTTCTCTACGAAACTATATACAAATCACCACAGGTAAGAATCTAGAGATATTAATACTCTTTTGGTATAAATCCAGGTTGAAGCCTTTTTGGAGACTTCTGTAATGAACATTGTTGTTCAGCCATGACGTTATTTAAATACTTCAAACACTTCTAAAAGAAACATGCTTGTCCACTGGATCACATTTTGCACTCTGCCTATTTTTAATAAATCAAGTCACGTGGCACATTTATATTACCTGCCTGGATCTTTGAAGTATTTGAATATAATTAATGTCATGAATATAGCATTTTTCATTGATGTATAGTTGACTTACATTGTTTCATGTATAGAACACAATGATTCAATATTTTACAGACTATATTCCATTTAAAATTAATTTAAAATATTTGCTGTATTTCCCTGTGCTATACAATATCTCCTTGGTGCTTATCTACTTGATACTAATAGGTTGTACCTTTCAGTATCAAACCTCTATCTTCCCTCTCCTCATCTTCCCTCTCCCCACTGGTAGCCACTAGTTTGTTTTCTATATCTGTGAGTCTGCTCCTGTTTTGTTACATACATTTCTTTATTTTTTTAGATTTCACACATAAGTGATAATATTTTATGTCTGACCTATTTCACTAGGCATAATACAAATTAAACAAGTGGGACTACATCAAACAAAACTGCTTCTATACACCAAAGGAAACCATCTACAAAATGAAAAGCAACCTATCAAATAGCAGAAAATATTTATTAATCATATACCTGATATGGGGTTAATATCGAAAATAAATAAAGTACTCATACAACTCAGTCAACAAAAGAACAAAAACATCTGAATAGACATTTTCCAAAGAAGAAGCACAGAGGACCAAGAGGTATGTGAAAGGGTATTCAGTATCGCTAACTGATAGTGTATTAAAAAGCAGAGACATCACTTGGCTGACAAAGGTCCTCATAGTCAAAGTCACGGTTTTTCCAGCAGTCATGTGCAGATGTGAGAGTTGGATCATAAAGAAAGCTGAGCACTGAAGAACTGATGCTTTTGAATTGTGGTGCTAGAGAAGACTCTTGAGAGTCCCTTGGACAGAAAGGAGATCAGACCAGTCAGTCCTAAAGGAAATCAACCATGAATATTCATTGGAAGAACTGATGCTAAAATTGAAGCTCCAATACTTTGGCTACCTGAAGCACAGAGCCAACTCACTGGAAACGATTCTGATGTTGGGCAAGACTGAGGGCAACAGGAGAAGCAGGCAATAGAGGGTAGGATGGTTGGATGGCATCACCAACTCAAAGGACATGAGTCTGAGCAAACTGGAAGATAGTTAAGGACAGGGAAGCCTGAGGTGCTGCAGTCCTTGGAGTCATAAAGAGTTAGGCAGGACTTAGCAACTGAACAAAAATAAATTATCAGGGAAATACAATTCAGAACCACAATAATGTATCATCTCATCTTTCAGAAAAACAAGAAATAACAGGTTTCTAGGATGTAGTGAAAAGGGAGTCTTTGTATAGTGCTGGAAATGTAAATTGGTCCAGCCATGGTAGGAAACAGTATGGAAGTTCTTCAAAAATTAAAAAGGGATGTATGATATGGTCCACCAATTCCACTTCTGGGTATTTATCCAAAGAAAATGAAAACACTAACACAAATGAAAAGAGATAAATGCCCTCGTAGTCATTGCAGTTTTCTATAATAGCCAAGATATAGAAATAACCTCAATGGTCATCAAGGCATAAATCAATAAAATGATGTGGTATATATGTACAACAGAATATTATTCAGCCATGGAAGAGAAGGTTATCTTGTCCTTTGGGACAGGGATGAAATTCAAGGGCATTATGCTAAGTGATGAAACTTGAGGGCATTATGCAAAGTGAAATGAATCAGAGAAAGAAAGGTAAATACTGTATAATCTAACAGGCAAAAGGTAAAAAGCAAACAAAAATGGCCTCATAGATATAAGCTCAAATTTGTGGTTGCCAGAGGTGGGGGGTGGCATTGACGACATTAGTTAAGGGGGTTAAAAGACACAAACTTCCAGCTATAATAGAAATTAATAATTTCATAATAAAAGTCATTCATGGGACTGACTTACCTATGCATGATGAATGTTGTTAATAATACTGTATTGCATTTTTCAAAGTGGCTAAAAGAGTAAACCTTAAGATTTCTCATTACAAAAAATATATATTTTTGTATATATATAAAAATATATTTTTATATATTTTTATCATCATCTATTTGATGATGGATATTAACTAGACTTATTGTAGTGATCAATTTTGGCAGTATATACAAACACTGAACTACTGTGTTATCTACTTGAAACTGATATAATGTGATATGTCACTTATACCTCATTTTAAGAAGAAAAAATACCTTCTCAAGCAACATGGTCCAAAGGCAAATAGCAGTGTCAGGAAAAAATACCAAATTAAAGATAACCAGTGAATTAAATATTCAATTAAATATTCTGTGGTGGGCTGAAGATTGATCACTATATTTTTATTTGCATACATTTTGTATACTGTATTTATATACAGAGCATATTTAAGAGCAGAGACATTACTTTGCAAACAAAGGTCCGTCTAGTCAAGGCTATGGTTTTTCCACTAGTCATATATGGATGTGAGAATTGGACGGTGAAGAAAACTAAACACTGAAGAATTGATGCTTTTGAACTGTGGTGTTGGAGAAGACTCTTGAGAGTCCCTTGGACTGCAAGGAAATCCAACCAGTCCATCCTAAAGGAGATCAGTCCTGGGTGCTCATTGGAAGGACTGATATTAAAGCTGAAACTCCAATACTTTGACCTCCTCATGCAAAGAGTTGACTCATTGGAAAAGACCCTGATGCTGGGGAGGGTTGGGGGCAGGAGGAGAAAGGGACGACAGAGGATGAGATGGCTGGATGGCATCACCGACTAGATGGACATGGGTTTGTGTAGACTCTGGGAGTTGGTGATGAACAGGGAGGACTGGCGTGCTGTGATTCATGGGGTGGCAAAGAGTCAGACAGGACTGAGCGACTGACCTGAACTGAACGTTTATATACAGGCATTTTCTATTAATTCTTATTTATAAAAATATTATTTATGTATAAAAATTATTTATATATAAAAATTAAAAATTTATTTTGCATTGCTTATATATATATATACACATATTATAGTTAGTTATTTCATAATAATAATGAAAACCAAAAAATGAGGTTGACATGGACAAATAATGGTAGTTGATTATCTTCTCAATGCTGAGTGACAATAACAAGGGACTTCACTTAGCTTATGCTATACAGATCCCCTTAGGGTAATGTGGAAGTTATTATTTGGGTCATTGTATATTAATTCTCAAATTAAATTTCCTGAGAAAATTGCTTTTGCAAAGTATTCAACTATAGAATATAAAAATATATTTTTATGTATAGGCATTTAACTTATTTTTAATAATAACATAAAATTTTTCATTTTACTTAGATTCATTTCCAAAGTTACTGCTCCCATTATGGGGAAGGAAAATGGTAGCTTTTAAAAGCATGTCAAACTACATTAATTTTAGTCTGGAACATTTAGCCCCAAGTGTAAATGTGCGTTGTATTAAATTGACATATAGGAAGATAAAAGTGCTTTTTAAAAAATGTAAAATCAAGTCATATTTAGGTTATAAAGTCTTAGGTTTAGGGAGGATAAAGCCAGAGAAGCAAATTTTATAGAACTACATGTGTTTTTTCTTAAAATACCTGACTTATTCTATAGCACTAATGTTTTATACTTTCTAGAACAGAATATTATAAATCAAGAATTTACAAAATGCTTATAGGCCATTTCTGTTTTAACACTTCTCTGTAGTAAGGACATGTTAACTCTCACTAGGAATCACCAACTCTTTTTTTTCCCCTAATCATTGACACATAGCTATCTTTAAACACAGATGTAAATATGCTATTTCCTCTGTATTTCCATTGGATAATTTTTGACCCTCTAAAAATAGGTTATGTATACCTTAAAGAATTTTACAGACATGTTTCAAATACTACAATATTTTGATATATACTTTAACTACTAACAAAAATATTTTTGCACAAGATTGTATTTTTATTAAGTTGACACTCTCATTTTTTCTTTCCTTTAACTTGCAAGTAATATATATAGTTTATATTTACATAAATATAATTAAGTTTTTGTTTCCTGTAAAAAATGAAGCATGCTCACTTGCTTGTTCTAATATTGGAGTTCCTCAATTTCCTCTAACATTCTATAGCGAACAAACTTTTGTAAATAAATACACAGAAGTATTGTATGATAACAGATTTATGTCTTTTAAGATCTCTCTTTTATTTGCATGGATTTTATTTATGGGCTTTTTCATGTAATATTCTATCTGAACTCAAATAGTATAATACTAGTGATATATGATTTGTTATTATAAAATACTTTATTCTGTACATTTAATTAACATTAAAATGTCATGTTAACTACATTTAAAATAGTATTTAAATATATAATCGTGTACATTTACCATTTACTTAAATATTTCTCTCTTCCATCATTTCTTCACATCCTCTGGTACAGATTATTTTGCCCTTGAGTTCAAATATATTAAATAATTATCAAAATAATAGTTTTTTCACTTGGTTTTAACCAAATCTCATCTGGAAGTACTGTAGAGGGGTAGGATGGGGCCGGGGGTGAGAGGGAGGCTTAAGAGGAGAGGACTTAGCATACTTATGGCTGATTCATGTTGTTGTATGTCAAAACCAACACAAAATTGTAAAGCAATTATCCTCAAAAAAAAAATAATCTGCATACCTACTCATTGAGGATCCTCTAAGCTTCTAGAGTCTAGTAACTCTATAATCTCTTTCAATGTTCTAGTCCCAGGTTTGACTGCTCTTTCATATATTACTATCATTGCATATTTTTGGTTACTCAGTCCTAGTCTACATGGCTCTTTATATTAAGTTGCACTAATTATAATATTGGAAAAGACCCTGATGCTGGGGAAGACTGAGGGCATGAGGAGAACAGGCCGACAGAGGATGAGATAGCTGGATGACGTCATCAACTCGATGGACATGAGTTCGAGCAAGCTCTGCCAGATGAAGGACAGGGCAGCCTGGTGTGCTTTCCATGGGGTCAAAAGAGTCAGGAACGAGTGAATGAATAAACAATATTAAAAATAACTGGTGTGACTTTTCTCTTTTTCCATCTGGAACCAGAGAGATAAAATTTAATTATGATTTTCACCAGAGCAAAAATATATTTTGAAAAATTACTAATGTTGTTATAATGAAGCCTAAGAGAAAGCTGGTATAGTTGAGACAGTGCAATATTTACATAAAGGCAGACACATTAACAGAAAATAATAGAAAGTCCAGTAACAGATACCCAGGTGCATACAGTCACATGATTTATGATGAATGACAATGTGGTAGAGATTTGATAGCTTTATCAAGAAAATGGGAGTAAACCCCCAAGTCACAGTGTCTCTGTGAGGATTAATATAATCAGTTTAAGCTCCAATCTACTGATAGTACTAAGTACATTTTACAGCTCAGTAGATGATAGCTATGCTATCAACTTATTACCTCTGACAAATTATTCTTCCTCTCATATAATTACTTGTTATTTCATTTGAAACAATTGCTCTTAAATAATTTCATTTATTTCTGAAATACAACATCTCCTGCTTCATGGTCCACAGATATTTTCTCCAGTTCTAATATATTTTCCACCCTTCACCACATTCATTTATCTCCTTGCAGTTTGTCCTTAAACAGCATTTTTCTGTATCAAAACTGCTGTATGAACTATAAATCCTTCCCTTCTTTCAAATGAATTTATATTCTATAGTTTAACTAGATCTGTTTATTTTTTTATTTATCTTTTTTTTTTATTAGTTTTGCCATACAATGATATGATATCACCATGGGTTTACATAAGCTCCCCCTCCAGAACCCCCCTCCCTCCTCCCTTCCACCCCCTCTCCCCGGGAAATCTCGTTGCACCAGCCCCGAGCATCAATCCTGGGCTGGCGATTGATTACACATATGATACTTAACATGTTTCAATGCCATTCTCCCATATCATCCTACCCTTTCCCTCATCCACAGAGCCCACGAGTCTATTCTATACATCTGCATTCCTTTTGCTGTCTCGCATGCTGGGTTCTCGTTACTGTCTTTCTAAATTCCATATATATGCGTTAATATACTGTATTGTTGTTTTTGCTTCTGGCTTACTTCACTCTGGATAAGGGGCTCCAGTTTCGTCCATCTGAGTAGAATTGCTTCAAATGAATTTTTTTTTAATGCTGAGTAATATTCCATTGTGTATATGTACCACAGCTTTCTTATCCATTCGTCAGTTTATGGGCATCTAGGTTGCTTCCATGTCCTGGCTATTGTAAACAAAGCAGCGATGAACATTGGGGTACACTTGGCTCTTTCAATTCTGGTTTCCTTGGTGTATATGCCCAGCAGTGGGATTGCTGGGTCATATGGCAGGTCTATTTGCAGGCAAGAATATACAATGGAGAAAAGACAACCTCTTTAACAAGTGGTGCTGGGAAAACTGGACAGCCACTTGTAAAAGAATGAAACGAACACTTTCTAACACCATACACAAAGATAAACTCAAAATGGATCAAAGATCTAAGCATAAGACAAGAAACTATAAAACTCCTAGAGGATAACATTGGCAAAACACTCTCTGACATAAACCAAAGCAGGATCCTACATGACCCACCTCCCAGAATATTGGAAATAAAAGCACAAATAAACAAATGGGACATAATTAAAATTAAAAGCTTCTGCACAACAAAGGAAACTCTAAGCAAGGTGAAAAGACAGCCTTCAGAATGGGAGAAAATAATAGCCAATGAAGCAACGGACAAACAATTAATCTCAAAAATATACAAGCAACTCCTGCAGCTCCATTCTAGGAAAATAAATGACCCAATCAAAAAGTGGGCCAAAGAATTTAACAGACATTTCTCCAAAAAGACATAAAAATGGCTAGCAAACACATGAAAAGATGCTCAACATCACTCATTATCAGAGAAATGCAAATCAAAACCACAATGAGGTATCACTTTACACCAGTCAGAATGACTGCAATCCAAAAATCTACAAGTAATAAATGCTGGAGAGGATGTGGAGAAAAGGGAACTCTCTTACACTGTTGGTGGGAATGCAAACTAGTACAGCCACTATGGAAAACAGTGTGGAGGTTCCTTAAAAAACTGCAAATAGACCTGCCATGTGACCCAGCAATCCCACTGCTGGGCATATACACCAAGGAAACCAGAATTGAAAGAGCCAAGTGTACCCCAATGTTCATCGCTGCATTGTTTACAATAGCCAGGACATGGAAGCAACCTAGATACCCATCAACTGACGAATGGATAAGAAAGCTGTGGTACATATACACAATGGAATATTACTCAGCATTAAAAAAAAATTCATTTGAATCAGTTCTACTAAGGTGGACAGAACTGGAGCCTATTATCCAGAGTGAAGTAAGCCAGAAGGAAAAACAACAATACAGTATACTAATGCATATATATGGAATTTAGAAAGATGGCAGTGAGAGCCCTGCATGCGAGACAGCAAAAGGAACGCAGAAGTAGATCTGTTTATTTTAATGGTATCCTAGATCAACAATTTTGATACAAAATTTTTGATACTGTATATAACTTTTCTGTTTATGGTCATGAGTATTACTAAATAAATTCATTATTTAGAGTCCTATATAATCTACCTAGAAACCAAAAGTTCAAATAACATTAAAGGGAGTGATCTCACTAATCCCACACGCTAGTAAAGTGATGCTCAAAATTCTCCAAGCCAGGCTTCAGCAATATGTGAGCTGTGAACTTCCAGATGTTCAAGCTGGTTTTAGAAAAGGCAGAGGAACCAGAGATGAAATTGCCAACATCCCCTGGATCATCAAAAAAGCAAGAGAGTTCCAGAAAAATATCTAGTTCTGCTTTATTGACTATGCCAAAGCCTTTGACTGTGTGGATCACGATAAACTGTAGAAAATTCTTAAAGAGATGAGGATACCAGAGCACCTGACCTGCCTCATGAGAAACCTGTATGCAGGTCAAGAAGCAACAGTTAAAACTGGACATGGAACAACAGACTGGTTCCAAATAGGAGAAGGAGTATGTCAAGGCTGTATATTGTCACCATGTTTATTTAAATTATATGCAGAGTACTTCATGAGAAACCCAGAGCTGGAAGAGGCACAAGCTGGAATCAAGATTGGCGGGAGAAATATCAATAACCTCAGATATGCAGATGACACCACCCTTATGGCAGAAAGTGAAGAGGAATTAAAAAGCCTCTTGCTAAAAGTGAAAGAGGAGAGTGAAAATGTTGCCTTAAAGCTCAACATTCAGAAAACTAAGATCATGGCATCTGGCCCCACCACTTCATGGGAAATAGATGGGGAAACAGTGTCAGCTTTTATGTTTTTGGGCTCCACAATCACTGCAGATGGTGATTTCCAGCCATGAAATTAAAAAATGCTTACTCCTTGGAAGGAAAGTTATGACCAACCTAGATACCATATTAAAAAGCAGAGACATTACTTTGCCAACAAAGGTCCATCTAGTCAAGGCTATGGTTTTTCCAGTGTTCATGTATGGATGTGAGAGTTGGACTATAAAGAAAGCTGAGCACCAAAGAATTGATGCTTTTGAACTGTGGTGTTGGAGAAGACTCCTGAGAGACCCTTGGACTGCAAGGAGATCTAACCAGTCCATCCTAAAGGAGATCAGTCCTGGGTGTTCATTGGAAGGACTGATGTTGAAGCTGAAACTCCAATACTTTGGCCACCTCATGTGAAGAGTTGACTCATTGGAAAAGACCCTGATGTTGGGAAGGATTGAAGGCAGGAGGAGAAGGGGATGAAAGAGGATGAGATCACTGGATGGCATCATCGACTCAATGGAGATGGGTTTGGGTAGACTCCGGGAGTTGGTGATGGACAGGGAGGCCTGGTGTGCTGTGGTTCATGGGGTCACAAAGAGTCGGACGCGACTGAACTGAACTGAACTGAAAAGGAGTGGTCAGCTCTTGGTAAATAGACATTATTCCTCAGTGTACTGGGAAAAACAAAGAAAGCAAATTTTTTTTCAAGCTATGCATGTCTTTTGTTTTTTCTGAGCCTAAATAGATTTCTCAATATGTATAAACACTAAAATGCCATTTATAATAACCCTAGACAATATTGTGTTCTTTTCTTTGGAACAGATTAGCTTTCTCTGATTTAAAATATTTAATAACATTTAATACATAATATAGCCATATGAGAAGACAGTCTCTGATCAGTTGTTTAAGAATGGTAATTATACTTGTTGCTATGGCTACTTCAAGGCATTAAAAATGTACAAAAATGCTAAAGTCTATTTCCTGTAACCACTTAGGTAGATCATCAACTGATAACACAACCAAGAATCATTTCATGAGCAAAATGTTTTATTTTCACAGCTGATTGCTGTGACAACTCGTATATATATTGATTTATCCATTTCTCTTATCTAGATGTCTATAAAAATAAAATCATCTTTAAATTGGATTTAGATCCATCTTGAGATTAGTATACTGCATCTAAATAAATACAATTTGCCCTTTCAATACATGTATGTAACTGGAAGTTTTAGTTTAAATGACCAAGTATAGAAACAGTGAACCTGAAAATCAGATAGCATTGTGAAAACCACATGATTTCAAGCAAGTCTCAGCTCACAGCATACAAGATAGTTAATGCAGCCGATTGATTTCTGTTTTCCTCACCAAAATTATTATTTTGTTTTACAACCCACTGAGCCTGAAAGCAAGCTGAACAGAACATAGTGAAGGTTACACTCTGTACTACTGAAAATATTATATAAAATACACTACTGAAAATTAACCATTATATCAAAATTTTCCCTGCATTTAATTTTCTTTTTTTTTTGCATTTAATTTTCATACTGGTATGCCAATAATACAGAGAAGGCAATGGCACCCCACTCTGGTACTCTCGCCTGGAAAATCCCAGGGACGGAGAAACTGGTGGGCTGCTGTCTATGGGGTCGCAGAGAATCAGACATGACTGAAGTGACTTAGTAGCAGCAGCAGCATGCCAATAATAAGATCATTTTTTCCAGGAATATAGTTTGGTAAACACGCAGCTGCAATGTTTCTCTTTGTACAAATTCTGCAAATTATGTTTTCTAAAAATAATTGAAGGACAATATTAACTCATTGTTTTATAAAATTAAATACTAAGATAAATACTAAGACCTCATTCCAGCTGCTATAAAAGCAGAATTATAAAATTTATTTCTTAAATACATGGACCTAATAATGTTTACAATGACAGTCAGCCATCTGCACATTTGTTTGAGAGAACACCTACGACCAATTTAAACGCATGGGTTCTGTAAGCTGAAAACATAATAATTTAGGATGAAATACATTTATAACACTCCTTTCCTCTCTGAAAGTTTACTTTCCTTAGCTACTTAGTTGGACATTACTTTACACATTAGTATACAAGATCTCCCCATAGTTTGAGAGAGAATGATGCTTGAAATTTTATAGATGATAAAATGATTTATGACTTTAACTTGAAATCTAAAATGTTTGTGAAGTTTCCAGAATGCTCATAAAAACTCTGGGGAGAAAAACTATAAACAACAAAGACACTTGCATCCACTATTTTTCTATAGAAATTAGTGAAGTCTTTAAGTTGATTGCTATTTTATTTGATGGCACTAAATAAATTCTTTCTGATTACTGGACTTTTATTTTGAAGTTATGCTAATCTTTTTTGCTGGTACAACACATCATTGCATAATAAAATGCTCACCTGAGAGTCTTTTAACAATTTTTAAAAAATTGTACAGCATTTGCTTCTAATTAGGCTTTTCAAAGTACAATATTAAATAACTGAATCCTTGCCATTTAATTTGTACTATCATTAATTTGTAATTTATCTGCAAATTCAGACTCAGGAATTGTTACCAGTGTCTGTAAAGCATTAAATCCTTCTGTTTCATGATTGACTCTCTTTATTGGGAGAACCGTGATATCATAGACTGGCTGGCTTTTCTCCAGATTACTGACAGCTCAAAAATTTTTCCTCAAACACTGTTGTGTGGACTTCATACATATCACAGATTTTCTGTGTGTGCTCTTAAACAGGCTTTGTTGAAGCAAGGGAATGGGATTTTATAGTTAATTTTCTGCCCTTATTCATGTAGGATACTCAAGGATATCTGAATTCAAAGTTGATAGCTTGATCCACCCTATTTTTGCTCAGACAGAAACTAGCAATCCTAAATGTAAGGGAGAAGTTATCTTTTCACCTTTCCATAATGCACAGCTACTGACACTGCTTGTTACACACCTCTTCCTGAAGGGAGCACACAACACATGTCTCTTCCAGGAAGAGGGCATGGCAGCTCACGCCAGTATTCTTGCCTGGAGAATCCATGGACCGAGGAGCCTGGCGGGCTACAATCCATGGAGTCGCTAAGAGTTGTATATGACTGAGCGACTTAGCATGCACTTCCGCGGTTATATTCAGGGCTGCAACTTCAGATTTGTTCTGCAAGCATTATATACTTAGATAACTTTGTGCTTTAAACTGTCTTACCATTTTGCTTATATTACAATGACTAAGGTAGAATTGTTTATATGTATCCTATCAGAATTCCAGACTAATAGCTGTACATGAAATTAATACTCATTAGTAGAGAATTCACTGATGTCTTGAACTGCTTGAGAATTCAGTCATATGCTACCACAGGCTCAAAAGAGAAAACTAAGCAAAGACAAAACTATGACTTGCCCATTTTGAAACTAACCATTACTTATGGAGAAATTCACTAAGCTACTGGTGGCCCAGACTCCCCCTGTGACCCAACAGCTGGAATATATACTGGGATGTGCGCTCTCCTTTATAGTGATCAGATATGATAGTATCAAATTCGATATGGTACACTGATGAACACGAAGGGGTCCTTCATTCAGGCCTTCTTTGGATGAGTTTTAGGGTCAGTGTGAGAGTTGTAAGAAGAAAATATTGCTTAGGTGTGCTCTTGTATTCTCTGTGAAAATCCCAAAGCACAGATGATTTCCCAAGAGGATATGATATTGCTACAAGAAGGATCTTTTTCCTATAAATTCAGATTGTGTAGGCCACTGGAATACAGTGGGTACAAATAGGACATGATAAGGGCAGATAAGAGACACTGTGGGCCCGGGCTGATTTGTGTTGATGTGTGGTAGGGGCCACCAGAGTGTTGGGAACAGACTGTCCTCCAATTAAAATAAATAGACAAAATTTTAAGAAATATATTTTTTAAAAAAAGATAACAGAAATGAGTGGTCTTCCCCAAGGTCCTGGTTGTAAACAGCAACCCTACTGGCTACTACAAACAAGCTGGTAAAATCTCCACTCAAAACTGGTAGGTGGACAATGTTAACATTTGAACTACAGAAATATTACTATTTGTGCAGCTTCTGTTTCTGGTAGCTTCCTATTTTCTAAAGTTATGACGATAGAGGGGAGCATATTTTCTTAAAAGATAAAATCTTGAAATTAATTTATCCACAAGTAACAAACTCAGAAATCAAACAGTTATCCAGCTATCCAAAACCAGAATGTAAATGAATTTAAACTCCTTACTCTCTTACTGATTTAAAATCAAATGTTAAAAAGAAGTAAGGGAAAGTAGTAGAAATAAACAATAAACTAATAATCTCCTTGAAAGTAAGAGTGGCTCAAATTTATGCTTTTACAGAAATAATGAATACATGCTATATATATAGTGAGAGACAAACTATATTTAGTTCCAATTATCATATAACATATAATAGTCTATATAATATATATAATATTATATGTATATAACAGTGTATATAATATGCTTCCCTGGTGGCTCAAATAGTAAAGAATTTGCCTGCAGTGTGGGAGACCTGGATTCAAGCCCTGAGCTGGGAAGATGCTCTTGAGGAGGGCATGGCAACCCACTCCAGTGTTCTTGCCTGGGGAATCCCCTGCACAGAGGAGCCTGGCGGGCTACAGTCCATGGGATGGCAAAGAGTCAGATACGATTGATCATATATATATATATACCACCTATGGTGCTGGAGAATACTTTCGAGAGTTCCTTGGACTGCAAGGAGATAAAAAAAGTCCATCCTAAAGGAAATCAGTCCTGAATATTCATTGGAAGGACTGATGCTGAAGCTGAAACTCCAATACTTTGGCCACCTGATGCGAAGAACTGACTTATTGGAAAAGACCATGAAGCTGGGAAAGATTAAAGGTGGGAGGAGAAGGGGGACGACAGAGGATGAGATGGTTGGATGGCATCACTGACTCAACGGACATGAGTTTGAGTAAACTCCAGGAGTTGGTGATGGACAGGGAGGCCTGGTGTGTTGCATACCATGGGGTTGCAAAGAGTCAGACATGACTGAGCAACTGAACTGAACTGAACTGAAAATGTCAGGCCACTGAGAATTAGAAATGGGTTTCTAGTTCAATCTTGTCTTTGCAGTAACTGGAATAATGCCTGAATCACAGCTGGTACTTAATAAATATCTGTGACATGACAGAATCTTCACTGATTCTCTAGTTCCTTATTTCTTTAAGCTCCTCCTCCCTTCAGTTTTATGTTTGCTCTCTGGAGCTCCAATCTCTTTTCCCACCCTAGTGCAGATGACTTTCTCTATGACAGTGCTGGGTGTCCCACCTTCTAACTTAAGCACTAATCAAGGCATTCTTCTCAACAAGCACAGCACTCATCCTAAAATTTAGGATTCATCCACGTTACTTCATAGGTAATTGTATACTTGTAGATTGCCTATATATTCACTAACATGTTTTGTCTGTGTGTTTGTAGACCCTTATCATCTAATTTTTAATCAAAGTACTCTATCAGCACACCAACCTTAACTATTTTATAGAAGTGTTTGAAATAGGCTATGTTTCTGCAACAATTTTCTGGTTTTGCTAAAATAATTTAAAAAATTTTAAGACCCTTAAGAATGATGCTAAATCTATTTCGTGTCCTATAAATGGAACAACAAAACCTGGATGTTATCTGCTGACAACATAGTTTACTGAATATTTTAGATTAATGTTGTCTTCATGCCTGCCAATATAGTATTTATTCTACAGCCCATTGATCAACAAGTATTTTCTAATTTCCTTAAGAAATACACTTCATAAGGCTATAGCTGCCAAAGATAGCAATGCCTCTGGGCAAAAATCAACTGAAAACCCTCTAGAAAGATGCCAACAAAGGTTCATCTAGTCAAAGCTATGGCTTTTCCAGCAGTCATGTATGGATATGAGAGTTGGATCATAAAGAAAGCTAGTGCCAAAGAATTGATGCTTTTGAACTGTGGTGTTGAAGAAGACTCTTGAGAATCCCTTGGACTGCAAGGAGATCCAACCAGTTCATCCTAAATGAAATCAGTCCTGAATGTTCATTGGAAGGGTGGATGTTGAAGCTGAGACTCCAATACTTTGGCCACTTGATGCGAAGAACTGACTCATTAGAAAAGACCGTGATGTTGGTTGGGAAAGATTGAAGGGAGGAGGAGAAGGGGACAACAGAGGATGAGATGGTTGGACGATATCACCAACTCGATGGGCATAAGTTTGAGTAAACTCTGGGAGTTGGTGATGGACAGGGAGGCTTGGCGTGTTGCACAGCACAGGGTTGTAAAGAGTCGGACACGGCTGAGTGAATTTCACTTCTTTTACTGTGAGTAAAACACTATCAAACAGCATTACATGCTATAGCAAAAAACCGTTTGTGAAAATAAGAGTCAACAGATACAGCAAACTTCATTGTTCTATTTTAAGAAATTGTCCCACCCACCCAAACCTTCAGCAGCTAGCACCCTGATCAGTCAGCAGCTGTCAACACTGAGGCAAGCCTCCCCACCAGCAAAACACTTATGACTTTCTGAAGCTTCAGATGATGGTTAGCCTTTAAGCAATAAAGTATTTTTTAACAAAGGTTTATACATTGTGTTTTTAGACACAATGCTATTATTGCACATAGAACAGACTAGAGAACAGTGTTTACCTGACTTTTATATGCTCTAGGAAGCTAAAAAAGTATGCTGTTTGTTTCATTGTGATATACAATCTATTGTGGTGGTCTGAAACTGAATTCATCATATCTCCAAGTTATGCCTGTATATGAATTATGCAGAGCAATGCTCGGCACACAAGTATTTCAAAGAAATTCTGGGCAACAGTGTCAGGAAAGCAAATGGCAAAATAAGCTGATGTTAGCAGAAAATTCCAAAGACCATAACATGTTTTTTTTTTTTTTTTTAATTTGTGAAACTACAAGGAGCTCGTTGACTCATTTCTGCTTTCCCCAACAGGCAAGCACATTCATAGTGAAGATGTAAATATCTGTAAATAATTAAGGGTAACTTAAACCAGTGCAGATGTTCAGCTGGTCCATTCTGCTGTGGCCATAACTGTTGTTAAATGTCAGCTTCTGTTCCAACTGGACAATTATTTTATGAGCTGTAGGTGAAGAGATACTAGAAGAGCATCTGGCCATGTTAAGTGATTTTCCATTTCCCAGGTCCAGACAAATGGCATTTGGGATGTTGGATACATTTCAAATGCAAATATTTAGCAATCACTTATTCTGAGTAATGTAAAATAGGAAAGGAGCCAGGTGATAATTTTTAAAGAGAGCAAAGTGGATTCTGAAAAGTACTGACCTAAGGCATACATGTTGAGTGAAAAAGTCCAGATACTATGCAAGGCAGTGGATACAAAATGATATACTAGACATGATTATTATGTTTGAGAAGTTTACATGTATTCTGTGAAAGAGTCAATAAATAGCTACAGTGTCACTTAGCTATAAAACTTATCAGCTAAAATTACAAAATACACGTCTGTGAATTTTTGGGAGAAAAAGTCAATACATACTAAAGGTTCAGGAATAAAAAGTTACACAAAATAATTTGATATTTTCATATAGGGCTCCCCTGGTGGCTCAGATGGTAAAGCATCTGCCTGCAATGTGGGAGACTCAGGTTCTATCCCTGGGTTGGGAAGATCTCCTGGAGAAGGAAATGGCAATGCACTCTAGTACTCTTGCCTGGAAAATCCTGTGGATGGAGGAGCCTGCTAGGCAATAGTCCAGGGGGTCGCAAAGAGTTAGACTCGACTGAGCAAGTTCACTTTCACTTTATATGTTATCTAGGTTGTGAAATATAGTTTCTTATTTATCTTTATCATTCAATTCTTCCATGTTCAAACCACAAGGTCCCTATTTACTAGGGACCATTAGTGGCCTTTTAAAGGAATTTCTACTCCAAAGATGATCTGCAAGCATTTATTCATAAAGTTCACACTGGAAAAATACATGATATGAAAGATTCAGCTTTTGTATCTCTCATCATCATCATAAACACTGTTCATTAGAATAATTAATTTAAAATGATTTTTAAATTTTTTGTGTAATGGTGAATGCACTGGTCATAGCAAACACCCTCTTCTAACGACATAAGAGACGACTCTACACATGGACATCACCAGATGGTCAATACCAAAATCAGATTGATTATATTCCCTGCAGATGGAAAAGCTCTTTACAGTCAGCAAAAACAAGACCTAGTGCTGACTGCAGCTCAGATTAACAGCTCCTTATCACAAAATTCAGGCTCAAATTGAAGAAAGTAAGGGAAACCACTAGACCATTAGGCTGTTCAGGTATGACCTAAGTAAAATCCCTTATGATTATAGAGTAAAAGTGACAAATATTTTCAAGGGATTAGATCTGGTAGACAGAGCACCTAAAGAATTATGGATGGAGGTTTGTAATGTGTACAAGAGGTGGTGACCAAAATCATCCACAAGAAAAAGAAATGCAAGAAGGCAAAGTGAGCCTTAGGAAGCATTACTGCAAACAAAGCTAGTGGAGGTGATGAAATTCCAACTGAGCTCTTTTAAATCCTAAAAGATGATGTTTCAAAAGTGCTACACTCAATATGCCTGCAAATTTGAAAAATTCTGGACTGGAAAAGGTCAGTTTTCATTCCAATCCCAAAGAAAGGCAATGCCAAAAAATGTTCCAATTACCATACAATGGCACTCATTTCACATCCTAGCAAGATTATGCTCAAATTCCTTCAAGCAAGGCTTCAGTAATACACAAACCAAGAACTTCCGGATGTGGATTCAGAAAAGGCAGAGGAACCAGAGTGCAAATTACCAACATCTGCTGGATCACTGAAAAGGCGAAGGAATTCCAAAAATACATCTACATCTGCTTCACTGACTATGTTAAAGCCTTTGACCATGTGGAGCACAACAAAGTGTGGAAAATTCTTAAAGAGATGGGAATACCAGACAGCCTTACCTGCCTCTTGAGAAACATGTGTGCAGGTCAAGAAACAATGGATAGAAGCACACATGGTTCAAAAGTGGGAAGGGAGTATGTCAAGGCTGTATCATCACCCTGCTTATTTAATTTATATTCAGAGTACATCATGTGAAATAATAGGCTGGATGAAGCACAGCTGGAATCCAGATGGCTGGGAGAAATATCAACAACCTCAGACATGCAGATGATACCACCTTAATGGCAGAAAGCAAAAGGAACTAAAGAGCCTCTGGATGAGGGTCAAAGTGAAAAGTGAGAAAGCTCGCTTAAATCTCAACATTCAAAAAATGAAGATCACGGCATCCCGTCCTGTCTCTTCAAGGAAAATAGCAGGAGAAAATGTGGAAGTAGTGATAAACTTTATTTTCTTGGGCTCTAAAATCACTGCAGATGGTGACTGCAACCATGAAATTGAAAGACACTAACTCCTTGAAAGAAAAGTTATGACAATCCTAGTTAGCGTATTATTGAGACATCCCTTTGCCAACAATGGTCGGTGTAGTCAAAGCTATGGCTTTTCCAGTAGTCATGTACGAATTGTGAGAGGGACCATAGGAGGTTGATCACTGAGGATTTGATGCTTTTGAACGGTGGTGCTGGAGAAGACTCTTGAGAGTCCCTTGGACTGCAAGAAGATCCAACCAGTCCATCCTAAAGGGGATCAGTCCTGGGTGTTCATTGGAAGGACTGTTGTTGAAGCTGAATCTTCAATACTTTGGCCACCTGGTGCGAAGAGCCAACTCCTTGTAATACCCTGATGCTGGGCAAGATTGAGGGCAAGAGCAGAAGTGGGTGACAGAGGACCAGATGGTTGGATGGTGTAACTGACATAATAGACATGAGTTTGAGCAGACTCTGGGAGATAGTGAAGGACAGGGAAACCTGGCATTATGCAGTGGATCTGTTTGCAAAGAGACACAACTTAACGACTGAACAACAATGGGGAGAACAGTCTAGACTATTTAGAACATGGCACGAGACTCTGAATATAACGTTGTATATTGCTCTTGATCCACAGATGGCTTGTGTCACAGCCCTGTTTGTAGCACACCCTGATTATCTATCTTACTGTGACACATAATTGAATCCGGCCATTGGAAATCCTCATGAAGCTTTTTTGTAAGGTGTCTTTAAATAAGACAGAGGGCTGAGGATATGCCAGATTCATATAACAGGTTTAAAACTGTGTTTATCTTTTAATAAATGTCAGAAGGCAAGGCAGAAGTAGATTTGACTTGACTAAGACTATACTTCTGTATAAGCCAGATGACAAGATTGTAGGAATAGCTTACCTTTGTCTAATTCTATTCACCTCTACAAATAATTGCCTAATTAGGTCAAATGGCAGTGTTTTTCTTTCCTAATTATATAGTCTCTTAGACTTCTTCTCTGTTATATACCTGAAGAGACTTAGCAAGCAGCATGTAATACTGTATAAATACATATTTTTAATAAATGACAGAATAATTTAAATTAATACTCTTGAGAAAGTAATCATAAACTTTCATAAAATCATATTAGAATTTTAGAAATTTGGGTTAGTAAATAAGCATATTCTTAAATAGCTGTGTCCATGACAACTGTCTAATAAAATGTAGCAGACAAAGTATCATGTGATTCTATTACTTTATAACTTTATTTCTATATCCAGAATCTTGCATTTCTCTTTTCAAAATGTTGTTTTGGTAAGAACACTTGAGATTTATCCTCTTTAAAAAATTTTAAGTGTACAATGCACTGTTGCTGACTACAGGGTAATGTTGTACAACAGGTCTCTGGAACTGTGAGGTTCTTCCCATTTAATTAATATGTCTATTAATTAGTTGCTTCCTATTTCCCCTCCCCCTACCTCCAATTCTACTCTTTGATTCTATAAATTCAACTATTTTAGATAACTCATATGAGTGGACACATGCAGTATTTTCCTTTCTGTGAGTGGCTTACTTCTCTTGGCATCCTATCCTCAAAGTCCCTCCATGATTTATGCATATTGCAGATTTCACCTCCTTGTTAAGGCTGAGTAGTATTCCATTGTATGTGTCCACCATGTTCTCTTCATCTATTCACCTGTTACTGTAAGTTGTTTCCACATCTTGACTATTGCAAACAGTACTGCAATGCACACGGCCCTTTATTTTAGTTTATGAGCTTTACACTATGTAGACAGATATTGTTGAGAAATTTGTCTTGCTACATTAGTAGCAACTGTCTATATTCCTTTAGACAGTTGCTATTGCTTTTCTGTCAACTGACAAGTCTAAAGAGAAAGACTACTTCTATTAAAATATAACCATATTCTAGGGCTTTCCTGATCGATCAGTTGGTAAGGGATCCGCCTGCAATGCAGGAGACCCCAGTTCGATTCCTGGGTTGGGACAATTTGCTGGAGAAGGGAGAGGCTACCCACTCCAGTGTTCTTGGGCTTCCCTTGTGGCTCAGCTGGTAAAGAATCTGCCTGCAATGAAGGAGGCCTGGGTTCGATCCCTGTGTTTGAAAGATCCCCTGGAGAAGGGAAAGGCTACCCACTCCAGTGTTCTGGCCTGGAGAATTCCATGGACTATATATACAGTCCATGGGGTCATAAAGAGTCAGACACGACTAAGCGACTTTCACTTTCACATATTATAGAAAAACTTAAAAACATGTCAATATTGCTTTAATTCTAAGTCAAAACATGATATCTAATTTCTCCTTCATTAATTACCTATGAGTAATAACAGACTAAGTATAAATAATTAAAATTTATAAGTCCAGATTCTCTTATCAAAGTACTTAAAAAATTGTGACAGAGAATATATGCACAAGTATGCACACACACACACACACATGTATATACTTGAGAGACATATCTCATATATATGAGTGAGGATTCTTTAATAGTTTGTAACCTGAAGTATAAAATACATGGATATAATTTCATGCTTATATAAAGGATTGAATAAATGAATGAGGTAAGAAATGTTCTTACAGGAAAATTATAAATTTTGAAAAAAATTGCATTTTAGTAGATAGAACTTAATTCTTCTCCTCATTAATATTGTCTGCATTTGGTGACTTGGTTCCATAGAAGATAATGAGTAAAAGCAAAAATTGAAACTTTACAGTAGAGAAACTTAAAGTTCAGCCAAGTGATCAAGCTTAATGTCACAATAATAAGTCATGTTGTTATCATACATCTTCTGACACGATGAAATAAGAAGTACAAGTCATGTTTATGGGATTCTTTTTTTTTTTTTAAACTCCTTACCTCCAGGCTTATCATGAGAAAAACATCAAATAAACCCAAACTCACTACCTGACCAGTGCACTTCAAAACTTCAAGGTCATGAAAAACAAGCATAAGAAACTGTCACAGAGAAGGCTAAGGGCCTATGATGACCACATATGATTTGAAAACCCTAGATCCTAGAACAGGACAAACCACGTTAACAGAAACCAGTGTTAATAACATGAATTCTGCAATTTTAGCTAATAGTAATGCACCAAAGTTAATTTCTTAGTTTTGATAAATATACCATGACTTTCTTAACATTTGGGGAAATTTGCATGAATGGTATATAGGTATTGATTCTCTGTTCTACCTTTGCAATATTTCTCTAAAATTATTCCAAACAAAATGTTTGTTAAACTTTGTTTTTAAGCAAGAGTAGAACAGAGAGGGTTATGTTGGTGACAGCTAGGGTAGGATTTGTTTGGTAAGTCATACAGAAAGCAAAGATTAAAAAACAGTAAGAGAACTAATTTCAAGTATCACCCACTCCTTTTCTTTCTTAAGGCAGTGTTGCCTTGCCAATCACATCCTTCTTGTCACAATAGAGATTGCCAGGTTTTTGATGACACATTAAAAATAAACTTTTCATAGTTCTTTCTGAATCACTAGTATTTGACACAGTAGACTTTAAATACTTTTGGATTTTTCTATTCAAAATCACGCTGAACTGATTAACATTTAAGATGAAAATTGGCAAACTTGGCAATTCTTTTGAACAGTCCAAGCTGCATTTGTACCTTGGTAAGTAGTATGCTTTGGTAAATTCTGGTAGCCAAATGAGATCATCATGGCAACCATGCATCACCACTCCATTTCTGGAATTCTCTGACTTTGTACATTTATTTTGTTTTCCCTTCTGGCTCTAAACCATTTCTCTCTGGCTGAAAATATGGAAGAGTTTGTTTGCTGGTTGGTTCCCCTAGAAAATAATTTAATATGTGTTTCACAGATGTCTCCTTACATTGGCCCGAGGAGATACAGATGTTTAACTCTGCCTATTTCCGACAGAGCAGAAATATTCTGAATATTCTTTGGCTGTTGTTTTCCTGTAAAATTCTTAGTTAACATTTCTTGAAACCCAACCACATACAGTTAAATATGAACATGTCTATCACAGTATTTAAGAAAAAGGTCTAAAAATGAGGGTTCACTTTTAGCAAACTCATTAATTTTCACTCATACATATGGGTGTGTATACATATATATATATATATATATGTATGGGTGTGGATATATATGGACATATACATGTATATGATCATAATACATATAAATGTAAAGACCCTGGCGTCTATATCATCTCAAAATGTAAGTGCTATTAACAATCTAATGTACAAGTCCATGTGTATAACCATGATTTGAAAGTTATATATAAAAACTATAATAAGAAGTACAGTGTGCAAGAACTAAGTTAAATGAAATTGAGTAAACAGAGGATCCGGGCATGACCGTTATAGTCTTTAGGGGTTCACATTCACTGGGATTCACAATCAGTCTCATTCTCTGCTATTGCCTTTTACAATTATTGACAATTTTATCTTTGAACATGTGCTTTGAAAACGAAGCAAGTATGTGAGAAAAGGAGATATGGATGGTGAGAAAATGGAACACGTGTGTAAGCAGAGGCGGTACGTACGCTGTTTGTCCACTATTCCTCGCTAGCCCATGCACGTATCGCAGGCCCAGTGCCTTACAGGAGTGAACACAACTGCAGTACAATGGCTACTTGTGGGGTTCAGCGAGATCAAAACCAGCATCAAGGCTGTGAGCTTCCTCTATGACTGAAAAAGCACAGGTAACAACAGCCTTAAAGAGCCCTGCTTCCTGTTCCAAGCAGCGCTTGCTTTACACACAGAAAGGCAAAGCCATTCTCAGAAACACAAACAGCCAAGGGAACTTAATTCTTTTCACTTGTAATTCCCCTATATTACATAATGATAGGCTGAAAAATGATGACATAGGATGAAACATAAAGATGGAGCAATCCAGAGTTACTCTCTGAGCTCTTCTTCCTCATCAGTAAACCCAAAGCAGAGTCTTAGTATTCAACATGCTGGTTTGTATCAAAAGCAAAATGAAAAGTCATGTTATTTTTGTGCAATTTTTATAGTAACAATGAAATATGCATATGTATGATGAGCTAAAAATTATGTAATTTTAGTTACTCCACAGATTATATGCTCTTATATTTGCACTGAAACTGTCATAGTACAATGAAAAGATGAATAAAAACCTTAATGACAACCTCTTAAAATTTTAATTTTTCTTTACTTAGGATGACATTAAATACCAACTAAAATTCAACATGACAATTAAAGAGAGCTCACAGGAGAGTGGAAAATGCTTTTTATTTTAGTAAAACTTTAATTACACTTTTTAATAAATTATTTGCTGCTATTACTGTTTGCTGTATACTACTATTTGGAGAACTTTAGTTTCTGTTTATGATAAATGTGACTTGGCTTGTTTTAAAAAGAGACTCCTCGGGGCTGGTGCACCGAGATGTCCCAGGGGGAGGGAATCGGGAGGGAGGAGGGAGGGGGTTCTGGAGGGGGAGCATATGTAAACCCATGGCGGTTTCATGTCATTGTATGGCAAAACCAACACGATAAAGTAAATTAAAAAAAAAAAAGAGAGAGACTTCAACCATGAGAAGGAGCATATCAGAGTATTGAAAGAAAGCACTTTGTAGACAAACAAGTCTTATTTTCATTTACTAGCTCCATGAAACTGTACAATATAGAAATTATGTAAATCCCCCAGTTATACATCTTGTTTTCTTATTTGTAAAAAGGGAACATAAGGATAACCATGATGGTGTGTTTATTTACCTAGAGCCAGACGTCTTGGAGTGCGAAGTCATATGGGCCTTAGGAAGCATTACTACAAAGCTAGTGGAGGTGATGGAATTCCAGCTGGGCTATTTCAAATCCTAAAAGATGATGCTGTGAAAGTGCTACACTCATCATGTCAGCAAATTTGGAAAACTCAGCAATGGCCACAGGACTAGAAAATGTCAGTTTTTATTCCAATCTCAAAGAAGGCAATGCCAAAGAATGTTCAAACTACCACACAATTAATTGCACTCATTTCATATGCTTGCAAGATTATGCTAAAAATCCTTCAAGCTAGGCTTTAGCAGTACATGAAACTAGAACTTTAAGATGTACAAGCTGAATTTAAAAAGACAGATGAATCAGAGATCAAACTTCCAACATTCACTGGATCATAGAAAAAGCAAGGGAGTTCCAGAAAAACATCTACTTCTGCTTCATTGACTATACTAAAGCCTTTGATTATGTGGATCACAACAAACTGTGGAAAATTCTTAAAGAGATGGGAATACCAGACCACCTTAACTGTATCCCAAGAAATCTGTATGTAGGTCAACAAACAACAGATAGAACCACACATGGGACAACATTCTTGTTCAAAATTGGGAAAGGAGTATGACAAGGCTGTATAATGTTACCCTGCTTATTTAACATCAAATGAAATGCTGGGCTGAATGAGTCGCAAGCTAGAATCCAGATTGCTAGGAGAAATACCAACAATCTCAGATATGCACATAATACCACTCTAAATGGCAGAAAAAGATGAGGAACTAAAGAGCCTCTTGATGAAGGAGAAAGAGGAGACTGAAAAAGCTGTCTTAAAATGCAGTACTCAAGAAATTAACATCATGGCATCTGGTCCTATTGCTTCATAGCAAATAGATGGGAAACAATGGAAACAGTGACAGACTTTATTTTCTTGGGCTCCAAAGTCACCATGGATGGTGACTGCAGCCATGAAATTAAAAGATGCTTACTTCTTGGAAGAAAAGCTATGACAAACCTAGACAGTGCTTTAAAAAGCAGAGACATCACTTTGCTGACAAGGTCTGTATAGCCAAAGCTATGGTTTTTCCAGTAGTCATGTATGGATGTGAGAGTTGGACTATAAAGAAAGCTGAGTGCTGAAGAATTGATGCTTTTGAACTGTGGGTGTTGGAGAAGACTCTGGAGAGTCCCTTGGAGTCAATTGACTTCAAGGAGTCAATCCTAAAAGACTGGCCAGCTGATGCAAATTGCCCACTCATTGGAAAAAAGAGCCTAATGCTGGGAAACAGTGAACAGAAAATGAAAAGTGGTTAACAGAGCATGACGTGGTTGGATAACGACAACTCAGTGAACGTAAGTCTCAGTAAACTTCGGGAGACAGTGAAGGACAGGGAAGCCTGGCATGCTGCAGGCCTTGGGCTCTCAAAGAGTCGGACATGACTTAGTGACTGAACAACAGTGCCTATAAAGTTTTATGTAACATATAGATTTGTGATGACAACAAAAGAAAAATAGATATAAATGAGATGAATTCATAAAATGAGCAATTATTAAGAAAGAGGTCATTTTATGGCCACTTACATTTAGAATTTAACTTAGATTATAGATAAAGAAATCAGAAGTTATGAAAGATAAAGGGAAAAATCTAAAACAAGTGCAAATAAATGCTCCCTGATATCTGTTCATTCTCTCTATATATTCACTCATACATATTCTCCATATGTGTGTATGTGAAATCATACAGATCTCATTCATTCATATAGATTTCATTAATTTATACAGATTCTCCTTACAGATATATTCTCTCTAGAGATATTCTCAGAAAACCCTGTGACAAGGGAGATGATTTGAGCCATAAACCTGGTCTACATTCCCAGTCTTAATTACTGGTAGTAAAGAAGATTTTTTTTAATCATTATTGTTATTTTGTATCTAGTTTGTTGTTATGTATCTGGCTCCCAGTATCTTCTGGGAGAAACAGAGGTATGACTAAATTTCTTTGCAAGAACAAAGTCGCCTAGTGTTCACAGTGCTTTATGTTGTGGCCCTGACACAGTTAAAGTCCTTTGCTTGTTCACGTCTATCTTGCTTTATTTTTAAGTCAAGTTAAGCAATTTCTTGATCCTAGAATAAACTTCACTTCTTTCCTGCACCTATTCAAAGACCTTTTCATTTCACCACTATTTTACTATCTTACTTTACATTTCACTTTTTCCTCCTATCTTTAAGGTGATGTTATTTATTAACGTGTCAATCAATTATTATGTATCTGAGAAACCTGTTCCTACTTTATTTCCTGCCTTATTAATTACTATGTGCATACATATTCATCTCATTTTAGTAGACCACAAATTCATCAATGGCAATACCCAAGAATATGTTTGTTTGGGTTTTTTTCCAATCTTCTTGAGAGCTTTGAATACAGTAAGCATTTAATAAGTATGTGCTGAATATTTTTTTTGGTCAACTGTACATTTCAGTTTACTTGGGCTAGGGACTCAGTTGCTTAATCTCTGTGTTGAGTTTTTTTTTTTCATAAAAGGGTTTATGTGAGTTCAGTTAAGTTTACTGATATTCATTTTGAAAAATAAAAACATGAATTTCATATTAGTACCTGAAACTGTACTTTTGATGTCAAAGTTATAAATCAATTTTCATGTTGTTTTGTAATCCCTATTCAAAGATAATATATGTGCTTTTGAAGACGTTTAACCACTATGACATGAGAACAGTGCTTCTTTAAATTCTCTAATTAAAATATATATTTAAGTTGTTTATTTTTAAAATTTCTTTGAGTGCAAGCATGGGAAAATAAACAAACATGTCACTTAATAACATGAGAAAGAGAATGCTTGGTCAAGCAAAATTTTAAATCTTGTCTTTAAACTTAGGAGGCTTAGTAAGTTCAGATGTGTTTGGTGGGAGTCCTGTCTCTAAATCTTGCTGTTGTCAACAAACATTAATGTGTGTGGAGTTATTCTTTCTTGCGTGA
Organism: Antilocapra americana; assembly: GCA_007570785.1. Classification (NCBI taxonomy): domain Eukaryota; kingdom Metazoa; phylum Chordata; class Mammalia; order Artiodactyla; family Antilocapridae; genus Antilocapra; species Antilocapra americana. The sequence continues at coordinate 10,342,708 of ML660765.1, read as the reverse complement.
CCTTCAAAGATCCTCTTTACACATGCTTATCAATTCTTAGACATTTTATTTGCTTTTATATTGGTATGTAGAACTTAAGAAAAATGCATGCTACCATTAGACTTTAAGAATCATTATAGTTAATAAATTGTGGTACAGATATATACATATATATATATGTTACTAGTAGAAGTTCTATTTCCAAGAGCTTCTTGGTCATATAAGTTCAGTTCAGTTCTGTCACTCAGTTGTGTCTGACTCTTTGCAACCCCATGGACTACAGCATGCCAAGACTCCTTGTCCATCACCAACTCCTGGAGTTTACTCAAACTCATGTGCTTTGAGTCAGTGATCCCATCCAACCAACTCATCCTCTGTCATCCCCTTCTCCTCCCACCTTCAATCTTTTCCAGCATCAGGGTCTTTTCCAATGAGTCAGTTCTTTGCATCAGGTGGCCAAAGTATTGGAACTTCATCAACTTCAGCATCAGTCCTTCCAATGAATATTCAGGACTGATGTCCTTTAGGATGGACTGGTTGTATCTCCTTGCAGTCCAAGGGACTCTCCAGAGTCTTCTCCAACACCCACAGTTCAAAAGCATCAATTCTTCAGCACTCAGCTTTCTTTATAGTCCAACTCTCACATCCATACATGACTACTGGAAAAACCATAGCTTTGGCTATACAGACCTTGTCAGCAAAGTGATGTCTCTGCTTTTTAAAGCACTATCTAGGTTTGTCATAGCTTTTCTTCCAAGAAGTAAGCATCTTTTAATTTCATGGCTGCAGTCACCATCCATGGTAATTTTGGAGCCCAAGAAAAGAAAGTCTGTCACTGTTTCCACTGTTTTTGTTATCTATTTGCATGAAGTGATGGGATCAGATGCCATGATGTTTTCTGAATGTTGAGCTTTAAGCCAACTTTTTCACTCTCCTCTTTCACTTTCATCAAGAGGCTCTGTAGTTCTTCGCTTTCTGCCCTAAGGTTGGTGTCATGTGCTTATCTGAGGTTATTGATATTTCTCCTAACAATCTTGATTCAAGTTTGTGCTTCATTGAGCTCAGCGCTTCCCATTGATGTACTCTGCATGTAAGTTAAATAAGCAGGGTGACAATATACAGCCTTGACGTACTCCTTTTCCTATTTGGAACCAGTTCATTGTTCCATGTCCAGTTCTAACTGTTGCTTCGTGACCTGCATACAGATTTCTCAGGAGGCAGGTCAAGTGGTCTGGTATTCCCATTTCTTTAAGAGTTTTCCAGAGTTTGTTGTAGTCCACTCAATCAAAAGCTTTGGCATAGTCAAATATACATATGACCAAGTCTAGAGAAATAAATCTGGGAACCCTCAATATATTAGTACTATGAACCTGGTAATAGAACTTCTACTAGTCACATGATAGAATAACAGCAGACAGATTTTCCTTCCTACTCTAAACAACTTAAAAAAAAATACTGAAACTACGAAATAGAATCTTTCAAATATTCTTTGCGACCCCATGGACTGCAGCATGCCAGGCTTCTCTGTCCTTCAATATCTCCCAGAGATTGCTCAAATTCATGTTCATTGAGTCAGTTATTAGACAACCCTACAATTATTCTTAAGAGAAAATATGTTAAGAGTGGTCAACCAGTCACTATCACATTTAACTACACAAAGTATATCTTATGTGAATTTTTAATTCATGTTTTTATAGCTTTGAGTAAGAAGTTACTTAGTATTTCTTTCTTCTGAATGAAATGTGCAAAAACAGGAAACATGGATGAGTCCCTCAACAGGAACTTAGATTATTGATTTCATGAACTGGAAAGGATGTTTTCAGGAAAGTTTATGTAGGCTATACCTACATTGAAACATCATTTCAGATGCCTCAAACAGTTATAGTCAGTTCACTGTATAAAAAGTATTAGGAATTATCAGGACAGATAAGCAGAACCAGCTTGCAAATGACTCTGCCTTCTCAATATAAAGGTTTAAATCTGACTTTCCACCCCATGATCTTCTCTCTTTTCTGTGTAAGTTGCCCTTGTAGTTAGGTGAGGCAATCTTATGCAATCAGCACCTGAACTCCTGCCTGGATTGCAAAATGCACACATTTTGCTCACAAACATGTCATGTTCACATCAGTAGACGTGTTGAATAAAAATACTGCATAGGTTCTACCCAAGCAAATCTGGAGAAGGGCAAGATTTCTAGTACTATCTAAACCCCAGCCACAAAAGAATGTGGAGATAAACATAAAGAGGATTTGGCCCACAGAAAACTGTGATCACCATAATAGGTACCATGTATGTGTGTTAAAGAAATCCATATAGATATACCTGCTTGAATTGCCACTTAAAATTGATTCCATATGACAAAGTATCCAGTACAGCACCTTCCTAGTTTCATAAGTTATTAAGCTACACAAACAGAATAGCATTTAAACATTACATGTTATTCTGTCCATATAGATCATGTATGAATGTGAGAGTTGGATTGTAAAGAAGGCTGAGTGCCAAAGAATTGATGCTTTTGAACTGTGGTGTTGAAGAAGACTCTTGAGAATTCCTTGAACAGTAAGGATATCCAGCAAGTCCATCCTAAAGGAAATCAGTCCTGAATATTCATCGGAAGGACTAATGCCGAAGCTGAAACTCCAATACTTTGGCCACCTGATGTGAAGAACCAACTCTGGAAAATACCCTGATGCTGGGAAAGATTGAAGGCAGGAGGAGAAGGGGATGACAGAGGATGAGATGGTTGGATGGCGTCACTGACGTGATGGACATGAGTTTGTGTAGGCTCTGGGAGCTGGTGATGGACAGGGAAGCCTGGCGTGCTGCAGTCTATGGGGTCACAAAGAGTCGGACATGACTGAGTGACTGAACTGAGCTGTTATTCTGTCAGATATCCCTAGTTAAAAGATCTCAAGGAAGTACTAACAGGCAGCAAACACAGTAGAAATTTTTATATTTTAACATTTCTCTATATTACAACTCTATAACTGCAACTTAAAAGTCATTTTTCAATGATTTGTGAATTTTCAAAACAATCTCAGATTAATAGTGCTAGAAATGATATAGATCCTGCTAATATACTTAGAATATTCAAAAGAAAGCCAGTTTTCCAAAGAAGACAAGATATTTTGATAGTTTCACAATTCTTTATTGAAGAGATTTCAACTGAAGGACTCCTGTGATCCCACTTGTTTTTTCTAGCCTCTCCACTTTAACAAATATACTTGTAATAGCCACCTAGATAATTTTCCATTCTCACCTCCAAGCCCTTTGCCAAACCAGATAATATGCTTGGAAACACCTACTTTCTCTTCCTGGGATGTCATTTCTTTTTTTTAATCAGACATACCCTAAAACTTCATAATCCTTCTGGAAATTTGCTAGTGTAATCAGCAGAAAGACACCAGCTATTTTGAAATCAGTCTCTCAGAAGGAAGACTTCACACAATGATTCCCTGGGCACTTCATCTAAATTACAATTGGCCCTCTGTCCACAGCTCTGCATCTAAGGATTCAACCAACTGTAGATGGAACGGGGTTGGTTGGATCCAAGGATGCAGAAGCCTCGTCAGTTATGCAGGGCTGACTGGACCATGCCATCTTATCTAAGGCACTTGAGCACCTTTGAAATTTGGTATCCATGGGTTTCCTGGCACCAGTTCTCTGTGGACACTACCATGACAGGAAGTAATTTTCAGGTCCTACTCTGAAATGTACCTTGGCATAAAGTCTACTTATTCTTACTGTTTCTATTTTATCACCTTTTCTACTTTTTAAATGTCTTTTGTTCATATGTATGGTTTCTCCCTTAGATTTATTAGGTAATACTCAAAATCTTTCAATACAGACTTCAGTAGTAAGTGAACCGACAAATTCCAGATGTATAACCTCGATTTATAAAAGGCAGAGGAACCAGAGATCAAATTGCCAACATTCGCTGGATCATAGAAAAAACAAGGGAATCCCAGGAAAACAACTACTTCTGCTTCATTGACTATGGTCAAACCTTTGACTGTGGATCACAACAAACTGTGGAAAATTCTTAAAGAAATGAGAATACCAAACACCCTTCCTACCTTCTGAGAAACCTGTATGCAGGTCAAAAAGCAATAGTTAGCATGGATATGAAACAGCTGATGGGTTCAAATTGGGAAAGGAGTATGTCAAGGCTGTATACTGTCACCCTGCTTACTTGATTTGTATGAAGAGTAGAAATGCTGGGCTGGATGAATGACAAGCTAGACTATAGACTGCCAGGGGAAATATCAGTAACCTCATATATGCAGATGATACCACTCTAACGGCAGAAAGAGATGAGGAGCTAAAGAGCCTCTTGAAGGTGAAAGAGGAGAGTGAAAACATTGGTTTAAAACTCAGCATTCTATAAAAGAGGATATAGCATCCAAGCCCATCACTTCATGACAAATAGAACTGGGGAAAGTGGAAACGGTAACAGACTTTATTTTCTTGAGCTCCAAAATCACTGCAGATGGTGACTGCAGCCATGAAATTAAAGGACATTTGCTTCTTGGAAGAGAAGCTATGTCAACTTCGGAAGAAAAACTATGTCAAACCTAGACAGTGCTTTTAAAAGCAGAGACATCACTTTGCCAACAAAGGTTCATCTAGTCAAAGCTATGGTTCTTCCTATAGTCATGTATGGATATGAGAGAGCGGCCATAAAGAAGGCTGAGCACCAAAGAACCTACCTTTCAAACTGTGGTGCTGGTGAAGACTCTTGAGAGTCCCTTGGACAGCAAAATCAAACCAGTCAATCCTAAAGGAAATCAATTCTGAATATTCATTGGAAGGACTGATGCTGAAGCTGAAGCTCCAAAACTTCAGCCACCTGATGAGAAGAACTAATTCACTGAAAAATGAATATGGGAAGAGTAGAATTGCTGGGCTGGGATTTCTTCTGGGAAAGACTGAAGGCAGGAGGAGAAGGGGATGACAGAGGATGGGATGGTTGGATGGCATCACCGACTCAATGGACATGAGTTTGAGCAAGCTCCGGGAGTTGGTGATGGACAGGGAGGCCTCACGTTCTGCAGTCCCATGGGGTTGCCAAGAGATGGACATGACTGAGCAACTGAACTAACTGACTCATGCTGAAACTGACGCGCCAATACTTTGGCCACCTGATGCCAAGAGCTGACTCACTGGAAAACACTCTGATGCTGGGAAGGATTAAAGGCAGGAAAAGGGGACAACAGAGAATGAAATGGTTGTATGGCATCACTGACTCAATGAACATGAGTTTGAGCAAAATCTGGGAGATCGTGATGGACAGAGAAGCCTGACATACTGAGGTCCGTGGGTTCCAAGTAACAAGAATTATGTATCACGGCTTCTTTAGATTTATTGGATTACTAGAAGCCATGAATATTATGCTTAACTCCAGAAAAATCTGTTTCTCTCTAGTCCTCACAAATATGCTCATGAAATGTCTTTTGAGGTAGGAAAAAAAATGATCAGTATTCTACATTGGTGGAGACTGTTTTTTGAACCTCCAAGGAGGCAACAGATAACCTCAGAGAAAAATGTTTTCATGCAATTTCTCCATACATTTTAAAGGAATTAAAAAAAAACAAAAAGTCTACTGCCCAAAGGAAGCAAGTTTCTATTGCCCCAGAATGTATAATTTCAGAATCTTAGAAGTTATTTTCTATGTCCTTTTTCTGAAGGGTTTATTTAACAATATAACCATTGCTGTCACTTATTATTGGTTAAATTGTTGAATTTAAAGATTGTATCCATAATCCCATGTGGAATATCTATCTTTTTAAATTGAAACTTGAGGCATTTACTTGTCTTGTTTGTTCTTCTTTTGGTAGAGAATGAGGAACGGTTGCTACGGAAACCGAATTATTCTCCCAGTGCATTTGTACTTTCATCAGATGCTCACTCTGACAGTGAGTTCTGCCTTCTGAATGTCTTTTACAACCATGGCTAATTACAAAACCTGTAACAATTCCATCCAGCTGCCCTAAAGGTTAATACAAAACTTGTAGTACTGAAGAAAATGTGGATTGCCAAAACAATTCTGAAGGAGAACAGAGAAAAACAAGTAATTACATTTTGAAATCTATAGTCAAAAATATTAAACTCTAAATTATCTGTAGCAGTTTGGGTTTATGAATTACCTTTGGGGAATGAGAGGAAAAAAAACACATCAGTTTTCTCTGTCTTCATTTTTCTCCACTTTTGAACCAAGGTTCTTCACAAATATTTAGAAGTAAAATGTTATATTGGTTTTTAATTACTTGGCTTTTCAACCAGAGAATTTAACTCTTGAATCAGGGGAAGAAGTTACAATCACAACATTTGAATCTTCTACAGCATGAACTAGGTTTTTATCTCTGACTAACTGTTAACTTCCTAAAGCATTATGTGTGCTAAATCTGCAACATATACTTATTAAAAACAAACCCAAATATTTAATGCCTTTGTTATTTTTAAAGAGTCAGTTTTTACAAAGAGAAAAAAGTGGAATATGTTGAACCTAAAAAAGAACTTTTGAAAAATAAATAGAGCAGATTTTTTTAATCAGCAAAAGAGGAAACTAAAGTTGAAATTTCTAAAAACTAGAGTAGAAAAGTAAATAACAAGACCATAGAAGTGAAAAGAGAAGTAAATAGAGAAAAGTCCAGGAGGCAACAATATTCAATTTCGCCCTCAACACTCCCACTGACAACGCCATCAGGAGCAGCACTTCTGCTTTGTCTTCCGGCAGTTCAACACCAAACTCCACATACTTATCTCAGCACTTGCGAGCATCTCTAAGCTCCAAATGCAATAGGCAGTGGTGTAAACACAACAAACAAAAAAAGTTCTCCCCCAAATCAAGAATGATGCTTTAATCAACAAATTCCAAAGGCTTGCTTCCCACAGGTCATTTTGAAGAAATTCCAGTTTTTTGCTATAATTTCACCCTTCAGTATTCATAAAACCTGCAGAAAAATTTATGAGTTCACTTATTTATTACCTTTATCATGGGCCAGAACAACACAGAACTACTCCTCAAGGGCAGGTGCAGTAATTTGTAATGTCTCAAACTATTTGCCTTCCAGTTTTCTGTTGTTTAGACTACAGGTAAAAACTTGGGGCCTAAGTAGTATTTTGCATGTTAACAATGCACTCTGCAGCATTGTTTTAGAATGGAATCTTGGAAGGGATCCAAAAATAAATCAGTAATATGTTGATAAAATAAATCACGTATATCTATACCAAAGAAGACTACCTAGAAAAGGGAAAGAATGACAAGAATCTATACTAATTGATGTGAAATAAACACAGCCTATGTGAAAAGAATTTACATTATACATGGTTGCCAAAGAGAATTTGATGTCTAATTTATATAAATGTAAATTATTTATTCAAAAACATCTAGAAATGTGTTCACTAACATTTTCATCATAATTTATCAGTGGTGGTCCCTTTTTATTTTTTCTAGATAAAAATTTCTATTTCTAAATTCTGTCTTTTAAATATACCCCATAAATTGAATAGCAAGTTACTGACTAAAAGATACTAATCTTTTCTTTATTTACATTTCTGTATCTTAAACTTTCTAAATAGTGTAACTATATATATGTTTTTTAAATGGTTTGGACATTGTTTTATCATCTTCTAAGATAATGCTATAAAGAAACCAATTTAATATGTGTAAGATTACACTGGGCTTCCTGGTGGCTCAGACAGCAAAGAATCTGCCTCCAATGACCCAGGTTCGATCCCTGGATCGGGAAGTTCCCCTAGAGAAGGGAATGGCAACCCACTCCAGTATTCTTGTCTGGAAAACCCCATAGGCAGAGGAGCCTGGCAGGCTATACGCCATGGGGTCACAAAGAGTTAGACACAACTAGGTGACCTTCATATTCACATTCAAGACTCCATTAATGAATCCGTGATGAATTTTTTATTTTACACATTTCAGTTAATTACACCAAGGTAGATATCTACTGATTGTTGAAAAAATATCAACACTGATATTTTTGGCAAAATAAAGCTATTTTGCTTTACCTAGAGTTCAAGTAAACATAAAAAGAGTAAAGTTAAATCTTGTATTATAGAAAAAAGGGTGACTTACACAATTCTTAAAGTATTCCTATGGCAGAGTCTTTTAATATGTTAAGTTCTTTTAGTAACTCTTTTTAGTAGTCACGGCTAAGTGGTCAGATTTTAAAATGACAACTATTTATAACTATCAAATAATGTTTAAGTCAACATCTTAAAGTATTATAACTTGCCTTATTAGTCTTTCTTATTAGTTTATAACTTGCCTCTTCCTTATAATACACAAAATGATTTGGATAAAATGCTATTTCATTCTCTAACACTGTACACAAAAATTAACTCAAAATGGATTAAAGACCATATACTATAAAATTCTTATATAGGCAGGAAGAACGTGCTTTGATATAAATCACAGCAATATCTTTTTGGGTCCTCCTAGAATCCATATGAAAATATAAGCAAAAATAAACAAATGGGACCTAAGGAAACTTAAAGGTTTTCTGCACAGCAAAGAAAGTCACAAACAACCCACAGAATGGGAGAAAATATATGCAAATGATGTGACCTACAAGTGATTAATCTCCAAAATATGCAAACAGCTCACGCAGCTCAAAATCAAAGAAAACAACAACCTAATCAAAAAACAAAAATGGGCAGGAGACGTAAATAGACATTTCTTCAAAGAAGACATATAGATGGCCAAAAGCACATGAAACAATGCTCAATATCACTATTAGAAAAATGCAAATAAAAACTACAATGAGGTATCACCTCATATTTTTCAGAATGACCATCATCAAAAATTCTATGAACAATAAATGCTGGAGAGGGTATAGAGAAAAGGGACTTCTCTTCACTGTTGTTGGGAATGTGCACTGGTACAGCCACTATGAAGAACAGTATGGAGGTGCCTTAAAATACTAGAAATAGAACTTCCATATGATCCAGCAACCCCACTCTTGGCCAAATATCCTGAGAAAAACATGTTCCAAAAGAATGCATATACTCCAGTGTTTACTGCAGCGGTGTTCACAATGGCCAACACATTCACAGCAACGTGGACGGACCTAGAGTTTATCATGCTAAATGAAGTAAAGTCTAACAAAGACCAAGACCATATATTATCACTTGTATGTGGAATGAAAGAAAATAATACAAATGAACTTATCTACAAAACAAAAACAGACTCACAGACTTCAAAAGCAAACTTTTGATTACGAAACTGGAAACATAGGTAGGGAAGGATAAATCAGGAGTTTGCAACTACCAAACACACAGTCATTGTTCGATCACTAAGTCACGTCCGACTCTGAGACTCCATGAACTCCAACACGCCAGGCTTCTGTGTCCTTCACCGTCTCCTGGAGTTTGCTCAGATGCATGTCCCTTGCATCGTGTTGTCTTCCAAAACCATCTCATCCCCTGCCGCCCCCTTCTCTTCTTGCCCTCAACAGTTACTGCATGCAAGAAAGGAGAAAAACTTCCATCTGACAGCCAACCAACAAAAGAGAAACAGCTTTTCACAACTGTGAGGAACTCCATCCTACCAATGACCAGGTGAACCTGAGAGAGGATCCTGGCCTCCAGAACACCTTCAGGGTTGCCTCCAGAGACCCTGACCAGCGCATCCAATAAAGTTGTGTCCGAAAACGGAGACAAATGCTGTAAGCTGCTTTCTTTACTCCACATCAACAGAAAACGAATCCACCTTGTTAAGTTTCTCTGAAATCTTGTCATTTAAAAAGATTTTGATATATTTTTTAAATTTACGTTCATGGAAGGAGAAAGTAAATGATGAGGTAACTGGGCATGCGTGGGACTGCTTCTGTGTGTGTCTATACGCAATTCCACATCAAGCGCAGCATATGCCTCTCAAGCTAATTTCTAATTAAAATACCTCAAATCTTTCATATCGTTTTAACCAGCTCTTGTATATTTCACTTATAATGAAAAATGCGGCAACCTGAATTAAATGAATTCCTACACCTAGGAAAGTAAAACCAATATGTGGTCATCTATGCTATATAATTGTTAGGTTTGCTTATTTATTTATTTACATTTTAACTTGAGACAGCCATTCCTTTAAAAGCGTACTTCTGCGGGCCTTCCCTGGTGGCTCAGTGGCAAAGAATCGCCTGCCAATGCAGGAGCCTCTGAACCGGGAAGATCCCATATGCTGCAGGGCAGCTAAGCCCAAGTACCACGACTCCTGAGCTTGTGTTCTAGCGACCAAGAGCGGCAACTTCTGAGCCCACGTGCGGCAAACTTCTGGAGCCTGCGTGACCCAGAGCCCCCGCCCCACAGTGTGTGCACGGCGCAGTGGGGAGCCCGCACACCCCAGCTAGAGAGGAGCCCCGCTCACAGCGAGAGAAAAGCCTGCAGGGCGACGGAGACCCAGCACAGCCCCCAATAAATCAGTAAATCAGTAATACAATTAAAAAGCATATTGCTCTGTAAGGAGTGGTAGATAACTGTTTACTACTAGTTCTACAAAAATAAGGTTGGAACAATGAATCTGCCGATGAGGAATATCTTAAAATATGAAGCAGATAAGAATACTCAAGAGGTGACGAGGACTTTCTCAGTGATGCTGTAGCTTGCCACGGTGACAGGTACTAATGTGCTTTAACATTTGACAAAATACTAATATTCAAAGAGAGAAGGGTGCAGTTGTGTCCAGAGATTTGCTCTCACCAAAGAGCAATTATTTTACTAGGGTGAAGTATCATTAAATCAAGTTTTAGTATGTGAAAATGAGAAATTCAAGGGCACGTTTGCACCAAATATACGTAATGATTTGATATTCTCTTGTGGATTTTTAAAAATGTGCTTTCTGATTTTTTAAGTAGAAACAAAAATATGGAACAAAGGAAATTTTATATTTAATTTAATATATGGAGAAGGTGATGGCACCCCATTCCAGTACTCTTGGCTGGAAAATTCCCATGGATGGAGGAGCCTGGTAGGCTGCAGTCCATGGGGCTGTGGAGTCGGACACTACTGAGTGACTTCGCTTTCACTTTTCACTTTCATGCATTAGAGAAGGAAATGGCAACCCACTCCAGTGTTCTTGCCTGGAGAATCAGAGGGACCGGGGAGCCTGGTGGGCTGCCATCTATGGGGTAGCACAGAGTCAGACATGACTGAAGTGACTTAGCAGCAGCAGCATTTTAATATATATTTAATTTTACATTTAATAATTTAATTAATCTGATTAAGGGCAACTTTATGTCCTCACTTATTTTATGTTTTTATTATTGGCCTCTTCATTCATAAAATTTAGGATTTTCATTTAGAAATTTTGCTTGTCTAGGAAAGCATCACTTTGGTTGAAGGAACACAAATAATTATGTAAGAATGTAATAGAAAGTTTTGTCATACTGACAAGTCTACCATGCTTTTCATAATGTGGCAAAAGCAATATTACAGGAAGTTTTAACTACTTCAATTTTAATACAAGTTTCATTGACTTCCTTGATTTCCCCAGGCAGAAGGTAAATTTTTTGACATTTAAAGAATTCCCCAAGCAACATGTTTTCCAATGCATTGTACTCTGCCAATTATGATCATTCCAGTTCATTAGATGCTGTCTAGAAATAAAAGGATTGAAGCAGAAATACTCCCTACTGATACATTATTTTTGGAGAATTGGCATTACATAATTAGCAAATGTTATTAAATGTCTTTAAGTATCATTAGTGAAGAAGAATGGAAAACTGTTTAATGCTTATCCCTCTCTGTGCTTTAAATGGATTGATAGTGCATGAAGCCATTTAAAGATATAAAATATAAGATGACAGGCAGGACCATCTGTTTTATATTTTCATTATCCTATACAATTTATTTTGCATAATTATTTCATCAAAAAAGAATTCATTGAATTGATACAGCATTCATTAAAAAAGATAAAATGCATATATTCCTCTGATTAAAAACTTATCTCTAGTAACATGTCAACATTTATATTAGAAATAAAATATATAGCTTTTACTTCATATTACTGTACTCAACATCATTAAAAAAACGTGACCTGTATTAGAATGCAAGTGATAGGGTAGTTTTTTAAATGAATTTTTGTCTTCGAAAAGCATTTTCAAAAATGAATTAACTTATATGAAAAAATGCTCTGAATAAAATATTTGAACAATATCCAAATTTCCACTATTAACAAAAACATCTCAAGAATTAAACTAGCTGAAGATACCTTTTCTGTACAATGTACTATTTACCTATGAAACAGAACTATTCCTGATATATTTATTTTTCATTCAACAGGAAGGAAAAATATGGGAATGGAGTTTGAACAACAAACATGAAAATAGTAAAATTTCTAATTGCTACAAAGCAAAAGAAGTAGGTTATAGAACTGGCCAGCCAAGGCCTGCAATAAATTAGAAAGACGTGGTGTATAGTTAAGTTACCCACATAGGAATCTTTGTATAACAAATGAAATATAAATTACTCCCCACAACATGAAAGAGAATCTTTTTAGCAGTATTAAAAATGTTTTTAAAAGAACATGCAAAAACAACATCTGTTTATTTCTGCTGAGTATTGTGGCAATACGTAAAGACTTACTAACAAATTAGGTAGCATATATTATACATATTTAATTTAAAAAGAACTTGCAAAAAAGAACCTATAGAACACTCTTGTCAGTATCTATATAACTCTGTTGAGTATTGTTGTAATATGTAGGATAAGGTTCTAAATTAAACAGCAGAAACTACTACAAACATCAAGAGAACCACTTTCAAAATTTGACACCTAAAATACAAGCAACCACAAAATAAACAAATGGACTGCATCAAAGTAAATAGTTTCCACACAGCAAAAGAAACAGCAGAATGAAAAGCCTTTTGGAATGGAAAACAATTGTAAACCACATGTATCTCATATGAAGTAATATCTGACAGAAACGAAGAACTTCTATAACTTGGTACCAAAAACACACTCGGTTAAAAACAGGCAGAAGAATTAGATACACATTTTCCCAAAGAAGATAAATGAATAGCTAACAGGTACATAAAAACACGCTCATCATCACTAATCATCAGGGAGAGGCAAACCAGAACCTTAATATGATATCATCTTGCAGGTCAGCTGGTAAAGAATCCACCTGCAGTGCAGGAGACCTGGGTTTGATCCCTGCATTGGGAAGATCCCCTGGAGAAGGGAAAGGCTACCCACTCCAGTATTCTGGCCTAGAGAATTCCATGGACTGCATAGTCCAAGGGGTCGCAAAGAGTCAGATACGACTGAGCGACTTTCACTTTTGACTTGCACATTTCTTAGAATATCGTCATAAAAAAAAAAAAAAAAAAAGACAAGCTAGCAAGTATATGGAGAAAAGAGAACTCTTCCATGCTGCTGGTGGGACTGTAAATTGGTACAGCCAGTTAGGGAAACAATATGGAGGTTCCCCCAGAACTACCGTATGATCCAGTAATTTCACTTCTGTGTAATACACTTCTGTGTAAATATCCAAATGAAACAAAAACACTAAGTCAAAAAGATACTTGTACCCCTATGTTCACAGCAGTATTGTTTACTTACAAAAGTAAAGACATGGAAATAAACTGTTTACTGAAAGAAGAATGGATACAGTTTTAAATATATATGTTATATATATATATAACTTATTTTTATATATTATTATATATTATATATTAGTCTTTAAAAGGGAGGATATCTTTCCATTTGCATAAAAATGAGGGCAGATTGAACACATAATGCTAAATGAAAGGTCAGATAAAGACAAATACTATATGAGCCAAGTGATATGCAGAATATTTTTTAAAATAGAGAAATATAGAAAAAGAGATCAGATTTGTGGTTATGAGGTGGGGAGAAAGTGATAGGGGAATTGGAAGAAAATGGTCAAAAGGTAGAAACTTCCTGTTACAAGATGACTAAGTACCAAGGATGCAATGTGCAAGCTGACTATGGTGAATGCTACTTCATCATATATATGAACGCTGTTAAGAATATATCCTAAGCATTCTCATTACAGGGAAAAATCTTGTTTTGTTTTCTCCTTCTTTTTGTATCTATGAGATGATGGTGGTCATCTTATATCTATACGCTTCTTGTGGTAATTGTTTCAAAAGAGATATGTATTAAGTCATTGTTCTGAACACCTCCAAACTTATATAGGGCTGTATGTCATTTATGTCTCAGTAAAACTGGAAAAATAATAAGATCCAGGAAACCAAGGAATAACTCAAACGTAAAACAAAAAATCAAGGAAACAGCATCCAAAATGTCCCACGAAGTTGACAGCCACTAAAAGTTTTCAAAGTGAAAAATGTATGCAGCAATAATATTCATTGATCATGAGTAATTTTTTACTATTCCAATTTTAAGCCATTTACCATGCCTTTCCAAAAAGTTGGAAGTTTGGAGTAGAAAAAAGAAAATACTGATCTAAAAAGTTACGAAATCTACAAAAGATCAGGAAAAAAAAATATCCAATATTCTTACCACACTGACTCTGTTCTCACTAACAAATTCCATCATAAGCCAATCCTGTTATTTAAAGTACAAAATTAGTTTAAGCTCCTCAGTACTAAGTTCATGATAAATATTTTAAAAAGGAAAACATTTAGATTTAAAATAAAAATATTTATAAAATGCCCTGTTCAAAGACTTTCTCAGTCTGACCGTGCCAGTCCCACTCACAATATGGTAAGAAATATAAAGCATGAAAGTTTGCTGTAACCACTACTGAAAACACATCTTTATTCTTGATTTTATTCATCTCTTGATATCACATAGTCCCTATCTATCCAATGTAAGTCACAAGTCAACATTTAAAATCTCATACATGTTACATACAGTTTGGTCCAAGCCCAAACTGTTTATGTTTTAATCTTGAATATGTGCATGATAAATTTAGTTACATCATAGATTTCCTTAACTGGTAACAGCGTGGTAAGAAGGAATATTTTAGACTCTTTACAAATAACTGGCAAAAATGATAGTTACTGGTATCACAGTCCTCTGAAAAGTATCCTGGCAATGTACTGTCCTCAGTCCTTAAACAGCGATCCTCTTGGCACTTCCTTTGAAAGCATTCATCACTTGTAATTTCAAAAAATTATCGTATGAGAGCACCCTTCTCATAGAGTTTTATTTACAAGAATTGCGCACTGTTTTTTCTTGCTGTTCTGCATCTTCGCCATTGCCCCACTGATATGTTAAAAGAAGTTCATCAAATGCTTCAAGTATTACAAAAGTATTTTAATCTATGCATCTTTGGGATTTTAGAAGAAATTCATCCTTTGATGTAAAAAGGAACTGCTATACAAATTGAAAACTCTGCACCTCTGGATATATATTTTGGGCAATAAAGCAGCATGATTTGAGACTTCAAAAATAAAAAAAATACTGGCAAGAGGCTTATTCACCTCTAAAAGATTTACGTACATTTCAATGCAACAGAGAAGGAACTTCTGTTTTCTGATGTGAAATTCTTTTAAAAGAAGGTAATTGAAATTTCTTTCCTTATTTTGAGCAGAGAGATTTTTGCCTTTTAATTATTATGTGCTCTTATGACAATTAACAGGATTTTGAATGATTTGAAGTCAAGTCCAAAATAATTATGTAGTACATGAGTCTTTAGTACAACCAAAGAAGGTGATTGTATGAAGGTAGTTTTCAAACTTATTTTGGGGGGAGGAGGGGGAGTATAGTTGTTCTATAGTGATGTGTGAGCGTCTACTGTATAGCAAAATGAATCGGCCATACTTGCCATCAAAGTCAAACTGGAGTTGAAAGTGAAAATGCAATTCGCTCAGTTATGTCCGACTCTTTGCGAGCCCATGGACTGTACAGTCCATGGAATACAGGAGTGGGTAGCCTATCCCTTCTCCAGGGCATCTTCCCAGCCCAGGGATTGAACTGGGGTCACCTGCATTGCAGGCAGATTCTTTACCAACTGAGCTATCAGGGAAGTCCCACTACAGGAGGATAGTTAAAGTGTTTATTTTTACTAAAGATAGACACTACTTTTGATTCTGTTAATTTAATGACAGCAAGCGAAGCAGCATGCTGTTAGTCTGTGCTGATAACACTGGCTGTCATAAGTCTTTTAAAATCCAATGAGTATTTGTAGTTATTGTTTAGTCGCTAAGTCGTGTCCAACTCTTTTGCCATATCATGAACTCTAGCCAGCCGGGCTCCTCTGTCCATCAGATTTCCCAGGGAAGATCTTGGAGTGGGTTGCCATTATCTTCTCCAGGGGATCGTCCCGACCCAGGGATTGAAGCAGTAAAATGCATTAACTTTTAGTTGTTGACAGACTAGACCAGAATTTTGATCTCAGTTGAAACAATTCAATATTAATTATTTTTAAGCTGTTTTGTATAACCTGACTACTATTTATTGTCTTTGCATTACTTTAATAGAACTGTTTATTTAAAAATTTAAGATTATTGCATGAGAAGAACAATACAAAGTTAGAATATGTAGCTAGCATCTAACGAGCCTAAGTCAATATTACCTCAATCTTCAAAATGGTACAAAAAGAGTAATTGCACAGGACTCCGGCACACTTTTTGGTTTCTTGGGTAACTAGTGATTCTGTTCAAGTCCTTAAGAAAAACTGTATGGAGGCTTTGTCCCTCTAAAGCTAAAGAAATTACAAAATACTCCATAGAAAGAAAACAGATTTCTCTCAGTGTTTAGAGTCTCCTTGACTCCACACCAAGGCCACGTTTAAGTTTTGGGATCAGCTTCAAACTAGTCAACTATATATGGCTCATTTTATCAATGCTTCACTAATCACTCATCCCTCTTATTAAATTGACAAATCATTTACCAATCTATGCTGATCTTGTATACTGGGAATACAATAGACTTTTATTATGGAGAATTTCAAATACGTATATCATGTACACCTAATAGCATAATGAAACTCCATGCCTGATACAGTAACTGTCAACTCAAAGGCCAATCCAGACATGGAACAACGAACTGGTTTCAAATTGGGAAAGGAGTATGTCAAGGCTGCATATTGTCACCCTGGTTATTAAACTTATATGCAGAGTACATTATGCGAAATGTACAGGCAGGATGAAGTTCAAGCTGTGATCAAGATTGTCAGGAGAAATATCAATAACCTCATATATGCAGATTAACACCATCCTTGTGACAGAAAGTGAAGAGGAACTAAAGAGAATCTTGATGAAAGTGAAAGAGGAGAGTGAAAAGGTGGCTTAAAACTTAACATTCAAAAGATGAAGATCATGGCATCCAGTCCCATCACTTCATGACAAATAGATGGGGAAAAAAATGGCAACAATAACAGACTATTTTCTTGGGCTCCAAAAGCATTGCTGATGGTAACTGCAGCCATCAAATTAAAATATGCTTGCTCCTTGAAAGAAAACCTACAACAAACCTAGACAACATATTAAAAAGCAGAAACATTACTTTGAGGACAAAGATCTGTCTCGTCAAAGCTATGGTTTTCCTAGTAGTCATGTATGGATGTGAAAGTTGGACCATAAAGAAAGCCGAGTGAGAAGACCTTCTTCTTGGAGAAGACCCTCGAGAATCCCTTGGACTGCAAGGAGATCCAACCAGTCAATCCTAAAGGAAATCAGTCCTGAATATTCATTGGAAGGACTGGTGCTAAAGCTCCAACACTTTGGCCACCTGATGTGAAGAACTGACTCACTGGAAAAGACTCTGATGCTGGGAAAGGTTGAAGGCAGGAGAAGAAGGAGATGACAGAGGATGAGATGGTTGGATGGCATCACCGACTCAATGGACATGAGTTTGGGCAAGCTCTGGGAGTTGGCGATGGACAGGAAGGACTGGCGTGCTGCAGTCCATGGGGTGGCAAAGAGCAGGACAGGACTGAGTGACTGAACTGAACTGCTGTTTCTTCTCTGGATGTATATGTTTAGTAAACAAAGAACATTTTTCCAATCCATAGGATGAATTCAGTTATTCTCAGGCCATGAAATTAAAAGACACTTACTCCTTGGAAGAAAGATTATGACCAACCTAGATAGCATATTAAAAAGCAGATACACTACTTTGCTTACAATGATCGGTATGGTCAAAGCTGTGGTTTTTCCAGTATTCATGTATAGCTGTGAGAACTGGGCAATAAAATAGGCTGAGCATCAAAGAATTGATGCTTTTGAACTGTATTGCTAGAGAAGACTCTTAAGAGTCCCTTGACTGCAAAGAGATCAAACCAGTCGGTCCTGAAGGAAATCAGCCCTGAATCTTCATTGGAAGGACTGATGCTAAAGCTGAAACTCCAGTACTTTGGGCCACTTGATGCGAAGAGCTGACTCACTGAAAAAGACCCTGACCCTGGGAAAGATTGAAGGCAGGAAGAGATGGGGATGACAGAGGATGAGATGGTTGGATGGTATCACTGACTCAATACACATGAGTTTGAGTAAGCTCCAGGAATTGGTGAAGGATATGGAAGCCTGGTGTGCTGCGGTCCATGGAGTTGCAAAGAGTTGGACGTGGATGAGAGACTGAACAACGATTTTTTGGTATTATTTTTCCAGTCAAATGCATCTTTACCAAAATAGCTGTCACAGTAAAAACTTTGGTACTCTAGACTTTTCATTCTAGGAAAAGAAAATCAAAGAAAGAGAGAGAGAATTTCTTCATACTGAAGAGAGGGGAAATCTCTCAACATTTAAGTAATTATTAGTCTAAATTAAGCGGAAGTGTTTTTAATAACGAGTAATTTCTCATACACTTTAGAACCAGATTTTTTGAATATAGGGCTTAGAGAAATTGTAACTTGTAAGATTTTCTTAAGGAAAATGCCCAGTTTTAGCCCCACATTCAATATATTTCCTAATTTGCCTTTTGATTTTGAGTACTTGTTTTAACAAAAAAATACTATGGGCCTCAGATACTTATATAGTTTCTTTTATTATTTCTTCCCCACCCCCAACTATACTAACTCCAAGAACTGTAAATATTATTTTGGTGGTAACATTAAAAACTGCAGTCTGGTTTTCATTTTTTAATTATGGTATTTTAATTATTGCATTCATGCCCATGTGAAATATTTTACTTATGGTTAATTGTTAATGTATTTTTCTATTGTACTCAAAATACTAAATTCTGACTAAAATTCTAAGTGACTTTAATAATGTTCTACTGTTACAAGATGCTGTTCTTGGAAATAGGCACTCACCATATAAATGAGATGTTTGTCATAAAGGAATTTTAAGACTAGAAAATTTAATAAATTAGTTTTCATTCATAGGTCATAAATAACATCCTTTGAGCTTGTTATATATAGTTTATTACAAGTCAGACATAGGAGATAGTATGAAACTTTGGATTAAACATGAATAATTAGCTCATGAAAATTAGGCTTATGATGCTGGTACCAAATGTATCTTGTCTAAATTCCCTAATTAAGGGCATATTAATTATGTTTTAGAACAAAATGGAAAGGTGTTATAATAATGAAATTGCAGTCTTTAAGGTGTTAAATTTCTTTTCCTTTTCTACCCTTTAACAAAATGTTTTAAGTCTGTTTCAAAAATTGGTGTCTAAATTCTCTAAAGGAAATGTCTTTCAATTTTTAAGTAATCCAGTGTTCACAAAACATCTGAAAATGCTCATGAAAAATGTCACATATTGAACAGAAAAGTATTCTTTGAACTCCACAGACACATTAGGGTGAGTGGCTGGCTTAAGCTGCTTTGCAGCCCCAAGGAGCGTCTTAAACGCCCAGTAATGACCCACTTTCCTCAAGTGAACCAAGTCACAATAATTGTTGAACAGGATAGCTGTTGGCCTTGTCTTCTAATAAAACATTTTGAATATTTCTTCCTGATTTTTCAGTGGCATATGTGTGTATATCTATATTTAAGAATTATTTCTAACCATTTAGAAAACGTGTGTGTGTGTGTGTGTGTGTGTGTGTGCGCGCGCTTCCCAGGTAGTGCTAGTGCTAAAGAACCCACCCGCCCATGGAGGAGACATCAGTTTGATCTCTGGGTCAGATAGATCCCCTGGAGGAGGGCATGCGACCCATATATTTATATGTATACTGTTACTGCCACTGATGAGACTGACAAAGTACAGAGGATTTAAGCTTGTCAGTGGAAGATTCAGTTTTCCTATTTGGAATCCAAAATTTAATCACATGGGCTACTGCTTATTACTACCTTACGATATAAAGAAAATATCACTGAATAGTTAATTCTGAGTGAGAAGGTTAGGGTAGATGGCAGGCAAGGTCACAATTTGTAATGTCATACTGGGATCCCATGTACTATGTAGATAAAGATACGATATAGATACGGATACAGATACGGATGCAAATATATGTATGTATGTAGATGTCCAACAATAAGGAACTTGGATTTCAGATATTCCTAAATTTAATTTTTGTCTATTTTCCTCCAGCGAGATGAAGACTAATGATTTAATCCTGGATTACTCTTCTCAGCCAAGGAGAAAATCCCACAAAAAGGTCACAGTGACTTCAAAGCCATAATTACACCAACAATGATAAACTGTAATCCATCAAGCTTCTTCACAGATAGCAAGTACCTCATACCAAAGAGGCTGGGTGGTTTCAAATTAGCAGACAAATGTAAATTTATAAAACTGAACATACCTATTTTATACATTCAGAGAAATTAAAGTCAAAACAGACTTTTTCTTTTGTGGCTTCCAAGTCCCTCAGGACCGTTTAAGCTTAAGGATTCTCACCCTCCTTTCAGTTACTCTCATCTACCATCTATCTCTATATCATTGTAAAAACACCTTCTGCTTCTTTGCTGAATTCTAGGATTCTTGGCCTGTATTTCCATAATTAACATTTTTATGTTACATAAAAAAAAAAAATTGGACCCAATGAATTAAGCTTCAGTACTCTGAGAAATAGAGACAACTGTTGGATATATACTCCTTTGTCTAGGTAAACATTTTGACTACAAGTGAGATGGACGTAAGAATTAAATGACGGATAATTATGCTGCCAGTTTGTAGTCTGGAGAGTAACTGACTTCCTTTTTCCCCTACTAATGCAGTAAGATTTGGTGTAAGGGGGCTTGTTTTGTTTTGTTTTCAATTTTTGGCCCCCTGTGATGTGGGATCTTATTTCCCCCGTGAGAGACTGAACCCAGGCCATCTGCATAGAAGCATAGAGTCTTATCCACTAAGATTCAGTTAGATGTTCACCGTAAACATGATGCGGTTAGACTCATACATTGAACTATCATCTAATGCCGTGAAAACGGAACATGGTGGAATATGAAGCAAACCCATTAATACTCAAGAGCCTGGCCACTTAATTTTTCAAGTCGAGGTGGATATGCTCACATCAAGGAGTTTATGAAAATTGTGAAGGTATAGGAAACAGTTTATGCTAATGTACAACTTGAATATAGAAAAAAAAGTTTTGCATAATTAGCCATTCCATTCCCCAAGTAAATGCATAGTTTCTTCTATGAGAATAATTTTGTAACTATTCAAACTTTCAAATTTTCCTCATCTAGTTATAAGAAAATTAGGCAAGATGGTACAGGCTAAAAATTTCATCTGAACAAGTAAGTAATAGAAAACTGCTTTTATTTTTACAATTTTTGAAAGCAGTTCAAAAAGCTGTACATTATGTAGTCAACAGAGAGTAAATGATTTGTCACAGCCCTCTGTTAGATTTCTAAAATGTTTCTTTTCAAATAATCCAAGGGAAAAAAATTTAAATAAAGGCAGACATTGAAGTTTATGATTTCTTCTTGCTTAAATGTCAATGATTATAGTAAGCCATATGGAGTTAGCATCTTCCTCTGCTATGTGATTTTCGGGATATATTTTATACACATATTCCTAAGGTCTTTTCTGCCACTGTTTGCCTAAAACTACTGATTAACTTATCATTTTTTATGTGTCATCTTACTGAAAGCAAGACTAATTGTCCAAATTTTAAATGATAGGAATTCAGACAAGTTAAAAATACAAATTACAAATTATTTTCAGGAATGTCAATAGGTACTTTTCAATTAGATATTCTACCATTTTACAAATGAGAAGATTAAGGCTCAAAGAGATTAAGTCCTCTCAACAATGTTATATGAAACTGTTTAAGATTTCTTTATTCTTTAGGAGTTCTTATAGTAAAGAATCAAAATCACATAATGCTTAAAATTCAAGACTATTTTGGAAATTAAACTGCATGTAATGTATAGAAATATCTGCAAGAATACATCTATGAAGTTAGTAAAGACTTTAAACACAAGTATGACTATTTTATAAGATAAGGCAAATGTCTCTTCAATACAGGTCTGACTTGGGGTAAATGTCTTAGTGTATAATGCTGGAGTTTGCTCTTCTCCACTTTCCTCTTAAGCCTATCCTCTTTAATTGCTGATAAATGAGACACAGCTAAAAACACAATATACTGGACAGGAAAACAGCTACTTTCCAAATTTAGCATTATTGATCATTATTTTAATGTGAATTTATGTATAATGGACACTAGTGAATTTAGTTAAGCAGCCTTTCTTAAGTAGAAAAAGACATACTGTTAGAGACAGAAAGATCTAATCGTTTTCTGCTCTTTAGCTACCTCATTATATTCTTTTTGAGCCTCTAAATAACATACTTACTACAAAAAGATCAGTTCACATTTTTGAAGATAATTATCATTATTTCTATCATTGGAATTTTAATAATTACTCTTATTTGCAGCAAAAAAAAAAGACAAAAATACCAACATTAGGTTTGTCAGGCACTTGAGAGAAAGAACCTTAAAATATGGGAAATGTATGTAACAAATCCCAAAAAATTCTAGAGAATTCTTCCTTAGTTTTACTCAAAAGCCAAAAAAAAAAAAAAATAAGAAAAAAAGGCAAATTCTTTTTCATGAAAATTGAATAGTTGCATTTCTTATATTTGCACAGTTCTACCATTAAATTAAAAACTGTGTAAAGTAATTTGAATTACACATTATCAAAGGATCAAGGATTAGTCTCATTAAACAATTAACTGTGAGGCATTGACGTTTCCAGAGTCTGATATAAACGGCAATGTTCCCATATCATGGGAAGTGGACTTTACTTGAGGGGAAAGTATGCTTCTGAATGATAAAAATATAAATGGAAAAATCCCCAACCACCACATTTAAATGTTAGCCCCTGTCAGAATGCCTATCACATGTGCTTCATCCTTGGATATGAGAACAATAAAATGCAATAAAAGATATATTATTTCACAGTTTAAAAAGCAGGAATGGATGACAAATATAACGTCGGCTTAGCTAGCAAACATAAATTCAAAATCAGCTGCTTTAATTGCTGTACTGTTTCGTTCATCAATTTCAGGTGAGCTGGTCTTCTAGAATAACATAGATGTAGAACTACAGTGGGGCCTCCAGTGTTTGGCAATCTGTCATCTGGTTATCCCGTACAACAGCCACAAAAAGCTAGAGAAATATCTGGAGGCCCCAAATCACACTCGAGTAAAGAGGAAACTGAACAAGTGCAGCTGGTAGCTGCCCATGAAAAAATAGGAAATCTCACCTGCCTAGATTTTCCTGTTTAACAGGACACAGGAAGAGGGCGAAAGCCTGAGGCCCTATATTAAAACAGGAAGACAGAACCAAGAGAGCCTGCAGAAGGCTGAGTCCTCCCAGAAAGCTTATTCCAGCAAAATGTAACCTAGGAGAAGATCCACCGAAAGGGGGTGAAAGGTGATGAAATGTGCCCATTGGGGCCTTCATACTTGGGATGGGGATATCGGAGACTCTCTCAGAATTTATAACCATAAATCACCTTCAAATGGGCACCTAGCTACAGTTCATATGGCCTGTGAGATCTGAAAAATTCCTTCCTTCCCCACTGCAAGCGAAGGACCTAGGTTCAATTGATTTTCCTTTCTTAAGGAGTAAGTGTTCATGGAAACAAATGCAGATCACCTAAGAGTGAGACCGTCAATCTGGGTCTACAGTTGCAATCCAGGCCTTTAAATTCCTACAAATGTAAGAAATAGGAATTTTTATCCCCTCTCGTCCCCTCCCACTCTTTTCTCATACAGACACAGATTCATATGGGAACAAACCATTATAAGTAAGTATCAGTAGGAAAAAAAATGAATTTCACAATCAGAACCAAAAGGTCAAATGGTACTAAAGTTAGCAATTATGGTACATAAAGTAAGAACACTTACTAATGTCCAAGAAACCAAAAAAGGAATAGAAACTGAATGAATGCTTAACAACGAAGCAGACAGAAGAATAGATCATCAACTAAAGATTTTTTTCTGGGTGTGAGAATGATAGAGTCATTCTGATAGTTTGTGTCTGTGTCTGTTGTCATAGTGTCATAGTCTGATGTCAAATATGATAGTTTATGAAACATCAAAAATACAGTGAGAGGTCTTCAGGCATATTTGATATCTGGAGAAAGGTAATATTTAAAACAGAAAAGAGACAACGTTTGAAGGGATAAATGTTAACAATTATTGAAAGAAATCTACCTTCAATTTTGAAAATATACCAACCACGGTTTAAAACATAAGCCCACACTTCAACATATGTCATGCAATTTTGCAATATTTAAGATGAATAGAAACTCTTAATGAGAGCTTGGCATAAACAACAGATTCAAAAATATCTTTCAAGGACTGCCCTGGTGGCACATGGAGAAGAATCTGCCTGCCAGTGCAGGGGGCACAGTTTTGATCCCTGGTTTGGGAAGATTCCACCTGCTGTGGAGCAACTAGCCAGGTTCTGCTGCAACCACGGACCCCATGTTCCACAACAAGAGAAGCCACCACAATGAGAAGCACACACCCAGCAAAGGGGAGGAGCCTTCGGCCGCCACAACTAGAGTAACCCCACGCAAAGCAATAAAGTCCAGTGCAGCCAAAAATAAAATACATAAAAACAGTAAAGTGTATATTTCAAGAAAAAGGACATTTCTGCCTAAGCAAATACTGAGAGTTGACCATTAAAACTTCCTATTACAGCAACTTCTAAAAGATGTTAAGGGGAAAAAAATGGTCAAGTGTCTAAGATGTAAGAAGTAACACAGTACACTTAAAAGAACTAAGCCTACACGTAACTATGTCCTCTGCACACACAAGAGGAATATAGTGTTTTAGAGATGAAAAAGAAAACCTTGATTCTTAAATGCTTTCAAGAAAACAAAGTATGAAGTTCAACTTACTGCTTTCAATTGCTTTGATTTGAAACATACATATTCAGCATAAATCAGTAAGTCACAAACAAGGAGACTTCTAAGCAGGTTTGCTGCTTCTATAACCTAATAAATTCAAAGAAAGTTTTCAAGGAATTTATTACACCTTATTTTACAAATGACCCCAAAAATCTAATTCCCTCTATAAGAAAAAAGCTACATTTTCAATTAGTCCCAAGCTGCTTAAAAACTGGATTATAAATTTAAACAAAATGAAAAGATTTTTGCATTTCATATATTTGAATTCAAAAATTCACAATTCAAATGGCTACCAAAAAAGTCTTGCTTAACATAATAGAGGATTAATGTAAAGACTCAAATAAGGTTTTTCCAACTAATTAGAAATACAGATGAGGTAATAAAATATAACTTTACAAATCTGAAGATTATCCATGATTATATATTACCAACCACATTTTCTAACAAAGTTACCATAAGCTAATATTCATTGCATATTAAAATAATTATAAAAATTTACATGTTATAAAATTCTGACACTTAAAAACTGATAAGTACTCATTTAAATACTGATTATAAATCTCTTGGAAGAATATTTTGGCATAAAATTTTAGCCTGTTTTTTAATATTCCTCTAGAACAATTTTAAGAACCCATAATAATTCCATTCTGATGAAGCACAAAGAATAACTAATGAATGTTTGGCTGCACAAAAACTCAGAATAAACTGTATTCCCTAATCCCAAATGTTAGTTTAAAGAAATAAATGCTCCACTAAGGTCCTTTCCTTTTCCCTAAATAAAAATTCAAATGAAGCAATAAATGAAGATACAGGATATAGTGTCTTCCACAGTATAGTTTACTTATGAAACATTTAAAAGTTTTTGAAAAAATTAAAAGCTTCTTTTACTTATCAAGAGTTTACAGTCTAGTGTAGCCAACGGAACCAATCCTCAGCTACAGTACAGGGTGGTTGTTACATAAGTTTTTCAGTTCAGTTCAGTTGCTCAGTCATGTCTGACTCTGAGATTTCATAAACTGCAGTACGCGAGGCCTCCCTGTCCATCACCAACTCCCAGAGCTTGCTCAAACTCATGTTCATTGAGTTGGTAAAGCCATCCAACCATGTCATCCTCTGTCGTCCACTTCTCCTCCCGCTTTCAATCTTTCCCAGCATCAGGGTCTTTTCCAATGAGTCATTTCTTTACATTAGGTGGCCAAAGAATTGGAGCTTCAGCTTCAGCCCTTATATGAGTACTCAGGACTGACTTCATTTAGGATTGACTGGTTGGATCTCCTTGCTAACCAAGGGACTCTCAAGAATCTTCTCCAACATTACAGTTCAAAAGCATCAATTCTTCAGTGCTCAGCTTTATTTATTGTCCAATACTCACATCCATACATGACTGCTGGAAAAATCATAGCATTGACTAGATGAACATTTGTTGGCAAAGTAATGTCTCTGCTTTTTAATGTGGTAGTAGGTTGGTCATAGCTTTTCTTCCAAGGAGCAAGTGTCTCTTAATTTCATGGCTGCAGTCACCATCTGCAGTGATCTTGAAGCCCAAGAAAATAAAGTCTATCACGGTTTCCCCATCTATTTGCCATGAAGTGATGGAACCGTGAAATTCCAGATGTTCCAGCTGGTTTTAGAAAAGGCAAAGGAACCAGAGAACAAATTGCCAACATCCAATGGATCATCAAAAAAGCAAGAGAGTTCCAGAAAAACATCTATTTCTGCTTTATTAACTATGCCAAAGCCTTTGACTGTGTGGATCACAATAAACTGTGGAAAATACTGAAAGAGATGGGAATACCAGACTATCTGACCTGTCTCTTGAGAAACCTGTATGCAGGTCAGGAAGCAGACTGGTTCCAAAGAGGAAAAGCAGTATGTCAAGGCTCTATACTGTCACCCTGCTTATTTAACTTATATGTAGGGTACATCATGAGAAATGCTGGGCCAGAAGAAGCACAAGCTGGAGTCAAGATTTCCAGGAGAAATATCAATAAACTCAGATATGCAGATGACAACACCTTATGGGAGAAAGTGAAGAGGAACTAAAGAGCCTCTTGAAAGTGAAAGAGGAGAGTGAAAAAGTTGGCTTAAAGCTCAACATTCAGAAAACTAAGATCACGGCGTCTGGTCCCATCACTTCATGGGCAATAGATGGGGAAACAGTGGAAACAGTGTCAGACTTTATTTTTCTGGGCTCCAAAATCACTGCAGATGGTGACTGCAGCCATGAAATTAAAAGACGCTTGTTCCTTGGAAGAAAAGTTATGACCAACCTAGATAGCATATTGAAAAGCAGAAACATTACTTTGCCAACAAAGGTCCATCTAGTCAAGGCTATGGTTTTTCCAGTAGTCATGTATGGATGTGAGAGTTGGACAGTGAAAAAAGCTGGGTGCCAAAGAATTGATGCTTTTGAACTGTGGTGTTGGAGAAGATTCTTGAGAGTCCCTTGGACTGCAAGGAGATCCAACCAGTCCATCCTAAAGGAGATAAGTCCTGGGTGTTCATTGGAAGGACTGATGTTGAAGCTGAAACTGCAATACTTTGACCGCCTCATGCGAAGGGTTGACTCATTGGAAAAGACCCTAATGCTGGGAAGGGTTGGGGGCAGGAGGAGAAGGGGATGACAGCGACAGAGGATGAGATGGTTGGATGGCATCACCGATTCAATGGACATGGATTTGGGTAGATTCCAGGAGTTGGTGATGGACAGAGGCCTGGCATGCTGTGATTCATGGGGTCACAAAGAATAGGACACAACTGAGCAACTGAACTAAACTGAACTAATGGGACCATATGCCATCATCATATTTTTTTGAATGTTGAGTTTTAAGCCAGCTTTCTCACACTCCTCTTTCAAGAGGCTCTTTAGTTCCTCTTTGCATTCTGCCATAAGGGTGGTGTCATCTGCATATCTGAGGCTACTGATATTTCTCCCAGCAATCTTGATACCAGTTTGAGGTTCATCCAGTCTGGCATTTCTCATGATGTACTCTGCATATAAGTTAAATAAGCAGGGTGACAACATATAGCCTTGACATACTCCTTTCCCAATTTGTAAACAGTCTGTTGTTCCATGTCCAGTTCTAACTGTTGCTTCCTGACATGCATACAGATTTCTCAAGAGGCAGGTCAGGTGGTCTGGTCTTCCCATCTCTTTAAGATTTTTCCAAAGTTTGTTGTGATCTACACAGTCAAAGGCTTTGGCATAGTCAATAAAGCAGACGTTTTTCTGGAACTCTCTTGCCTTTTTGATGATCCAGCAGATGTTGGCAATTTGATCTCTTGTTCCTCTGCCTATACTATATCCAGCTTGAATATCTGGAACTTCACAGTTCATGTGTTGCTGAAGCCTGGCTTGGAGAATTTTGAGCATTACTTTGCTAGCGTGTGAGATGAGTGCAATTACGCAGAGGTTGAATATTCTTTGACATTGCCTTTCTTTAGCATTGGAATGAAAACTGACCTTCTCCAGTCCTGCGGCCACTGGTGAGTTTTCCAAGTTTGCTGGCCTAGTGAGTGCAGCACTTTTACAGTATCATCTTTTAGGATTTGAAATAGCTCAACTGGAATTCCATCACCTCCACTAGCTTTGTTGATAGTGGTGTTCCTAAGGTCCACTTGACTTCGCATTCCAGGATGTCTGGCTCTAGGTGAGCAATTTCACCATCGTGGTTATCTAGGTCATGAAGATATTTTTTGTATATCGAGTCTGCATGATGTAGTCGATGTGGGCGGGGTTCGTGTATCTGCAAACATGGTTATGAGGCTCCCAACAGAACCTGTTACCTAAATCCTAATTCAGGTTGGACTTTCTCTTGGTGTGAACCCTCATTGATATGACATGTGTGTCTTTTCCACAAGGACCTTGAGAGGGTCCTCTAATATGATCAGTCCTAAACTCAGTCTCTGAAAGTGTTTAAGTAGGTTTACCAACTTACTCTGTGGTTTATTTCCCAACTCACTGCATGTATTTTGTAGTCTGGATAGTTATGTTGTAAGTATGGAAAATAGTTGATGGTGTGCATGCTCCCCTTGTTGATATTTATCATAAATATCGTGGTCACCATTTTCCTGTGGGAACTTTTTGAAGTGTCCAGGCCAGTTATTGTTTAAAGCATTCCACACTTTAGTGTTATCTGAGGTTGTTACACAATTTACTTTCTTATCTTTTGTTATTTTCTGTAATTTAGAATTTAGATCTGTATTTAAAAAATAAAAAACTTGCATGAGTCTGTGTGCTTCCTTTTTTAAATCATAAGAGCAGGTGAATAATTTAAGGTTTTCTTATCATTAAGAAATTAAGTTCACTCATGTAGTGGTTACATTGATGACAGCCAGATATCTTCACTGTATCATTTTTTTCTTTGTAATTAGTAATTAATAGGAGAAAAAATTCAGTCAGCAACACAAAAAGTAATTCAGCATCTGAAAATTTTATGTGAATATATAAAAATAAATCTCTCAAGTGCTGTCATTATCACTCTTGAATAAATAATGTGGAAATAAATTTCATTTCATCAAAATCTTAAAGATTTTACATTTAGTATTTTCACTAAAAATGCTGATGAAATAAAATGCTTAAATTATTACATAGTTGAAAAATCACTTGGATTTTTCCCCTTGTTTTAATAATTTAAATAGGCAGGTATTGATTAATCTCAAAAAATATTTTTTCTGAGAATTTATTGTATTAATATTGCCATGCACTGCCAAAATAAATATACGAAATATTTGGGAAGGCAAGCCAGGAAAATACTATCCCACAAAACAATGTAATATATTACAGAAAATATGATAATCTTATTAAAAATACTTAGTCACGATGAAAAGGGTATAACAAGTTTCAAGCAACTGAGCAAGACAACCTATTAATGTAAGCTAAAAATTATATTTGGTTAACAATTTCTCTAAGAATTTTAATAGTGCTACAAAATAATGTATAATAGTTAATGATCAGAAAAGTACTAATATTTTTAACATTTTTGCTGTTCTATAAAATACTTAGACCTAGGTTAGTGAATAAAGAGAAGTAAGCTGATTAAAAAAAAATGAACTTAGTCTCGCTACCTCTGTTTGTTTCATTGTATTTCACAGCCATTGGAAGCCATAAATGAGTAAATGAATTTGAATTGAAGGAAAGATTTCTAGAGGGAGATGAAGTGTCAGGAAGGTCTCAAGTATCTTCCTGAAGTTATCAGTTACAAGTAGTTAGATTTGCATGAATACACCAGTCTAACTCGGAGGATTGCCGAGGACCTTTCAAGGTCTTTAATTCTATTACACAAGTGTCACTCTGTATTAAAAGAACATAGCATTCAGAGTAAGAGGTTAGATTTGTGTTCAAACTTTACCTATGGCTGCTAGGATATCATAACCAAATCACTTAGTCTATGATGTCATTTCTCAGTGATGTAGCTGACATTCATAATAAACTCCCCATATTACAATGCACTGTAACTTGAAATATATATATCTGCATATTTATGTGTGTATATATATATGCATACAGATAAGTTTGAAATTGAGTGTTAGCTATATGTATTAGAGTGAATGTATGGATATATAATTTAAATTACTGTTATAGTTGTAATTCATTAAATAATGCATCCACGCAATATATCTTTATATTGAGTTGGCCAAAAACTTTTATTTCAACCCCTAAAGAACATTTTGGTCAATGCAGTATTTACTAAATTATCCTTTTGTTTAAAATGTTTCTTGAATAATCCTCATTATAGATTACAATGTGTGGAGGTGCATCTATAGCAGCTCTGTTCCTCTACTGAAGATTAAACACTTGTGTTTTACCTATATGAACTATTTAGAATTTTCTTTAACACTCATTTGAGTGAACAGTTTCCTTGGGTAGTAGACTTAATACAGCAGAGAAGCCATGTCTTTTCATGGGGCACCACAGATTTGAGAGTTTATTCTGTTACACAGGAATTCTAATGATGAATGTATTATGACTAAGAGACATTACTTTTCTCCTCCAAATTAATTACACAGGAAATGTTTATCATTAAGTTTGGAAAAAAAACTGATCTTGGGCTCCAAAATTACTGCAGATGGTGACTGCAGCCATGAAATTAAAAGATGCTTGCTCCTTGGAAGAAAAGCTATGACCAACCTAGACAGCATATTAAAAAGCAGAGACAATCTCTTGACAACAAAGGTCCATCTAGTAAGAGCTATGGTTTTTTCAGGAGTCATGTATGGATCTGAGAGTTGGACTATAAAGAAAGCTGAGTGCCAAAGAACTGTGGTGTTGGAGAAGGCTCTTGAGAGTCCCTTGGACTACAAGGAGTTCCAACTAGTTCATCCTAAAGGAGATCAGTCCTGGGTGTTCATTGGAAGGACTGTTGTTGAAGCTGAAACTCCAATACTCTGGCCACCTGATGTGAAGAGCTGACTCATTTGAAAAGACCCTGATGCTGGGAAAGATTGAAGGCAGGAGAAGGGGACTATAGAGGATGAGATGGTTGGATGGCATCACTGACTGGATGGATATGAGTTTGAGCAAGCCCCAGGAGTTGGTGATGGACAGGGAATCCTGCCGTGCTCTAGTCCAAGGGGTCGCCAAGAGTCAGATGCGACTGTGCAACTGAAGTGAACTGAAATAGCAAGGAGATGAAAAATAAATGTTTTTTAAACTGCAACTTCTACTTAACTTTCAAAGATTATGTTAATGTGCCTCAACATTTCTTATTTTATTTCTACATTCATGTTAACAGATTCCTTAATCAGTTCAGTTCAGTTCAGTCACTCATTCATGTCTGACTCTTTGCAACTCCATAGACTGCAGCATGCCAGGCCTCCCTGTCCATCAGCAGCTTCCAGAGTTTACTCAGACTCATGGCCATTGAGTCTACTGGTTTTTTCTATAGGTGTTGTGGTAACTCATAACGTGATCACGAATGTGAATTTAGAATCACCCAATAACAAAATGTAGATAATAATAATCACTAATTCCTCAAGTACTATAATAAAAATTGCCTTTTTAGACTGCAAATTTGACTCTAAATTATTCTGAAAATATTTATTATTTAAAAATTAAATCTCCAACACATTGTCTCCATTTTGCTACCTGATAAAATGTTTCAATAACAGTGTCCTGGTTTGTCTGGCTAAAGGGAAAATAAACTTAGTGTGATCATAATAAAATAATTATTAGCTTCATGGTAAAGGTAAGTCAAGGGAAGATCCTTCCATATATCTACATAAATACACACATATACACACACACAAAATAGATTTCCCAGATTAATAAAAGAGACATTTAGTTACAGTGATAACTGAAAATAAAGTAGCCAGCATTTTACTGAATATAGGAGGAGCGAGGATACTTTAAGACGTAACTAATAAAAGCTATTCAGTGTGAATTAAGACAGTGCAAAAGCAGAATCTAAGGCACAACAAGGGCCTGTAAAGGGGACTGTTGCAGAGAAGTTTAAGGGAAGAACAAAATACAGCACTGGAGAGAGGGTCATCAGAGGGTTAAGAACGTAAGTTTGACTTCTCCAGGAGAAGCCCTTCTTATAGTTAAAAACTTTTAGTGAAGTTTTTATCAAGTTATCAAGGAGAAAATGAATAAAGTTCCAAAGACTTTAGAATGTGTGGCTTACAAGTGTGTCCAAGCAAAGTAAAGAGTGTAAAAATCCATCTAGTTCTCATGAAGGGAACTGACTCAGTCTCAGCTAATCAATCCTTTGCTATCACAAATGTGACAATTTAAAGAATGCAGGTCAATCATTTAAGAGAACTGTGTCTAAACTTAGTGGACACATTTAGATTCCAGGGTCCAAAATCATTCCACTAACAATGCTTTCCCAGCATTCTACTAGCGATCTATTCTGCAGCAGACAGCCATGTAGGAAAAGCAGAACTCAAGTCAGAAATAATTATATTGAAATTGACATTTATATTTCATTTATTGAGTATCCTATATTCTGTTAAAATACCTTGTATTGCTAATTTTATTTCTGACAAATAAACCTTATCACAGCTTGTTGGAACATTTGTTTTAATAAATCAGATAACTTAGTTTCAGAGAAAGAAAATGGGTTGTCCATAGTCCAAAATGGTGGGTCAAGGATGTAACTGATGCAGTTTGGTGCTAATACTAATTTAGTAATTAGCAGGAGTAAATTCTACTCTGTGATGTTGTTTCATGATTTCTTCTATCTCTGGGATTTGAGATGAAGAAAGTGCAGTCAAAAAGCAACATACTGCTATGGAAGTGAGCATCCCACATACGTGTGCAAATTAGGACAGGAGCCAGGACAACGATCCACTTCCCCCTGGTATATGTGACGTGCATCAGGGCCTTCATATGTCTTTAAATTGGGAGGTACTGTGCCAAGTGGCAGCACCCTCTACTCAAGACCCTTCGTATAGCCCACAGAATTTTCCAGCCACATTTTATGACTTCAGTAAGAAGACATGTCATCCATCGTCCCTGCACTGCATTCCTTCCACCTGTTGCTTTATAGGTCTTTTAAGGGGAGTAACTCCTGTACCTGTGGATCAAAACACTGTGGAAAATTCTTCAAGAGATGGGAAGACCAGACCACCTGACCTGCCTCTTGAGAAATCTGTATGCAGGTCAGGAAGCAACAGTTACAACTGGACATGGAACAACAGACTGGTTCCAAATAGGCAAAGGAGTACATCAAGGCTGTACTTCATCACCCTGATTATTTAATTTATATGCAGAGTATATCATGAGAAACACTGGGCTGGAAGAAGCACAAGATGGAATCAAGATTTCCAGGGGAATTATGAACCAACTCAGATATGCAGATGATACCACCCTTATGACAGAAAGTGGAGAAGAACTGTAGAGCCTCTTGAAGAAAGGGAATGAGGAGAGTGGAAAAGCTGACTTAAAAGTCAACATTCAGAAAATGAAGATAATGGCATCCAGTCCCAACACTTCATGGCAAATAGATGGGGAAACAGTGACAGACTGGTTTTTTTTGTTGTTGTTGTTGCTTCAAAATCACGGCAGATAGTAACTGCAACCATGAAATTAAAAACTAAAAACGCTTAGTTCTTGGAAGGAAAATTATGACCAACCTCAGTTCAGTTCAGTTCAGTCACTCAGTTGTGTCTGACTCTGAAACCCCACGGATTGCAGCATACCAGGCCTCCCTGTCCATCACCAACTACTGGAGTCCACCCAAACTCATGTCTATCGAGTCAGTGAGGCCAATCAGCCATCTCATCCTCTGTTGTCCCCTTCTCCTCCTGCCCTCAATCTTTCCCAGTATCAGGGTCTTTTCAAGTGAGTCAGCTCTTCACATCAGGTGGCCAAAATATTGGAGTTTCAGCTTCAACATCAGTCCCTCCAATGAACACCCAGGACAGATATCCTTTAGGATGGACTGGTTGGATCTCCTTGCAGTCCAAGGGACTCTCAAGAGTCTTCTCCAACACCACAGTTCAAAAGTATCAATTATTCAGCACTCAGCTTTCATTATAGTCCAACTCTCACATCCATACATGACTACTAGAAAAACCGTAGCCTTGACTAGATGGACCTTTGTTGGCAAAGTAATGTCTCTGCTTTTTAATATGCTGTCTAGGTTAGTCATAACTTTCCTTCTAAGGAGTAAGTGTCTTTTAATTTCATGCCTGCAATCACCATCTGTAGTGATTGTGGAGCCCAGAAAAATAAAGTTTGACACTGTTTCCACTGTTTCCCCATCTATCTGCCATGAAGTGATGGAAGCAGATGCCATGATCTTAGTTTTCAGAATGTTGATCTTTAAGCCAACTTTTTCACTCTCTTCTTTCACTTTTTTTTAATTTTATTTACATGATCGTGTTGGTTTTGCCATACATTGACATGAATCTGCCATGGGTATACATATGTTCCCCTTCCAGAACCCCCCTCCCACCTCCCTCCTGATTCCCTCTCTCTGGGTCATCCCGGTGTACCAGCCCTGAGCATCAAACCTGGCCTGGTGATTGATTTCACATATTAACATGTTTCAATGCCATTCTCCCATATCATCCCACCTTTCCCCTCTCCCACAGAGTCTAAAAGACTGTTCTACACATCTGCGTTTCTTTTGCTGTCTCGAATGCAGGGTTCTCATTACCATATTTCTAAATTCCATATATATGCATTAGTATACTGTATTTTTGTTTTTCCTTTTGGCTTACTTCACTCTGGATAATAGGCTCCAGTTCCATCTACCTGAGTAGAACTGAGTCAAATGAATTCTTTTTAATGGCTGAGTAATATTCCATTGTGTATATGTACCACAGCTTTCTTATCCATTCGTCAGTTGATGGGCATCTAGGTTGCTTCCATGTCCTGGCTATTGTAAACAATGCAGCGATGAACATTGGGGTACACATGGCTCTTTCAATTCTGGTTTCCTCGGTGTGTATGCCCAGCAGTGGGATTGCTGGGTCATATGGCAGTTCTATTTGCAGTTTTTTAAGGAATCTCCACACTGTTTTCCATAGTGGCTGTACTAGCTTGCATTCCCACCAACAGTGTAAGAGGGTTCCCTTTTCTCCACATCCTCTCCAGCATTTATTGCTTGTAGATTTTTGGATGGCAGCCATTCTGACTGGTGTAAAGTGGTACCTCATTGTAGTTTTGATTTGCATTTCTCTGATAATGAGTGATGTTGTGCAACTTTTCATGTGTTTGTTAGGCATTTTTATGTCTTCTTTGGAGAAATGTCTGTTTAGTTCTTTGGCCCACTTTTTGACTGGGTCGTTTATTTTTATGGAATGGAGCTTCAGGAGTTGCTTGAATATTTTTGAGATTAATTGTATGGTACTGGCACAAAGACAGAAATACAGATCAATGGAACAAAATAGAAAGCCCGGAGATAAATCCACGCACCTATGGATGCCTTATCTTTGACAAAAGAGGGAAGAATATACAATGGAGAAAAGTGCTCTTTAACAAGTGCTGCTGGGAAAACTGGACAGCCACTTGTAAAAGAATGAAACTAGAACACTTTCTAACACCATACACAAAAATAAACTCAAAATGGATCAAAGATCTAAACATAAGACCAGAAACTATAAAACTCCTAGAGGAAAACATAGACAAAACACTCTCCGACATAAACCAAAGCAGGATCCTCTATGACCCACCTCCTAGAATATTGGAAATAGAAGCACAAATAAACAAATGGGACCTAATTAAAATGAAAAGCTTCTGCACAACAAAAGAAACTAAAAGCAAGGTGAAAAGGCAGCCTTCAGAATAGGAGAAAATAATAGCAACGAAGCAACAAACAATTAATCTCAATAATATAAAAGCAACTCCTCTTTCACTTTCATCAAGAGGCTCTGTAGTTCTTCTTTACTTTCAGCCATAAGGATGGTGTCATCTGCATATCTGAGATTATTGATATTTCTCCTGGCAATCTTGATCCCAGCTTGTGCTTCCTCCAGCCCAGCATTTCTCATGATGTACTCTGCACATAATTTAAATAAGCAGGGTGACAATATGCAGCCTTGACGTACTCCTTTTCCTATTTGGAACCAGGCCGTTTTTCCATGTCCAGTTCCAGCTCTTGATTCCTGACCTGCATACAGATATCTCAAGAGGCAGGACAGGTGGTCTGGTATTCCCATCTCTTTCAGAATTTTCCATAGTTAATTGTGATCCACACAGTCAAAGGCTTTGGCATAAGCAATAAATCATAAAGAGATGGTTTTCTGGAACTCTCTTGCTTTTTGATGATCCAGCTGATGTTGGCAATTGATCTCTGGTTCCTCTGCCTTTTCTAAAACCAGCTTAAACATCTGGGAGTTCACGGTTCACGTACTGTTGACCAACCTACACAGTGTATTAAAAAGCAGATACATTGCTTTGCCAAGAAAGGTCCGGGTAGTCAAGGTTCTGGTTTTTCCAGTAGTCACGTATGAATGTGAGAGTTGGACAGTGAAGAAAGCTGAGCGCCGAAGAACTGATACTTTTGAACTGTGGTGTTGGAGAAGACTCTTCAGAGTCCCTTGGACTGCAAGGAGATCCAACCAACCTATCCTAAAGGAGATTCAGTACTTAGTTTTTATTGAAAGGACTGATGTTGAAGCTGAAGCTCCAATACTTTGGCCACCTGATGCAAAGAACTGACTCATTTTAAAAGACCCTGATGCTGGGAAAAGATTGAAGGCAGGAGGCAAAGGGTACAATAGAGGATGAGATAGTTAGAATGCATCACCAACTCAATGGACATGCGTTTGAGTAAACCCCGGGAAGTGGTGACGGAAAGAGAGGCCTTACATGTTTGGTCCATGGGGTCACAAAGAGTCAGACATGACTGAGCAACTGAACTGAACTCAACTCCCATAGTAGAAGGTATATTCTTGATATATACCCCCAAAAATTTGGCCCTTTTGAGCTTACCTCCAAATTATTATTTTCAACATGAGTTTCTGGGTTGAAAACCTATTCTTATTTTTCTAAACCCTTACTTAACTTCCAAGGTAGTTACTCTGCCAAGTAGCTAAGCTCCTTTGTGGGGAAAAAGTAACAATTACAAGAAACACATTAGCCTTTCAAGATGTGTATACTTTATAAGTATTATTTATGTTTGGAAGTGCTCTGTGATACCTAAAAATCCCATCGAAATGTTTACAACATGGTGATTATTTCCATTAATGTTTAGAATAATGCTATACCAGAAAAAAACTGATTTAATATTTTTAAATATTTCACTTTTAGGCCAGTTAAACGTTACCATTTGCAGGAAAAAAAACTGGTAATAATAGAGCATAAAAATCTTAAACTGTTTTTTTATGAAAAACAACCAGATAAAATAATGGGTCAATTAATGTCATTTATTCCTTCCTAAATAACTTATTTTCTCATTTGAATACAGAGTTCCAAAGAATAGCACAGAGAGATTAGAAAGCCTTCCTCAGTGATCAATGCAAAGAAATAGAAGAAAATCACAGAATGGAAAAGACTAGAGATTTCTTCAAGACAATTAGAAATACCAAGGGAATATTTCATGCAAAGATTGGCACAAGAAGGACAGAGATAGTACAGAACTAACAGAAGCAGAAGATATTAAGAAGAGGTGGCAAGAAAAAACAGAAGAACTATACAAAAAAGATCTTCATGACCTAGATAACCACGATGGAAAGATCAATTAGCAAGTGCCAGACATCCTGGAATGCAAAGTTAAGTAGGCCTTAGGAAGCATCACTATGAACAAAGCTAGTGGAGATGATGGAATTCCAGTTGAGCTAGTTCAAATCCTAAAAGATGATGCTGTGAAAGTGCTGTACTCGATATGCCAGCAAATTTGGAAAACTCAGCAGTGGCCACAGGACTGGAAAAGGTCAGTTTTCATTCCAATCCTTAAGAAAGGCATTGCCAAAGAATATTCAACCTCTGCACAACTGCACTCATCTCACATGCTAGAAATGTAATGCTCAAAATTCCCGAAGTCAGTCTTTAACAGTACATGAACCATGAACTTCCAGATGTTCAAACTGGATTTAGAAAAGGCAGAGGAAAAAGAGATCAAATTGCCGACATCTATTGGATCATTGAAAAAGCAAGAGAGTTCCAGAAAAAAATCTATTTCTCCTTTATTGACTATACCAAAGCCTTTAATTGTGTGGATCACAATAAACTGTGGAAAATTCTTCAAGAGGTGGAAATACCAGACCATCTTAACTGCCTCCTGAGAAATCTGTATGCAGGTCAGGAAGCAACAGTTAGAAATGGACTTGGGACAACACAAGGGTTTCAAACAGGAAAAGGAGTACGTCAAGGCTGTGAACTGTAACCCTGCTTCTTTAACTTGTGTGCAGAGTACATCAGACAAAATGCCAGGCTGGATGAAGCACAAGCTGGAATAAAGATTGCCAGGAGAAATATCAATAACCTCAGATATGCAGATGACACCACCCTTATGACAGAAAGCAAAGAGGAACTAAAGAGCCTCTTGATGAAAGTGAAAGAGGAGAGCAAAAATTTGGCCTAAAGCTCAACATTCAGAAAACGAAGGTCATGGCATGTGCTCCCAACGATTCATGGCAAATACATGGGGAAACAATGAAAACAGTAAGAGACTTAATTTTGGGGGGCTCTAAAATCACTGCAGATGGTGACTGCAGCCATGAAATTAAAAGACATTTGCTCCTTGGAAGAAAAGCTATGACCAACCTAGACAGCATATTACAAAGCAGAGACATTACTGTGCCTTGAAAAGTCCATCTAATCAAAGCTATTGTTTTTCTAGTAGTCATGTATGTATGTGAGATTTGGAATATAATGAAAGCTGAATGCTGAGGAATAATGCTTTTGAACTGTGGTGTTGGAGAAGACTCTTCAGAGTCCCTTGGACTGCAAGGAGATCCAACCAGTCCATCCTAAAGGAGATCAGTCCTGGCTGTTCATTGGAAAGACTGTTGTTGAAGCTGAAACTCCAATAGTTCGGCTACCTGATGTGAAGAATTGACTCATTAGAAAAGACCCTGATGCTAGGAAAGATTGAAGACTGGAGGAGAAGGGGATGACAGAGGATGAGATGGTTAAATGGCATCACCGACTCAATGGACATAAGTTTGAGTAAGCTCCGAGAGTTAGTGATGAACAGGGAAGCTTAGTGTGCTGTAGTCCATGGGGTCGTAAAGCGTCAGACAGGACTGAGAAATTATTTCTTTTCCCAAGATGTATTCTTTTTCTAATATATTGTTACTATGAAATGATATAATGCCTAAAGAATGAAACAAATACTATTTTGAATTAACATCCAAGTCATGAGGCAGTCATCAATTCACTTTTCTTCATATCAGCCAACCAAGTAGATCAAAGATCACATCAACTTCATTGTTAGTGAAAATTAATTGAAATGATATGTAATGAGGCAGAGTCCCTGCAATACAGCAGTGTTCAATCAACAGTATTTTGTGTGTAGGATTATGTTTAGCCTGGTTTGAATAAAATGAGACCTTCAAAATAACAAATGAATTCTGTTTGCTTGGAAAACTTTTATAAACATTATTTCCACTGCTGTTATTGTTCAGTGACTTTTAAAATTATCTTTGTATTTACTGTTTGATGAACAAGTTGCCATCTGCCATGATATGAAAACTATTGCTAATGAATGTGACTGAAGTCCACAGTACCACTAAGGATGCCCGAATGCCAGACTCTTGGTGACAGCCTCCTTTGCATATCTGTGATTGATGACTTCTGTCTGTGGTCACATGATGCTTTACCTGAGAGCTGCAAAATGCACAGAATATTGCTTCATAATTCATGAAATGATAATGAAGCTAACATTCCTCGAAAAACAGTACCTCTGAAGAAAGTTCAAATCTTCAACTAAATTAGGAAAAGAGTGTTAAATCTGCACCAGAATTTCCCACCTGCATACAAAACAAGAAAGCTAAAATCTTGAAAAGGCTTTAATACCTAAAGATGGAACTTTCCCATAATCCACAAATTTACTCCTCCTCGCCTTTACCAATAACTGGTATGCTCACAGTGCATTGTCTGAGTTAAATTATGCAACTTGTAAACATTTTGAAATAAAGTTAATTAGTTCTGAGAAATGAAATGTGACAGATTTTTATCTGGTAAGAGAGCATCAGTGAGTCTTTGAGCAGTGCCATTAAACGCCTCTCCTCAGTGTTAGCAGAGGAGAAGGCAGTGGCACCCCACTCCAATACTCCTGCCTGGACAATCCCAGGGACGGCAGAGTCTGGTGGGCTGCCATCTATGGGGTCGCACAGAGTCAGACACGACTGAAGCGACTTAGCAGCAGTGTTAGTAGGTTACTGTTCTTTATATACTGGCAATCATGTAGATTAAATTCACTAGATATTAATCTGATCCCTAAATGCTGAGTTATCATAGTACTAGAGGATTATCTCTTTACTTATTTTCCTAAGATGCAGTTACATTATTAGATGACATTTTTGCTATATCTTTATTATTTATAGATGTAAGAAGAAATATCATCATCTACATACAACATAGGTTACAGATGATTAATTATATAACAATCATGGGTACATGAAATGGAAAAAACTGAAGGGAATTAAATTTACAAGATTACAATTATCACCATACTTGATCTTTTGAAGTCCGTTGACTTACCTTGAATATGATATTACAATTGACTCAATCCTACCAATTACTTTCACAATTGTTATTCTACTTGAAGCTTCTCATAACACCTGGTTAAAGTATTATTTTCTATTACCACTGACACTTTCAGCATCTCTTAGATAAACTATTGAATCCTTATTAGTTTTATGTTTACATATTTTACTTCTATCACAAGTTTTAAGATTTTAATACATCTACTGATCAAAATCTAATCAGTGGTCTATCCATCCATCATCTTTTTGACTGAGATGCAATGAGCTCAAAAATTCCAAGGAGCAAAAGCCATCTTGAGAAAAAAAAAAAAAAAAACGTAGTTGAAACAATCAGGATCTCTGAATTCAGACTATATGACAAAGCTACAGCCATTTAAACAGTAATGGTCTTGGCAAAAACCAAAAATATGCATCAGTGGAATAGGACAGAAAGCTCAGAAATAAACCCACACACCTATGTTTAAATAATCTACAAAAAAGGAAGCAAGACTATACAATGGAGGAAACACAGTCTCTTCAATAAATGGTGCTGGGAAAACTGGACAGTTTCATTATTAAAAAATGTTTTAATTAGAACATTCCCTAATAGCATATACAAACATAAACTCAAAATAGATTAAAGAACTAAATGTGAGACTTGGCAGTACAAAATTCAGAGGAAAACACAGGCATAGCATGACAGTCTCTGACATAAATCACAGCAGTATCTTTCTGATCTATCTCCCAGAGTAATGGACATTAAAAACAAAAATAAACAAAATTAGATTTCATTAAACTCTAAAGTTTTTTTCACAGCAAAGAATAGACAAAACAAAAAGGTAATGTGCCGAATGGGAGAAAACACGTTCAAATGATATGACTGATAAGGGATTGAGTCTCCAAAATTTACACATAGGTCCCATGGCTTACTACCATCAAAATAAACAACCCAAAAAATAGGCAGAAGACCTAAATAGATATTTATCAGAAGGTCACATAT
The DNA here is from genome assembly GCA_007570785.1 of Antilocapra americana. Taxonomy (NCBI): domain Eukaryota; kingdom Metazoa; phylum Chordata; class Mammalia; order Artiodactyla; family Antilocapridae; genus Antilocapra; species Antilocapra americana. The sequence continues at coordinate 10,300,444 of ML660765.1, read as the reverse complement.
ACATGGCCAAAGAGCACATGATAAGATGTTCAACATCACTAATTATTAGAGAAATGCAAATCAAAACTATAATGAGCTATCACCTCCTAGCAGTCAAAATGGCCATCATCAAAAAATCCACAAAGGCTGGATAGGTATGGAAAGAAGTGAACCTTCCTGCACAATAGTTGGAAATAAAAATTGTTACCACCCCTATGGAGAACAGTATTGAAGTTCCTTAGAAAACTAAAAATAGAGCTAACATATGATCTTGTAATTCCACCCCTGGTCATAAATCCAGTTGAAAAAATGGTTCAAAAGGATACATGTACCCTAATGTTCCCTGCAGCAGTATTTACAATAGCCAGACCCTAGAGCAACCTAAATTCCACTCAGAGAAATGGATAAAGATGTGATGCATATATACAATCGAATATTCCTCAGAATTACAAAGAATGAAATAATGCCATTTGTAGCAACATGAATGGACTTAGACATTGTAATATTTAGGGAAGTAAGTCAGACAGAAAAGGAGAAATATCGATTGGTATCACTTATCTGCATATTCTAGAAAGAATAAGCAAACTTATTTACAGAACAGACACAGACTTAGAGAATGGACTCAACGTTATCAGAGGGGAAGAGTAGGGGAAAGGGGTATTCTGGGAGTTTGAGACTGACATGTATACATGCTATATTTAAATAGATAACCAGCAAACAGGGTACTCTGCTTAACATTATGTAAAGACTAAATGGGAAATGCACTTAAAGAAGAATGGATACACATGTATGTGTCACTGAATCACTTTGGAACAGCAGACTGGTTCAAAAATGGGAAAGGAGTACGTCAAGACTGTATATTGTCACCCAACTTTCTTAACTTACATTCAGAGTACATCATGTGAAATGCTGAGCTGGATGAAGCACAAGCTGGAATCAGGACTGCTTGGAGAAATATCAATAACTTTAGATATGCAGATGACACCACCCTTATGGAAGAATATGAAGACGAACTAAAGAGCCTCTTGATGAAAGCAAAAGAGCAGAGTGGAAAAGCTGGCTTAAAAACTCAACTTTCAAAAAACAAAGATCATGGTGTTTGGTCTTATCACTTCATGGCAAATGGATGGGGAAACAGTTCAAACAGTGACAGACTTTATTTTCTTGGGCTCTAAAATCACTGTGAATAGTGACAGCAGCCATGAAATTAAAAGAGGCTTGTTCCTTGTAAGAAAACCTATGCTCTACCTACACAGCATATTAAAAAGCAGAGACATTACTTTGCCGACAAAGGTCCATCTAGTCAAAGTTATGGTTTACTCCAGTAATCATGTGTGGATGTGAGAGTTGGACTATAAAGAAAGCTGAGCACCAAAGAATTGATGCTTTTGAATTGTGGTGTTGGAAAAGACTCTTGAGAGTCCCTTGGACTGCAAGGGGATCAAACCAGTCAATCCTAAAGGAAATCAGGCCTGAATATTCATTGGAAGAATTGATGCTGAATCTGAAGTTCCAATACTTTTGCCACCTGATATGAAGAAGTAACTCATTGGAAAATACCCTGAGGCTGGGAAAGATTTAACGCAGGAGGAGAAAGGGATGACAGAAGATGAGATGGTTGGATGGCAACACCGACCTGATGGACCTGAGTTTGAGCCAACTCCAGGAGCTGTTGATGAACAGGAAAGCCTGACCTGCTGCAGTCCATGGGTTTGCAAAGAGTCAGACATGAGCAGCTGAACTGAACTGAACTGTACACTTGAAACTATTCCAAAGTTGTTTATCAAGCGTGAAAGTTGCTCAGTCGTGTCAAGCTCTTTGAAATCCCATGGACTATACAAGTCCATGGAATTCTCCAGCCAGAGTACTGGAGTGGATAGCTGTTTACTTCTCCAGGGGATCTTCCCAACCCAAAGATCGAACCGAGGTCTCTTGCATTGCAGGCAGATTCTTTATGAGCTTAGCCACCATGGAAGCCCAAAAGTACTGGAGTGGGTAGCCTATCCCTTCTGCAGCTTATCTTCCTGACCCAGGGATCAAATTGGGGGTCTCTCGCATTGTAGGTGGATAAAATAAAAAGTTAAAAAGAGGGGAAAAAAATGCAATGAGCTAAAGTAAAAAGAAAAACTCGGATCTTGAGCAAGCTTGGGAGTTGGTGATGGACAGGGAAGTCTAGAGTGCATAAGTTCATAGGGTCACAAACAGTCTGACATGAATGAACAACCAAACTGAACTGAACTTATCTTAATTATCCTGAGTTTTTACATTTCCCCCAATAACTCCAGTGGTTTCTCTTTCGTAACTTGTATAAATTCTGATTAGAAAATCTGAAGCATTTTTCAAAATTACTTATTGACAGAAGAGCCAGAACAAGCTTCTTGGCTAGACTGTGTTGCCAAATAACCACTTTGTTTGATTTAAGGCAGTCTCCACAATCCAATTTCTAAACCCAAACCTTGTAGTTCTGGGAACAACATAACAGCATTTCCCACAATTCACAGTTTATTTCACCCAAAGGTATAGTAACACCAATACAATCATATATTTCCCCCCACAAAATATGAAGACAAAAACTTTCAGAGCTCAAAAGCCTAAGGTACTTTTTATTTTTATAGTTAAAAAAAAATAGAATCCTTAACAGTCAATGATTAACAAAAGCTTTATTCAAATTAAAGCTTCATTCTCATTAATTGAGCTTACAGTTCAATTAAACTGTAAGAACACTAAAATTATGGAATGTAATTTTTCAAAGGTTAATCACTCAACAGATGTTACAGATACAAATCTGTTTAATATTAGTCTCTCCACTAGCATTATAATTCCTTTAGCACAATATACGTATGTGTAAGTCTTTTCTCAGATGTCCTAGCTATTCTGTTATAAGGTAGAAAAGGAAAAGCTGAATATGCACAAATACATTAGAGAAAAATCAATCAGACCAGGAAAATAAAGACATGGAGTATAAAGTATATACTATATAACTTTTAATAAATATTCAGGCCTTAAAATTCAGTGGAACCTGCTTTTATTTTTCTTAAGGTAACACTAACCTATCACCCTGAAGAAAACTAAGCTATATGTATTTTTGTGGATAGTAGCTTATTATTAATTTTTGAATCACAGTTGCTTTTTGCTCATCTCCTATTATTTTTTTTTCTAGAGTGATGTTACTTTTCAGACTCACGAAAAGAACTTTAGTTTTTTTAATCTAAAGCTTGAGTATGTCTCAGAGTCATTAAGGTAATATTTAAAAAATACAAACTGTTGTCTTCATTCCATCCGTACTGAATCAACATCATCATGAAGGAGGCAAATGATCTAATTTTTAAACATCTTCATTTGTTACAGAGGCCACTGTCATAATTGACAAATCAAATATCATCAACAGAAATTGGTAATACATAGTATTGTATTAGCCGGAATGATGACTGAGGTACTGTGGGATCAATCACAAGCTGGAATCAAGATTTCCAGGAGAATTACCAACAACTTCAGATATTCAGATGATATCACTAATGGCAGAAAATGAAGAGGAACTAAAGAGTCTCTTGATTCAGGTCAAAGATGGAGTGAAAAACCTGGCGTGAAACTCAGCATTAGAAAGCTATGATCAAGGCATCCAGTCCCATTACTTTATGGCATAGAAGGGGAAAACTGAAAGCAGTGACAAATTTTTGTTTCTTTGGCTCCAAAATCTCTGCAGATGGTGACTGCAGCCATAAATTTAAAGGAAACTTACTACTTGGAAGGAAAGCTATGAGGAACCTAGACAGCTTATTAAAAATCAGAGACATCACTTTGCCAACAAAAGCCCATATAGTCAAAGCTACAGTTTTTCCAGTAGCCATGCACAGATGTGAGAGCTGGACCATAAAGAAGGCTGAATGCTGAAGATGATGCTTTCGAACTGTGGTGCTGGAGGACACTCCTGAGAGTTGCTTGTGAGGTTGAAACTTGTAGGCAGTCAGTGTAGGGGTCTGCGACCTACACTATAGGTCTTGTTTTCAATAAAGTTCTCACTCCATTAACCTAAAGCTGTACCCTTTATCCCAAAGTCCTGGAATGTGTCCTTGGTCTGATAAATTATCAGTACTCATTTCCAAGAAAGGGCAGTGATTAACTTCTGTTCCATATGCCTAAGACAAAAACAACTGTTGATCACTGACCTTTTGCCCATGCATCTGGTCTATTGTAAAATGGCCAGGGGCAATGAAAACGGGTGGCAACTTAATCTGAGGATCAAGAGAAGCCATAAAGATGTTAAACATTATTAAACTTATTTAACCTTAAATTAAACATTGTGACCTTTAAACTGGTTGATTAGAAATGACATATGTTCAAGCTGGTTTTAGAAAAGGCAGAGCAATCAAAGATCGAATTTCCAACATCCACTGGATCATTGAAAAAACAAGAGAGTTCCAGAAAAACATCTATTTCTGCTTTATCAACTATGCCAAAGCCTTTGACTGGGTGGATCACAATAAACTGGAAAATTCTGAAAGAGATGGGAATACCAGAACACCTGACCTGCATCTTGAGAAACCAACATGCAGGTTTCTACATATGCAGAAACCGTATGTACTTATATGCAGAGTACATCATGAGAAACTCTGGGGTTGAGGAAGCACAAGCTAGAATCAAAATTGCTGGGGGAAATATCAATAACCTCAGATATGCAGATGACACCACCCTTATGGCAGAAAGTGAGAGGAACTAAAGAGCCTCTTGATGAGAGCGAAAGAGGAGAGTGAAAAAGTTGGCTTAAAGCTCAACATTCAGAAAACTAAGATCATGGCATCCGGTCCCATCACTTCATGACAAATAGATGGGGCAATAGTGTAAACAGTGACAGACTTTATTTTTTGGGATTCCAAAATCAGTGAGATGGTGACTGCAGCCATGAAATTAAAAGATGCTTACTCCTTGGAAGGGAAGTTATGACCAACCTCGACAGCATATTGAAAAGCAGAGATATTACTTTGCCAACAAATGTCCGTCGAGTCAAAGTTATGTTTTTTCCAGTAGTCATGTATGGATGTAAGAGTAGGACTACAAAGAAAGCTGAGTGCTGAAGAATTGATGCTTTTGAACTGTGGTGTTGGAGAAGACTCTTAAGAGTCCCTTGGACTGCAAGGAGATCCAATCAGTCTATCCTAAAGGAGATCAGTCCTGGGTGTTCATTGGAAGGACTGATGTTGAAGCTGAAACTCCAATACTTTGGCCACCTGATGCAAAGAACTGACTCATTGGAAAAGACCCTGATGCTGGGAAAGATTGAAGGCAGGAGAAAAAGGGGACAATAGAGGATGAGATGGTTGGATGGCATCACTGACTTGATGAACATGAGGTTGGGTAAACTCCGGGAGTTGGCCATGGACAGGGAGGCCTGGCAGGCTTGTGATTCATGGGTCACAAAAAGTTGGACACGACTGAGCGACTGAACTAAACTGAATATTCCACTGTGTATATATCCCACAGCTTTCTTATCCATTCTATCTGCTGATAGACATGGTTGCTTCCATGTCCTGGCTATTGTAAACAGTGCTGTGATGAATACTGGGGTACATGTGTCTCTTTCAATTCTGATTTTCTCAGCGTGTATGCCCAGCAGTGGGGTTGCTGGGTCATATAGCAGTTCTATTTCCAGTTTTTTAAGGGATCTCCACACTGTTCTCCATAGTGGCTGTACTAGAGGCCTATCTTTTTACAGCTAAATTTTGGAAGGGACGTCCTGTCACTTCTGCAGTGCTCTATCTAATCTGCACTCATGGGGAAAGAACTGCATAAGGGCATGGTTATTGGCAGCAGGGATAATTCAGCACGTCCTCAGAGGCTGCCTTTCACAATACATGGAAAAAATGAATACAGTTGACTCTCAAAAATGAATTTGCACAATAGGGATCCACTTCTATGCAGATTTTTCAATCTGCATAGTAGCTGCACTTTCATTTTATGGATCTTTAAACTGACTAAATGTGGAGGCATTTTGTAATTTGAATATAGCCACAATATGAGGAATCACACTGGCTAGGGTTTGAGTCCTGATTCAGTCCAAACTGTTTCAGCTTCCTGTTTTTAGATGAATCATTGATCAATTTCTTTGTTACCGAGGCAGATATAGCAGTATACAGATTTTCCACTCTGTGGGAGTCCTCGCCCCTAACCCCTGTGTTGCTCAAGTTTCAGCTGTGTAATGATCACCTCACATTCAAACAAGTAAAACTTTAATTTCAGACAGAACACAGACCTAGACATAGAAATGAAATAACCCTAGAAAAGGAACACAAGAAATTAGTTTTATGATTTTATACCGAGGAAGTATTTATTTTAAACAAGACACAGTAAATAATCATAAAAATATGGTCAATCAGGTGTCACTAAAATTAAGAATATCAAATCATTCTAAGATAACTTTGAGAGAGTGAAAATCAAGACATAGGCTGAGACAGAATTTTTGATATACATATATATATGTATCAAAGGACTGTGACAGAAATGCTTATTTAAATAAAAAAGTAAAATATATCATTAAAATCAATAAAAGCAGCAAAAAAAAAAAAATGAACAAATGTTTAGCAAAAGAAGATATCCAACTAGCCAATAGGACATGAAAAAGATTTTTAGCCATTAGGGAAATGCAAATTAAATTTCTGAGATACTACTGCACCCAAATGAATGGGATAAAGTTAATAGAAATGAGCGTAAAAAGTAGTAGAGAGGATGTGAGTCAGCTGTCACATTGTTAATACTGGCAATCAAAGTATAACTTGATACAATCACTTTTGAAATATGTTTGGCAGTAGTAACTAAAGCTAAGGTATACCATGTGACAAACCAATTCCAACTAAGGCCTTATGGGAAAATGTTCAGAACAGCTTCATTCATCATAACACCAAATTGGAAATAATCAATGATAAAATATATAAGCAAATTGTAGTATATTCACATAAGGAAAACCACACAGAAATGAAAACAAAACAAAACAAACAAAAAAAACTTCTGGTGTGAATGAGTGAATATCACTACGTTAAACATTGAAAGAACAAAATCAAAAATCAAAGCATGTATACCATATGACTTCACTTGTATGAGTTCATTAACTACTGACTTTAACATATGGTGTTCATAATGGTTACCTCGGGGGAATTTTCTGTATATTGATCTTGATGATAGCTACAATGGTACATACTCAGTAAAATTTCTTTTAATTACATACTTAATTCATATGTACAGTATGTTCAATTAAACCTTAGCACACATGTTGTCTCCCACTTGATGTATTTTGCCATTTTAATTTTTAATTAGATATATACAGGCATTTGTAATTCTGAACACTTGTTTTTAAAAAGTGGTAACTATAAATTTAAAAGCAATTAACTGTTTTTTTTAAATAATAGGGAAAATTGCCATGATTAAAATCTGATTTTCCTGAACTCATTCCCTTACTCTCAGTAAAGTGAATTTTATGATATTAAGTGTTAGACACTCAGGCGTGTCCAACCCTGTGACCCCAGGGACTGTAGCCCACCAGGCTCCTCGGTCCATGGGATTCTTCCAGGCAAGAATATTGGAGTGGGTTGCTGAGCCCTCCTCCAGGGGATCTTCCGGACCCAGGGATAGAACCCACATCTCTTACATCTCCTGCACTGCCAGGCAGGTTCTTTACCACCAGCACCACCTGGGAAGCCCCTGAATTTATGGTATTAGGTCAGAACTAAAACAGGCAAGAATCTGTCACATACTGCAAATGAAGATGTTTATCTTTCTGCATTTGTCTTTTAATCAAAATATTACGTGCATACTCATATCCTTTGCTGCATGTTACCACAAAGGGGATAATTGTATTACAATCTTTTCTATGAAGCTCTCAAGAATCATTCAACTCTTATGAATGATAAAAGAATCTTCCAAAATCTTAGAGACAGACTGTGTCTTTTATAAAATTACTCAACACCTCAAAGGATATGGCTAATTAAAAGACATATGTGAAACCAGTATCCTTCTTAAGCCCTAAAATAGATTCCAGTAAAAATAAAACACAAAGAACATTTTAAAGATCTGATGCTTTTATATGAGACAAAATACATAGGCTGTGTGGATCAACCTGAAGTAAGGGTGAATATTTCTCCTGAATAAGGGGTAATCAGGAGGGAGGTGGGAGGGAGGTTCTGCAAGGGGAACACATGTATACCCATGGTGGATTCATGTCAATGTATGGCAAAACCAAGACAATAATGTAAAGAAAATAAATAAATTAAATAAAAATAAAGAGAATGAAGTCAAGGAATGACACTTTTTTGGTTAGTCTCCCTAAGTTTGTTGAGTACAATGTAAAGAAGAATTTTCTAAATTTTTTAAGTTCCATAATAAGAGGCATTTACATTATTCTGTTTTCAAAAGGCTTCTTTAAAGTACATTGAGGAATATTTCAAGTAAAAATGATATAAAATTCATCTGATTCAAAGACAAAATTATTTTCTATCACAGAGAAGTATAATTTGTTAGTCATAATAGGTTATTTTTATTAAGATGTAATTTGCATGTCATACAGTAACTTTTTAAAAAAGGACAATGGGATATTGCACAGTTGCTGTCTACAAATGTCATCTAAAGGTGACAAATAAATGGGAAATGCCAAAGAATATATATTTTAGGATTAGATACTACAATTTTTTAACCAAGAGGAATAAGGCTATAATATTTAAAATATTGTGCTGATAAGTGATTTAAAAGCAGGGGTATTCCCTTTCTTAGCCAAAGAAATAACATAGAATAGCGCTTTATGAACATTGGTATCAGTAGTTTTCTTAAAAGTTTTACATTGCTTTAAAAGATAATTTATTTTGTATCATAAATAAAAAACTCTTGATTCTTCTATTTCTAGTGATATTTTAATTGCTGTAACAGAGGTGACATTCCCATACCTGTTTTATATCACTAAATTTGATCAAATATATGGTGTGGCTAAATGAAATATTCTGATTATTACTCATAAATCATTTAACTTTGTAAATTCATTGCTCCACCTACACTCTGGAATGTCAAAGAACTTTTAATATCTTTATCTGATAATATTTATTCCATAGAAAATCTCACATATAATCCATCCAACAGCAGAAATAACATTTTGAATATATGACTATTGCTAATCAAGGGTATTTTTTCAGAAGATAAGCATTTACTTTAGTGCATTCTTTGTTTAGTTAAAATAGTAAATTTCATTTTTTCTTATTTCATATATTATTCCCTAATCAGAAAGCAAACTTAGCAAATTGTTATGTGAGCAATTTCCAAAATTTATTATTATATCTCAAAGTAACTGGGTTTTTTTTTTTTTTTTTTTTGCTATTCATGTTAGGTACAGGTGGATATTCTTTGGCAAATTCTATTGACATATGTGAAACATGATAGGATTAATTCTAAAATAACCAGGAATATTTTTTACTTATGTGTGGGAAGTTAAAATTTTCTATGGCAGCTTTCCATTTTATATACCTAGTTTAGGAATCTAGGATTGTTACCAAATATTTTAATTTGTTCGAATCTTAACCTTTTTATACAATTTTAATTTGAAAGGTGTACTAAAGAGTTTTCTTACTGAAAAAAAAAAGACAGAGAAGATAAAAAAAGATTTTAACTAAATTTGCATAAATGCCAGAGTAGAAAAAGTTGTTTTTTTTAAGATTTTTTTGATATGGACCATTTTTTACATCTTCTATTAAAGTTGTTACAATATTGCTTAGGTTTTATGTTTTGGTTTTCTGGCTGTGAGGCATGTGGAATCTTAGCTCCCCAACCAGATATCAAACTGGCACCTCCTGCATTAGAAGGTCAAGTCTTACTGGACCACCAGAGTAGAAGTCCCGAAAGAGTTTTAAAAAGTGTTTTCATACTCTTGTTTGGATTACATTGTCTATGCAGACTTGTAAGAGAAACCAATGCAGAGAAAAGAGTGAATGCTAGAAGAAAAGTTGGGAGCAAGTAAAGTAGCTTCCCAAAGCACTGAAATCAATATTGTCGATTTCAAAACATTTGGGAAACAGAGCTGTAAATGGGAAATCTAAGAAAATTTTAAGGCCAGAGCATCCCAGAAATAATCATGAGTTACTAGATATTTTTAATTTCTAATTTGCATCTCTTACAATCTCACATGATTTGTAGTTCTTGTTCCATATTATATGCTTAGAAAATGGGGAAGAGAGAAAGTGTAGGATAAAGCTAAGAAGAGAAAATCTTACTGCTGCTTCTGGGTAAGATGGAGTTACTTGTGATGATCTACTCCTCCACTGGAAACATGTCAGGGAAGTGGGATAATAAACAGCTAACCTGGACAACGCTGGCCGGAATTGCTTGGGTCCATTTAAAGACTTTTTGCAACAGTAAAAATGGATTTTTTTTTTAATAATAAATACTGTGGTACTACCTAGTCTGAGTGTAGTTGAATCCATGGATGCGGAGGAACCCCTAGTGCCAAAGGCAGATAGCAAGTTCTAGGTGAATTTTTGACTTGGTAGTGGGTGGGCACCCCTAACCCCAGCACTGTGTAAAGGCTCGGCCGAACAAACGAATTGTAAATGAAAGCATTGGTGTGCCTCTGTGGAAACTAGGGCCTGAGGGTTAAAATCCCACAGAAAAGGAACCTAAGAATAGAGAGTCATCGTTTTCCTCCAGGCTGTATTTACCCCTGTGATAGGTGCAGTGACAGAGGCTGAGAATCCAGAAAGGAGTGACAACTGAGGAGCAGTGAGGCCCTGGATGTTTTGGCCGGCCTTAGCTTGTTAGAGTCACAACAAGGGGTTCAGAGCTGCCAAAACCTTGAGGAAAAGGTTCAACAGTCTAGAGATAGAGGCTGTACGGACAGAGAAATGAGACAGACTCTCTGGTTTTCTACCAAACGATAAGCCAGAGTCTTAAATCTGTGGGTGTCAGTTCAGTTCAGTCGTTCAGTCGTGTCCAACTCTTTGTGACCCCATGGACTGCAGCACACTAGGCCTCCCTGTCCATCACCAACTCCCAGAGTTTACTCAAACTCATGTCCATTGAGTAGGTGATGTCCTCCAACCATCTCATCCTCTGTCGTTCCCTTCTCCTCCCATCTTCAATCTTTTCCAGCATCAGGGTCTTTTCAAATGAGTCAGTTCTTTGCATCATGTGGCCAAATTATTGGAGTTTTAGCTTCAGCATCAGTTCTTCTAATGAATATTGGATTTCAATAGTGGGTGTCAAGGGCATAACAAATGAGTAGGAAGCCATTGACAAGTAAAATTGAGTTTTTGGCAATCTTACAGTGATGAGCAGACAAACAGGAAGTGCAGTGCACAGCCTTGAGGAGAATGGACCCAAGTATACCCCGAAGGATTTAATTGAAATCTGTGGGGTCAGAGCTTATTAGGCCTTCTGTAGGTTTTGCAGTTGTAGGTAAGCAAGAAGCTTCATTGGATTGAGTGTCTAAATGATACCTTTGTACATGCGTTTGTTTGGCTTAAAAAATTTTATATGAAATACTCGGCTTTATATATTTGTCAAAAAAGTAAATGTGAGAATATTATTTTTTCATTACTGAAGAATAGTAGATTGACATATTATTTGGATTGTAAAACATGTATCTTTAAAAAATAAGTGACTATTAACTGAAAAACAGTTTATTTCCCAACAGAGGTAGAATAGAATAACATCTACTTATAGAGTATTTCTTTTGATCAAGTGAGATATTTGCTTTGAAATCTGATGAATCGTTAGTGATAGGATCAAAGATAATGTTTGACAAACCATGACTGACTATCAATTTGACTTTTACCTAGAATATGGTGTACTGTCAGTACAGATGATTAAAAATGGCATGATACTTTAAACTTTTCATCTTTATAATTTATTCTCTTTATAACTATTTTTCTCAGTACTCTTGCTACTGTTAAGTTTATTTTATTATTATCCCAACTTTTAAAACCAAAGCCAAGTAAGGTTAATCATTTTATCTAAATAGTACAAGAAAAAGTAGAATAGGAATCCTAATCTCAGAGTTACTCCAAGAGCATTGCTTTTCAAACCTCCAGTGTTATAATACTGTCTAGAGTTTCCATGTCCATGATATCTGGTATGAATTAAGTCCTGTCAATACCTAAAAATAACAGAACAACATTTTATAGAAAAATAGTTTCTGGAACACCAGAAATCTGAGTTGGTGGGTCACAGAGAAATGAGTCAATCATGCTTTAAGATGACCAAAGAGGGGTTGAACAAGAAAGCACTGACAGTAGCTCAGATCAAGGTTCCACCCTGGGTAGGGTTAAAAAGTCGAGTGGCAGAGTGGATTCAGAATAGTCAGGTCCCAGATTTAAAGGGTAAAGTGCATCAGAGAACACACAGTGAGTCAAGGCATGTTATCAAAACCAAACAGAGAAGCATCCAGTGATCAAGATACATATACAGAATCTTCTGTTACTTCAATCAAGAAATATTCTATGCATTCTTATATAGGAGATGGCTTTAAAACCAACTTCAGTGCATGGGGTAAACTTCTCCATAGCTCCAAGAATCAGTTAGGGCACATCAAAGTGACAGCGTATTCAATTCTTATTTAAGATTCCAAACTCAGCAAAAGTATGGTTCCTGGGCAGGGACCGAGACAAACCACATAAAGCCAATCACAAAGAATACAGGATGTTTTACTTGGGAAAGAAAAAAAAAAGAGGCCTTAGGAAAGGAGTGATGCTAACAATGTACATCCATTTTTCTCCTTAGATTTTCTTTGGTGTTCCTTAGACGCTAGGAAAATCTTATCAGCTGAAATGCACAGAATTTAATTTATTATGTTAAATAAATGAGGTAAGATGTGTTTAGATAACTTCAGTCTCTTTCCAGTACTTCCCTAATCACAGAATACTTATCAACCCTTTGAGCAAAAGCTAGTAATTTTGATTTGGGGATTCAGAATCATTCTCCAATGTTTCGAGGACATATTTAAAAATTTCATTCTAACTGTACTAGATTATGAATTAGGAATATTTCAAAGATGTTAATGTCATTAGCTACAATATGTCAGTATTTTCCATCATTCTTACAATTAATAGAAAATTCCTGAATGTGGTTTACAAGTGCTTATATGATTTGACCCCAACTAAGACTCTTCTCATCTCATATCAAGATTCTATTCTCTCTCTAATCCTGCTACAAAAGCTTTATTTTCAATCCTCGTGTGCACTGCAGCATGCTGTATCATGAAGCAATATTTTTATATATATTCCCTCTCCCACGAGCCCTACTCCCTTCTCTGTTTACTTAACTCTTTTTCATGCTTTAGATCTCAAATCAAGTGTAACTTCTTCTGCAAAACCTTTGGTAATTTTCCAGACTTTGTTAGCTTTCTCCTAAGTTAAAATAATTATCATTTACTTATCTTTGTTGCAAACAGCACAGTTGCATTATCATATTCATTTTGGAACAGTATTATTTATATCCACTATTTGACTATGAATACTATGAAGTAAAACAGTTTCATTGTTCAGAATTTACTTTCAGCTTTGATCAACATGTATTAGCCTTTCTAACTTAGCAACCAGTAATTTTGGAATAAATGAATGAAGTTTAATTTGATGGGTGATGAAGATAAAAACTGTACAAAAAAGATCTTCATGACTGAGATAATCATGATGGTGTGCTCACTCACCTATAGCCAGACATCCTGGAATGTGAAGTCAAGTGGGCCTTAGGAAGCATCACTACAAACAGAGCTGGTGGAGGTGATGGAATTCCAGTTGAGCTATTTCAAACCCTGAAAGATGATACTGTCAAAGTGCTGCCCTCAATATGCCAACAAATTTGGAAAACTCAGCAGTGGCCACAGGAATGGAAAAAGTCAGTTTTCATTTCAATCTCAAAGAAAGGCAATGCCAAAGAATGTTCAAACTACCACACAATTGCACTCATCTCACATGCTAGTAAAGTAATGCTCAAAATTCTCCAGCCAGGCTTCAGCAATATGTGAATCGTGAACTTCTAGATGTTCAAGCTGGTTTTAGAAAAGGCAAAGGAACCAGAGATCAAATTGCCAACATCTGTTGAATCATCAAAAAAGCAAGAGAGTTCCAGAAAAACATCTATTTCTGCTTTATTGACTATGCCAAAGCCTTAGACTTTGTGGATCACAATAAACTGTGGAAAATTCTTAAAGAGATGGGAATACCAGACCACCTGACCTGCTCCTTGAGAAATCTGTATGCAGGTCAGGAAGCAACAGTTAGAACTGGACATGGAATAGCAGACTGGTTCCAAATAGGAAAAGGAGTATGTCAAGGCTGTATATTGTCACTCTGCTTATTTAAGTTACATGCAGAGTACTTCATGAGAAACAGTGGGCTGAAGGAAACACAAGCTGGAATCAAGATCGCTGGGAGAAATATCAATAACCTCAGATATGCTGACAACACCACCCTTATGGCAGAACGTGAAGAAGAACCAAAGAGCCTCTTGATGAAAGTGAAAGAGGAGAGTGAAAATGTTGGCTTAAAGCTCAACATTCAGAAAATTAAGATCATGGCATCTGGTCCCATCACTTCATGGGAAATAGATGGGGAAACAGTAGAAACAGTGGCTGACTTTATTTTTGGGGGCTCCAAAATCACTGCAGATGGTGATTGAAGCCATGAAATTAAAAGACTCTTACTCCTTGGAAGGCACATTATGGCCAACATAGACAGTATATTAAAAAGCAGAGACACTACTTTGTCAACAAAGGTCTGGCTAATCAAGGCTATGGTTTTTCCAGTAGTCATGTATGGATGTGAGAGTTGGACTATAAAGAAAACTGAGCACAGAAGAATTGATGCTTTTGAACTGTGGTGTTGGAGAAGACTCTTGAGAGTCCCCTGGACTGCAAGGAGATCCAAACAGCCCATCCTAAAGGAGATCAGTCCTGGATGTTCATTGGAAGGACTGATGTTGAAGCTGAAACTGCAATACTTTGCCCACCTGATGTGAAGAGCTGATTCATTGGAAAAGACCCTAATGCTGGGAAGAGTTGGGGGCAGGAGGAGAAGGGGACGACAGATGAGATGGTTGGATGGCATCACTGGCTCAATGGCCATGGATTTGGGTGGACTTAGGGAGTTGGTGATGGATAAGGAGGCCTGGCATGCTGCAGTTCATGGGGTCACAAAGAGTTCGACACAACTGAACAACTGAACTGAAGACAAAAAGCATCATTGACAGTCTCAACTTGGCTTAGTCTGGTCAGTTAGGCCTTGGTATTATAATTTCATAAAATACCAGACACGGCTACGCTGTGACCATCATAAATCAAAATAAAATCGAAACGAAAACCATTGTCTAACCAGGTCTGCTAACTGACAAAACAAACTGTTTCCTTTCAGAAGAATAACCTAACAACCCCCTCACCCTAGATAAGATCAGTCACTGCTGATGCTCTGCCAGTTCCAAAGTTAGCCTCTCTCCAGTCATCCCTTTGAGATATTTGGATTTTGAAACAGCACGAAGTCCACTGGTACTTTAAGCATGATATCACACAGATATGTCCATATTTTATTGGTTCCAAGCCAAGTTGGCCGCATGTCAAATAGCTAATCAGCTAACTTGACTGCACTTACCGTATGCTGGCCACTTACCTCACTAAGCTTAATACAGTTAGGTATTTATTTCAACTCCCCAAGTTTGAATTAGGGTACTAGAAATGTAATTAAAGAAAAACAAAGAATCAGAAACAGTACGTAAGATATCCAGGGTCCAGAACTTGAGTGATACTGTGTTTGTGGTTAATACTCTAATACCAGAAATAGCACTGCACACTCACACTCCAGTAACCTCAATGAAATTCAGAAAATACTGCGGAGGATGGTAATGTTGGCTCTGATGAGGATGAGAACAGATTTGACAGATGTTCAATAAAATAGTTAGCTGAGGTCTCTTAAAAAAAGAAACAAATCAGCTTCTAAGATTTTGCACGCGTTGAGAACACTAACTGGATAGTAACCTCCTGAGGGCAAGACCCACGATTTAGTCCTTACATCCATCTGCTAAAGTTAAGTATCTGATTGTAACTCAACAGTTTTCTCGTTATTTCATTCATTCCATTCTGGTTTGTTAAAGGATAGAAGGGTCCATCTGCCAGTTTGTTCCCCTGTCACAGTGCCTGGTTCCTGCTGGCAAATGCTGAAGAATGTCGGTTCCTTAAAAGCAAACTGTCAATGTATTTATCACTTATGTGCCTGCTCCCAACCCTTACGCTATGCCATTTTGCTCTTTATAGGGAAATGTGCCGCCTTCATGTTTAATGATTATTACTGTCTATTTTTTCTGTCTACGTCTAGGGGCAAGTTCAGAGATGATAAAATGAAACATTTGACAAATTCTGAGTCAAAAGTGCAATATTAATTGAAGTTAAATCATCTTTGACAGCATTCAAAAAAAAAGACTAATATGAGCAGTGGTATTTTTTAAGCAAATCCTCTTAATGTGTTTTCACTCACAGTCATGTAAAATATTTATTAAAATGCATTTGAATTTTTTTAAGAAAATATCTAACTACTATGTAAGCTGTATATTTGGTTAAAACATTTTTATTATATCCAGTAAGGACTAAGACCATTTTAAAATAACTGAACCAGGTCCTGAAATGAATATAATTGATATATAAATGTATATATCCATTCAACAAAATTTTTGTTCCTTTATCAGGTACAACAAGGAATACCCCAGAAGAGACATAGCATATATACACTGAAAAAGACTTAAAAGTTACAAACACATACACACAACACACATGTATGTGTACATGGGTATGTGTGTGTGAAAATGGTAGGATAAATTCAAATGTTTGCATTTATGTATGTATTAAGATACTGGTGTTCACAGTAAATAAATCAGTATACACTAATATATCAAATTCAATAAAGAGTTGGTTCAGAATAGAATAAAAGGTCATTTCTAGGTTTTCACTATGAGATAGGGAAGAAGGAAGCCTTTCTGGAAATCTTGTCTCAATAGAAAGTATTATTCTTTGAATAATAGTTATTTTTTAACAGAAAAACAATGATTTACTTTAATCAAAAGTAATGCAATAAAACCCAACATTCCATTCTCTGCTTTGCTTCATGGTATCTACCCAGAACAATAGCTTATTTATCAGAATAATTGTATTTGTGTTAAAATTTCACAGCAGGTTTTTGGCCTCTAGTGAATTGTTATTGTTTAGTTAGTCAGTCGTGTCTGACTCTTTGCAACCCCATGGACAGCAGTACACCAGGCCTCCCTGTCCTTCACCATCTCCCAGAGCTTGCTCAAACTCATGTCCATTGAGTCAGTGATACCATTAACTGATTTCATACAATTATGAAATTCTAGTGAATTAACCATGAAATCTTAGTCCTTTACCATCGGTCCCCAAAACAAACATGTCTTTCTCTCAATAGGATAGAATGAAATATAAATAAAGCTAGATAGCAAGTTGGTTTTTCTGAATTGCCGGAGAGTGATGTTTATACTTAGTCACTAAGTCTGGTCTGACTCCTGTGATGTTTATGCTTAGGTCAAGTTGAAGCATTTTATGACAGGAAGAGTGTAGGAGAGAGGAAAATACACTAAGTAATCATCAACAAAAGAAACAGTATGAGTTGGCTTTTGTGGATGAAGATACATGGATGGAGTCAAAGAAGGAAAAGATAAAGATGTGTTAGTTTATTCCTGTTCCTTTCCTTCCAAACTGTGTTCTCAACCGCCATCCTGCTCTACTCCATTGCTTCACTTTGACAGCTAGGATGGAGGCTGAGTTTTCTTTATGAATATCCCAAGGAAATTTGTCTGGCCTGTAATCAAACGTTTCTGGCACATGGGGCCATAGATCAAAAGACAATTCATGTTTTGGAAAGCACCTTAGCTTGAGTAGTCTTCAGAAAGCAGCTGGATGTTAAAAGCAGATCAAAAGACAAACTGCAGAGCAAACTAATAGGTAACTGCAGAAGGCAAAATAAGTTAAACGCGATGATGTTTCCTCTAACCAGAACCTGCAGAGGCAGCATCTAATCTCAGTGTCTCATGATTACAGTATACAGTTCTAAATTGAATAATTCACAAACGCTAACATTAACCAATAATACATGCCCTCCTTCTCCATCAGTAGGCTGTACATCTGGCTGTATTACAAGAAGCCAATATAGATGTCCATGTCATAAGATTATGGATAGCCTCGTCTTGTTTACAGATGGACCATCGATCAGATTCAACCTTCAGGCCCACAGAGTGATTCATATTAGTAAATACCATTTGCTGACACAGTGTTTAACAAGGTAAGTATACGCTTTAAAAGTAAAGGGAAATTGAGCTAAAAGGATGACCATTTTAAGAGGCTTATAAGAAATTTATGTTCCATCAGTATATGAATGTTCTTTGTTGCATATTTTAGTCATTTCAACATATGAACTCAAGAATATCTTGAATTATGTTATGAATCGCAAGCTTTAAAAATTTTTACCATATCATAACCTTAAAAATACATTCAAAATATTATTAATAAGGAGCAAGCACCCAATAACCAATGTTTCCAACTTGTGTTGATAAGTGACAGGAAAGATGAAGAAAGTATGCTATGTAAGTTGGCATGCTCAGTCTTTTTACTGTTGCTGCTAATGAATGATATCTGCCTAATTTAATTGCTTGCTTGTTTTGATTTTAAAACAAATTTTTCCATGTCTCAGTGTGTTTTAAAATGTTAACATTTATTAATTTCAGACAAATGCAACAAACTCAACAAAAAAATCAATTCAAACCTTTTCTATCTCCACATATATTTGAATTTTTAGTGATATACTTTTTGTATATCACTAATTACTACATTACAAATCTAATTTGATTATTTTTGGATTATTTCAGTCAATATTTACCATTTTCAATCACAAGGAAGAAAAGTTATGTGAGCCTCTGTTACTGTTGTTAATTTTGCTAAATCATGTCCAACTATTTGTGACCCCATGTACTGGCACACCAGGCTTCCCTGTCCTTCACCGTCTCCCAGATTTTGGTCAAACTCATGTCCACTGAGTCAATGATGCCATCCAACCATCTCATCCTCTGTCACGCCCTTCTCCTCCTGCTGTCAATCCTTCCCAGCCCAAAGAGTCAGTTGTTGCCATCAGGTGGTCAAAGTATTGGAGCTTCAGCTTCCGAATCAGTCTTTCCAATGAATATTCAAGGTTGATTTCCTTGAGGATTAGTCAATCCTCAAGGCAGGATTTAATCTCCTTGCTCTCCAAGGGACTATAAGAGTCTTCTCCAGGACCACAATTCGAAAGCATCAATTCTCTGATGCTCAGCCTTCTTTATGGTGCAACTCTCACATCCTACATCACTCCTGGAAAAACTACACCTTTGACCATATGAGCTCTAAATTTTGACATGAAGATGTATACACACACACTCATACACACTCACACCTGTGAAAACGTTCTTTCAATAGGATAAAAGAAAGTATGAATGAAGCTAGATATCAAGTTTGTTATTTTGAATTGCTGGAGAGTGATGTTACTGCTAAGGTCAGGATCAAGCAGTTTATGAGAGGAAGAGTGTAGGAGAGAGGAAAGTACACTAAGTATCTGAGAACAAAGGACGTGATAGGAGTTGGCTTTTGTGGATAAAGAGACATGGATGGAGTCCAAGAGGAAAAAGATAAATGTGCTAAAGATAAAGATGTATGTGTCTGATGAACATAGATGAAGAAATTCAGAACAATATGTTAGTAAAGTGAATTCAACAATGTAAAAAGTTAACACAATAAACCACAATCGAGTTGGATTTATTCCAAGGTCACAAGGATGTTTTAATATTTGCAAGTCAACTAATGTGAAATACTACATGAACAAAAGGAAAAGGGTAGAAAAAGCTTTCAATAAAGAGTTTTCAATAGTCTTAGAAAAATCCTTTGATAAAATTCAACATCCATCCATGTTAAAAACTTCAGTAGAAGTATATATGGGAGGGGAACTAAGATGGCGGAGGAATAGGACGGGGAAACCACTCTCTCCCCAATAAATACACCAAAAGAACTTTTAAAGACCGCGCAAACTCCATAAAACAGGATCTAAATGCTGGCAGAGGACACCGGGCATCTGAAGGGACGGCCCATTGCTGACGAGAGGAGGTAGGACAAAAGAAAAAATAGAGAGAAAAAAGTAAAGGGAGAGACAGAGTTGGGGGTGGGGATCCGTCCCGGAAGGGGAGTCTGGAATAAAGAGGAAAAAAAAAAAAGAGGAGAAACGTTTCCGAATACCAGGGAGCATTCTCTCGGGCGGATTTGCAGTGAATCTTGGAGAGCAAGATAGCTGGGAGTAAAAGCAGATTAATAATTAAGCCCTGCAAGCTACATTTCTGGCTGGAAGGCACAGGGAAGCAGCGGCGGACGCCCCACCCCCCACTAGCCAAAGCGGACTGCTCAGGGAGGGGCGGGCCGCGCGCTCAGGGAACGGAGCAGCCTGAGCGACCCAACCCAGGGGGCTAACCGGAGATAGACTGAGAAGTAGCTTTCCCCAGGAAGAGCCCCCCTGCCAGGCCCACGCAGAACAAGGAGAGGTGTGGAGTCGGCAGAGAGGCGGCCGGCCGGGTGGCACAGAACAAAGGGCGTGCAGAGTCGGCAGGGAGGCGGCCGGCCAAGGAGATTTGGGCGCCTGTGGGCTGCGGACCGGCCCAGCCCCCGCCCGAGTGCAGCGGGCATAACCCAGCCTCAGCGAGACCAAAGGGTGAGGCGGAGTCGGCAGGGAGGCGGCCGGCTGGGCGGAGCTGGGCGCCTTCGGGCTGCGGACAAACCCAACCCCTGCCCGAGACCAGCGGGCATAGCCCAGCCCTGGCGAGGCTTCCTCGGCCAAATTGCGCACAGAGCTAGGTGCTAACCAAGACTACTGGGGATTCTGGACGGATC